>CAJQZP010000647.1:1817500-2059520 GCA_907164705.1 Parnassius apollo
TCTGACAATGCTTCTGTACCCTCTTGTGTTTAAAGTTGACTGCATGAAATGTAGTAGCCACTTACCATCTGGTGGACTGTAGTTATCGTTAATCACTTCGGTTTATAACAAAAAAAAAAACATTTTTTACGAATACTTTTATTACCTTGAAGTGTATAAATGTATAAATTTAATGGAATTTTATAATACAGTTTCAGCCTCTTCTGCACGTCTAAATGATTTGAAATGAATTTGCATACGCGTTAGGAATTGATGACAATAAAACAATTTCATGATTATCTCTTAGTATTATCACTTATATCATCACAACAACCATGAGATTGCTATATTATCCATTCCACGCCAAAATTAAGTCACACTCTGTACCATTTTAAGCCCGGTATATACAGCACAAATCAACCATAACTGTTATGCTACAGAAAAGTGATCTTGGACCTTGGTTAAACTATAATTAAAACGTCATCATCATAATCATTATAAAGCCCTTTACAAGTTCACCGCTGAACAAAATCCTCCACAAAACTACACAAAACACGGTCCTGAGCCACCTGCATCCATCGACTTCCTGCATGTCTTATCAGTTCGTCACTCCATCTAGTTGAGGGTTGCCCTATACTTCGCCCAACGGTACGAGGCTGCTACTCGAGAACTCTATTTTCCCGTCGATCGTCGGTTCATTGAACTATATGGCCGGCCCATTGCCACTTCAGCTTACTAATCCGTTGGGCTATGTCAGTCACTCTGGTTCTACAGCGGATATACTTATTTCTAGTTTATCACGCAGACAAACTAGCCTACTAGCCTAGACAAAATAGCCTTCTCCATAGCTCGCTAAGCGACTTTGAGCTTCCTTATACGATCAGCAGTGAAGGAACACGTCTCAGGTAATGTCCAGTACATTACCTGAGAAAAAATTGCAAAATTTCGTTTTCAAGTTTTGAGGTATACTTAACGAGAAGATGTGTCGTAATTTCCCAAACGCTGCCAAGCCGAGTTGAATCCGTCGATTAATCTCTCGGTCCAGGTTAATACTTAATATTCTCGTCAACAAATTCGAGTTTAGTGTTCCCATTTACTGCCGACATACGTGTGACATGGACGTTACACATGATCTTCGTTTTATTTTAAGGCCTATCCGTTGGGAGGCACTGTTGAGGTCATTGAGCATAGAGCTTAGGTCCAGCGATTCTGCCGGAAAATTTAAGTTGAGTGATGTAGCTAAAAACATATTTTAATGTAGCAGTGAAGAGTTTCGGGGATCTGAATTCACCCTGTCTTCATCTTTTTGCAGTTGGATAGGTTTCGCACTCTACTTTTGTACGAGGATAGACATCGCAGCTCTACTATATAAGTACTTCAGCACATTGATATACCGACAGTCAACTTGTAACCGCTGAAGGGGCTGCAGCACCGCCCGGATTTCGACGGAATTAGGCTTTCTTATAGTTCATATACGCAAGACATAGTGGTAAACTGCACTAAGTTCAAATCAAATGTTATTAAAACAATGAAGTATGAATAGCTAAAAATAGGAAGTTTAGTACCTTTGCGAGACACGAAATGCGTTGCTCGATGAAATAAAAAGCGATCAATGGGACAGATTGCTTATGAAAATTATGACTCCACGTAACTTTTTTATGAGGTAAAGTCTACCGATGCATTACCTATTTGACGGATTAGGTTTTCTTTACATGGTGAAAAAATAGTGGATAAACTGTCGTCATACTGTGCACGATGTATTTCCAACAAAATTATGGCTCAATTTGTCCATAAAAAAATAATGTAGCAGTCAAACCACAACTCACTCAATCAATCGTTCTACCATTAGTGACAATGATCTTGCCGCAAACTGAAATGGCTGATAGAGATCAATTTTTATGATCAATTTCGAGGATCGCAACATTATTAAAGACTAACAACCAACCCAGAGTATTGGAACAGCATTTAATATTTAGTTAATGATTGGTTCTGCTCCCATTATTTAGTTAGTGGTTGGCACATCATGAGCTACAAACCATCGTCAAATTCCAGTCTTAGTTTTTACATTCACTATTCAGACACGATCGTTCTTGTCAGAAAATCCTTTGATGAAATACACCGACATACTGAGGGTGTCACCAAAACTAAGTCAGCAACCTGAAGCATATTCTGTTCTTTATTTCACTTACTTGAAGATATGAGATCAGGTAAAATTTCTCTTACCGAATTTTGCCAGTACGTATATGCCAACCGTTAAGCTTTGCATCACTGTTTTCGTTAAAATAAATCAATATTATTAAATTTTTCAATCCTCGGAAAATTTAATATCTTACTGATAATGAAATGATTTAAAAGATTCAATACTTTTTTATAGAAAGAGGGTGGACGAGCTTGCACCTGATGGTGACTACCACCGTCCATGTACAACTACAACACCAGGGGAATTGCAGGTGCGTTGCCGGCATTTTACTGACACGGGAAGTCGTAAGCGATATCTCCTCTGCTAATAATGTGCTTAACTTAAGTAACTTAAGCTCATATGTTTTATATCTGGTGGCACGGTAGTGCCCTCGCCATGTCGACCAAAACAGCGGCACGGCCGTATCATCATTGCGAGACTTGGTTATTTTACAAGTTATGTTTTTGATGGCATGTCTTTGTTTAATCATAACGTTATCTCCACACTAGGAATTTTTCCTAAGTACATCGTTGGGGCAGTTTAAATACATTAATTTCACAAGGACAAACATCCAGACCTGGAACAATTATTTGTAGGTAATACAAATTTTTGTTCCATGTGGTATTCGAACCTGCGGCGCTCAGCGCTACAACTCATTACCAAGTCACTCCGCCACGGAGCCAAAGGTGAAAGCCAACGATTTTGTATTTTTACTTGATCCGAATTGCTTACGTTCATTAGGTACTCATTTCTAAAAAAATATATATTAAATGAAAATTTGCCACCATTACATCATTTAATATTTAAATATTACAATCATAAACATATTTCAAAATTACTTACTACCAAAAATATCGCTTATAAAAGTGAATCGTTTAAAATGCTCGATGGTGCTATAGGTATCTAGTCATAGTATGGTGTAGTATAGCCCTATCGGTGTATCAACGCGATCGCGCGGTGTCGGTGAGAAAAAGTAATACGTCCTGTCGTTGGGATTACCCGGAGCGTACTGAATCGAACGGCACAAATGATGTTTTATAGTATTTTTAAAATAATTATATAAAATAATTGACAAAATAAAACGAGCTAAAAATTTTATTGGATATTTAACATTACATGTATTTTGATAAAATAATTAAAATAGATATGTTTATAAGCAAATACATGGGAAAAAATTACATTGAAGTAGACAGTTTTGGTGATTTTATAATATTATTTTATAATATGAAATGGAAATATTTTCGTAATTTAGTTTTAGTTCGTAATTTAGTTTAGTTTCTTTCCATTAAAAAAAACATCCCTACAAAAACAAATAAAATCACAACTGGGACTGGCGTGAAGTATGTGATATCACTCGATGCTATTATTTACACCTTCATTATTTTGAGTATACCTATGCGGTTCATTACCAGGGTCTCGGTGGTTAGTGCTGTTATCAGAAAATAGATTTTTTTACTTATTTTATAACTAGTTGTGCTCGCGACTTCGTTCCCATAGAAACTTTGTTGGTTTAATTAGAAGTTTTAATACTTTGGGTCTAGTAGATTTTATTTCGGACATTTCTGTATTTTCTTGTCTCATTTTGTAAAATTAAAAAATATATATAAAATTGTTTTGTTTTGTATGAAAAGACATAAATTAGGACTAGGAAAAGTCTATAAATTGGTCCTCAGTTAAAGACATACATACATAGGCTTAGCAGAGTCTTAAAGCAGTGTCTAAAAAGGTAGCCTATTCATTTCCAGGACCAGGTTCAATGAAGCTTCGATGCACCTGTAGATCCATGTAAGATATTAAGAAATAACTTACTTGAGCTGGATATGTAGAGTTTTATTATTTTTACTGTAGATATCTTCTCGGTGAACAACTACGTCTGCTCATATTTTAATAAAAGTCGCTCAGCACGATTCATTATGTTCACAGTCTAAGTCACTGTTAAGATTTCTACATTTATTTGTAAGTATTAGTTAATTCTGAGAATTAGAGAAGATTTATGAGTTACCTTGACAACGCAGCACAAAAATATTAGCCAATTATTTTAAAAGATTTAAGAGATATCATTTTATTCTGTTGGAGTATAGACGTTAAGATAATTATATTTGTTGCTAATTAAAACTGTAAATGGATCGATTGATTGTTCTGAGCTACTTACTCACGTAATGCTTTGTACTAATTTAATTAGATTTAGACATTGACCTATGCTATTATATACTTTTTGCTTTAATAAATCATTAACGATTTTTTTTCTTTTTACGTGGCGCAATAGAATAAACAAATTTCATCCAAATTAAATATTGACCTATTTTCAGCTAGTTAAAAATTTGTAAAAAATACCTGATGAACAGAAAGTATTTCACTCATAAATGCGACTGGCATGACACAGACTGCAAGCTCTTTTATGTCAGGGCATAATAAAAATATAAATTACTTCGCAACCTTCTAACTAAATACAATGATGTGTCTTCCCTGGTATGAAGAGCCAGCTTAGCGGTCAGCCGCCGTAGAGTCTACATCACCTGAGGATGCCTCGTGTAGAGGCGAAACACGTGTCCCATACGAATAGTGTTGTTGGAAGTAGTGGTGACGGGAGTAGTGGTTTTGGGAGTAGTGATGCTGGGACTAGTGGTGTCGGAGTTAGTGCATGCAATCAGGTAAGACACATCATTGTATTTAGTTAGTGGAAGGTTGCTAAGTAATTTATATTTTTATTATAATGGATTTCCGCAAAGTAACGCCTGATTCTATCAATTACTACAGGGCATGTTGAACTTTGCGTTTTTGATTGTTATTTTTGTGGGTAGTTTGAGCAATTCTTAGAGTATTTTAAACTTGCACTTCCTATGACCATTTTTTAACATTACGAAGAAAGCTATAATAAAATAACTAAATGAATAAATATTAAAACGAAAGCTACGTACGTACTTTGTAGAGCCACGTTGCAGCTCTATTATTGGTTGCAGCACGAATGCGTCAGCTCGACCGGTATACGACCACGCTTTCACAGAGTACCAACCTAAAATAGCAGAATCAGCTTAATGCTGTTGAGTTTTGTATGGTGAGTATAGAGAACCGGAGACCTTTTTTACTGAATAAGAGGCATTCCGTCTTAGTTCTCAGGGGTGAAAACGCATACGAATTTAGATCTTAATTGAAGAGAAATGAAGTTTTTTATACGTCACAGCGTCCACTTACCCTTAGGTGGACTGTGTGTCGTTTGTTACCGTTATCCTATAATCAAAATAAGTAAGAAAAACGTGGCAGATCCATGTACTGAGTATTGGTAAAAACTGTACAGCTGATACTAAATGGAGTTCTTATATGTCCCGTTGAGGTTAACTTACATATCTTGCAATCATAAATGCTCGGGAATATACGTAAACCTGAGCGAAACATAAAAGAGCTCCAATTTGTATTCCCAGCACAAAATTAAAAGACGGTACGTAAATAATTTTAATGCGAGTCGTTAAACACTGATACTGCACCTGCACTGTACTCATTCATCAATCTGTGGAAGTTGAAGTTAAAGAATCGATTTCAATTAGGTTAGAAAATAAAGAGTGACCAAGAGTAGTATTAAAAAAACAGAAAATTGTTCTCGTGACTCTTTAAAAACTAATATGTTATGCATTTTACTCTTAGCAAGCCATTTAAAGTAAATAAATAAACTAATTATACATGTAAATAAAATTGAAGTTTCTATCTGCAATATCGAAATAACCGCCCTATATTGAGTTGAGGGAGATATTTGCATATCATTGAGATATATAACCATTCTTAAAATATTTGTCTGTCTGTATATATTATGTCCGTGCTAATCTTCGGAACGACCGAACAGCTTGCAATGAAACTTTACGTATACATAGAGTAGTGCCAGGAGTTATCTAAGCTATATTATATCAAAAACAATTAAGTATTTTGAAAGAACGAAAAGTTGATGAAATAAAATAGTCTTTTATACCATTCATCAAACCCAGGCGAAGTCGGGGCGGATTGCAAGTTGGAAATGTTTACGTGAAAACATATAATATACACCAAAACCCTATATTGATAAAAACTTACAACAAATCCCGGTACAAGTAACCGAAATAAATAACAAAGTCAACAGATTGATTAGATAATGTAATCCAGGAATCTTTCTCGCCGTAAAATGCTCCTGCATCTTGTTCCTAAAAAGCTGATGCATATAGAGAAGTTAGATACAGAATATTCATAGATTACAGAAGGCTAAAATTAAAGTTGATAATAAATATCCCCTTGCAAATATGGCAGACCTATTCGATAAGATAGATACAACAATTTCATCGCATTGTGGAATAGAGAATAAAAAACGAGAGGCATAAAAATGTTTATATTGTTTTTATATCGATTTCAAAAAAAATAACAATAATTCTAGTTGACTTTATGTAATACTGGGGATTCCACCCGGTTTCACCTGGATAGGATTTATCAATGTAGCGTTATTTAGATTTAAGATAGGAGAAGACCATTTATGTTATTCATTTTCCGTTTTCTCAAATAAATAAGAATTATTTCAGTATTAAATGTGGTAGAACCACGCTGAGCCATAATGGCTACATAGGAACACGCTCGCGCAAAATAGCAGCATAATGTACTTTTTTCCGATGATGAGTGACGTGTAAACGTACCTAGTAGTTTAACATACTTTATCGTGAGATCCTTTTTACAACAAACGTGACATCCCGAATTAGCTTTCAGTGTACAATGTATTTAATTCTTTATTTTAAATTACAGAAAGATTTTTTTGTCTTCTGTCGTTGTCTATGTACCATGGCATCCACTTTTCAGATAAACTGTATACTCGTGTTTGTCACCCTGACTTCTATAATTAAAGATATTGTTTTACTTATTTCCAACATCAATTTCAGGTTCATTATTTACTATCAATTTTAAACTAATCTTACTATTATAGTACCCAGCACCATAGCAATGACGCTAAAGAACAAAGATATACAAACCACAAAGAAAGATAAACTTTGAAGTCATTTCACTGCGCTGTTCTTAAGACTTTCCACGCTGCGAACACTCAAATGGGAAAAGTTTAAGCTGTAATGAGTGTTTATTTGTCGCCAGAATAATGCTGCATTGACATTAATTTTAAATAAATTGAACTCTGCACCGGATTTAAGAGATATGTATTATAAAGTATTAACTGTAACTTTAAAAAAATAAGCATTCAGGTTTTTAGGTTTTTACCGAATTCTATCGTTATATTTTATCACAGAAATAAGCTTAGTTGCCGATGAATCTGTAATAATAGCTTTTTATGAACAATAATTGTATTTTGTGTAATTTTAACTTTCAAAAATTGTGAAACGGTAGGTAATAAATGTAAAACAGGACGCTTCACAAACACAATTTAATTTTTTTCGTCGAAAAAGTATTTAAATATAAATTAGAATATTCTATTCTGTATTAACAATGACAATTACATCCCTTAACTTATCAAAGAAGTAACTTTTTGTTTTGAAATTTACATCTTATTAAATACGGCTTCGGATAGCCAGCTATACCAATTTTACCCGGGTGTAGGACTTAGATTAAATAAAATAAAAACTAAACATTAAAAAAATAAACGAAAAAATAATTCTTCTGCATTAGCCCAAAAAGTCTACCGTTGAATATTGATCTTTCCCGTTGTGTAGACGATTTGCCATAATCGCCACGTTTGGCAGACGGATTGGCAATTGCATCACCAGAGGCCTCGTAACTTTGAATGTTGCTTGTCACCAGTCTCACTTATTGGCGCCCGGCGTAAATGGAATAGTTTTGCTGCCATCTAAAAGATCATAAATTTAACTGGTGTGTTTTTTTATTTTATAACCTGTATTTTATTTTTCTATATCGATACGCATGAAATGAAGTAAATTGTCTTAGACCACTAGTAATTTCATTTGATTTCTCATACAATAAAACATTACATGGGAATAAAGCAAAGAAATAAAATGATGTATCTTTATAATTTTTCTTATTTCTTCCTTAACCCTGCAGCAGTTGAATTCAACCACGGCGCTATTCCGTCAAAATTCAAGCGGTCGAATTCGACCGCACACACCCACAGCACTTTAAACCATTAAAACTTATATTTGGAGACTACTTTTCTATTAAGAAGTTTGGCATTATAGAATCAATATGAAATTTTCTATCTTCTAGTGAAATAAAAAGTTCATTTAGTACGCCATTTTCGTGTGAACGTTAGTGTGTTGATTTTTGGATTTTTCTAGTGTTTTAGTATAGTGTTTTATTATAAAATTGTAATGAAAATATTTGTGTGAATATAATTTATCTTTTTACGTAAATAATTTCGACTAATATATTATATTGAAATAATTGTGATTTTCACGCTGCCGACATTCGCTTGGTATGTTTTGTTTTTGTTATCAAAATACAATAGTCTTTTTGTAATGAACTAAAACCTGACTTTTATATAAAGAAATTTGTACAGATTTTATAATGCCAAACTTCTTCTTAGAAAAGTAGTCTTCAAATATAATTTTTAATGGTTTTAAGTGCTGCGGGTGGGTGTCGTGCATGCGACCGCTCGGGATTTGCCTGGCGCATGTGACTGCATGAGAATTTTAAGGGGGCTGAGGGGTTAAATATTTATAAAATGATGTATCCACCAACCGTAATCGGTATATCAGAGCGGATGAATGGGATGTGCCAGACAACTAACCTACGTACTGCGCGAGGTTTTAGTAGCTCAGTGATGCATCATGCGATACAATACTTACGTAGTTCTGCTCCATACCTCGATAACGCATACCTGAAAAGAAGCACCTCATTTCCATCGCTTGCCTTCCTTACTGAAACGAGTAGAATAACAACTAAACTTTAATAAAAAGTAAAGGTGATTTCAAAGAGGCTTTTGAAGTTGGTGTTCAGATAGCCAGTTAGTAAGATAAATGAATTAAAGCCTCCCCTTTAGCTGTTGTGTGGACTTTTTAAAGTTTTAAAATCAGCCTCTACATTTAATTAAAGCGAATTTTTGACCCTTTTGAGTGAACTAAGCATAGGAGAAGGGATGGATTTTTTTTCTAAATATATATTTTTACCAATTATGAAGTATACACACCTTATAAATAAAAAATTTAAAAAATAAAGGTGACAGGTGATAACTATCTTTATTTTGACTAAATATTTTAATTATAATAACTATTTTTTATAATATATATTTCCTTCCTCCTTCCTTCCTTCTTCTTCACTACCATTAAGGGCAGACTTGATTCTTCTCAAAAATGACAAATGCGGTAATAGGAGTGCCATAATAGGAGTGCGGATAACAATATTAATGAATATGTGATAACATATTTATAAGTTCATTTGCCTGAAGTGATGACAAGAAATAACGATATATTGTTTATGGCCACAGATTTGAAATCATTGGCCATAAACAATATAGGAATATAAATATAGGAATATAGAAGGAAGGAAGGATACGCCCATCTAAATATTTCACTCATAACTTTTTCATACAAGAAAAAGTAACGCATCTGTCATAATACAAACTTCATATCACATGACGTAACCAGGGTCGGATTTCGTAGTATAATTATCCTTATTGTACCATTATTTCATAGTTTGTAGTACACAATATCGTAATAATACTAAGCGAAAATACAACAATTTTACCTAAAGGTCGACTTGTATTATTATTGGGTCCTTTTACTTAAAATTAGAATCAACTCCCTTTCTGGTCAATCGGTGCTCGATAGATGCATTTATGTTGCATCTTCGATACAACTATAATGAGGGGCTACCACGATAAAACTCTATGCTCGAGAAGTTATCAAGTTTGAAAAAAAATTTCAAAATATTTTATAAATCAGATTTTCAGATTCAATTAATCCTTTTAATTGAAATTTACAATCAAGTAGATTTGGTTTTTTTGTATCTTTTCGTTTTACCCTTACTGAATATAATATATTAGTACCAACACAGATATTCAAAATTTAGCTCACAATAAGTTCTTGAGACAAAAATAAAACAGAAATAAAAATAAAACCATCAAAAACGAAACGTACAGATAAACAAGACGCGTGACGCCAAAATCCCGGCACATGGGAAAAAAGAAACATGAAACGTCAAACATGATATAATTTTTTTAAAATAGTATTATTTTATTTTGCATGTACAATATTTTTGAGGGTCTGAATCCAACCCTGGCCTAATCTTGGTAACGTAACTAAACTAACTGTAAAATAAAACTTTAAAAATGCGTTTATATAATAATTTAAATGTAACAAAATTAATATAAAGTTATTAACCGATGATACGATATCCCATGTTCCTTTTTAATCTTTGTATCGTAATTTTTACCACGGAACTAGACATATTTTGTCAAATCTGTTCTGCGCGCGCACCTCTGTTGACCGATTAGATTTTAGTGCCAGCGCACTGGTCTGTTTTAGTTGTTCGGTCGGCCCATTCCTTACACTAGTAATATATAAGTCAATGTTTATGGCCGAATACATCAAGAATATATTGTGTTTTGCAACAGCAACAGGCCTGGGGGAACTATAAAGAGTACTGCTGGCATACATTATTTTTGTATAGATTATGAATAAATTTATGAAAACTATTACTCTTCGAAACTTTAAATATTGGTTGTGTTTACAAATACTACAGAACATTAATTGAGAGATTAGAACAACGTCAAAATAACGAAATCAATGTTCACTACACTTCTTTTGATCCCAAGAAAAAAACTAATGCCGCGTTTTTATTGGGATGCTTGAGCGTTTTATATCTGAGTTTGTCTCCAAAAAAAACTTTGAAACCGTCAACCTTCAAGATACAACGCCTGGTGATTCATCGTACACAATATTAATATTAGATTGCTTCAAGACGATAAGCAAAGCTCGAGAACTAGGTTATTTTATTTTTTATTCTCAAGATTTTAATTTATTGATTACTTGTATCTAAATTTACATACTTATTACGCTCAAGTCCAGTTTGGAAATGTTCAGATATTTTAAAAGATATTGATAGTAGTCTTAAAATTGCTTTGGAAAATATTCTAAATATGAGATTAAATACAATAGCATGAAATCAAGCCAATTTACCTATCAAATTTGGTGGTATTGGAGTAAGAAAAATTTGTAGCGTCACATTTCCTGCTTCCTTACGCAATGTCAATGATTTATGTAACACATAAACTGTGTTTTGCTGCGGAGGCAAGGCAAACATGGCTAACGCTCTGTCCCGGCGAAAAAGAAGTTAACCAACAAAAACAGTGGGATATTCCGTTGGTACGGAGTGTCCAGAAAAATTTATTTCAAAATTTACACAGTCAACAAGATCAGGCTCGCCTGCTAGCTGTTTCGACTAAGGAATCTAGCCACTGGTTACACGTTCTACCATCAAGTAATCTCGGCACATTGCTTGATGGAGAGAGCTTTCGCATCGCCGTAGGAATCCGGCTTGGAGCAGCAATTTGTCAACCTCACCAGTGCCCCTGTGATAGCAGCGTCAATAAGTTTGGGCTCCACGGACTTTAATGCAAGAAAATTGCAGGTTGGTTTTCTCGTCACGGTTCTTTAAACGAAGTCATCCGAAGGGCTCTTGTCTCCATAAATATCCCCTCGGTTTTAGAGCCTTGCGGGATATTTAGAGATGATGGCAAGAGACCCGACGATATGACATTAGTCCTTTGGGAGAGAGGTAAAGCCCTAGTGTGGGATGCTACTTGCGTTGACACTTTGGCGGCCTCTCATCTCAAGGGTACCTCTTTTAGAACTGGGGCGGCATCTTAATATGAGTCTTTGAGAAATAACTACATATATATTTGTGCCATTTGCTGTAGAGACTATTGGTCCGTGGGGTTCACGTGCTGTGAAGTTCCTAAAGGAACTGAATCCACGGCTTGTTGTCGCTGCTGGTGATAAGAGGGCTGGTTCTTTCCTCGCTCAAAGGCTTAGTATAGCTATTTGACAATTTAAATTTTTAGTGTTAGTTTTCTATATTATAGTTTCTTTTTATATTGTGTATAATTAATATTAATTGTAAATACTATATTTTTAATTGTTATTTTTATTTAATGTTATGTTATTAAAATAATAAATGTCTCCTTATAAAATAAAAAATACGATTGAAATCAGTTTACTATTAGTGGAAATTTCGCGTAACACACATAGAAAAAGAAGCTATTGTCGAATTAAAACCCAGCTCCTTTTTTAAAGTTGGCTAAAATGTCGTTCTATTGAATCATTTTCCAGCAGTTCTACGATAAACTAAGATGTGGAATGGAAGCGATCCTATTTTCTGTGTCACACTCGACACACACATCTAATCTCGTTCTGCAATTAGTGTTTATTGAAACAATACGTCCTTAGTATTTGACTTATTCATAAATTTTGCCCAAACTTTTGTTTAATGGGAAAATATTCTCATATGTACTTATTAATGAGGATATACTCATAAGTAAATTTTTGCTGATTGCAACCCTAGCCTTTGCAGTAATATTTATAGTACTTCATCATCATCATTACAGCCCATCACAAGTCAAATTCTGAACATAGTCCTCCCCCAAGGAATGCTACAAATCACAGCCCTGAGTCACCCGCAACCATCGACTTCCTACATGTCTAATCAAGTCATCACATCATGTAGCTAGTGGCTGGTATAATCAATGGCTAGTACATCACTCACCTGTGATTTACCGATGATATAGTGCTTATGGCAGAATTGCTGGAGGACCTAAGCACTACGCTCAATGACCTCAACAGTACCTCCCAACGGATAGGTTTTAAGATGCGCATGGACAAAACAAAGGTCATGTCTAACATCCATGTCACACCTATGCCGATAGTTGTTAGGAGCACTAAGCTCGAAGTTGTTGACGTTCGGGAAATTATGAAACATCTCGTCCGATATACCTCAAAACTTGAAAACGAGATTGTACAACAAGTGCGTGTTGCCAGTGATGGCTTATAAATCTGAGACGTGGTCCTTTACTGCTGACAGTATGAGTAGCGAGCTACGGAGAGGTTTACGCTCAGAGTTTCTTTCCGTGATAAACGTAGAAATGAGGATATTCGCAGTAGAACCAGAGCGACTAACATAGCCCAATGGATTAGTAAGCTTAAGTGGCAATGGGTCGACCATATAGCGCAAAGAACCAACAACCGATGGGGAAAAAGGGTTCTCGTGGCAGCCTCTTACCGGTAAGCAAAGTGTTGGGAGGTCCCACTAGATGGAGTGGCGACCTGGTAAGACATGCAGGAAGCCAACGGATGCAGATGGATCAGAACCGTGCTTTGTGACAGTCGTTGGGAGACCTATGTTCAGCAGTGGACTTGTGCAAGAGCTGTTATGATAATGATGATGATGAGATGTTGTGGATACCTTTACATAAATTGTGCTACCCAGTTAACAACTTAACAAAATCTGCCCCTTTTTACCACTTAAGAGGTGGATCGATAAAATTTGGTATTTGGGCTTTTCAAATGAGAACTAAGAAGTACGTGTTTCTACGGTAATATGACATTATACAACATGTAACACAAACCCTGTGGTTCCCGTTAAGTGCGTTTTCAAAATCAGTTTTCAAGCGTATAGAAATGTATTTATTTTTTCAAAAAAACACATTAAAAATATTTTAATTAAAAAAATAATTTGCATATTGTATGTGGTTCTATTATCCCTGCATTGGCCTAGGAGTAAGAGGATTATCAAAGACCCCACATTACCCATATTCGTGTGAATTAGAGGAAATAAAAACATACAATTTACAAATATTTTTTTAAATTAAATTTAAAAAAATATGGTCGAGTTCGCTTGAATACTGATTCTGATAACGCAGTTAACGGGAACCACAGGGTTTTTTACATGTTGTACATTGAGCTATTATGTACTACGTACTAGAGGCGACACTGCATTCAGCTACTCTGTTCCACTCAACTGCGGTGCATACACCGCACTTTAATCAGTCACTCGCTAGGCGCTTGTAGAGTTGTCACGTGTTGTGTTGATTTAAAAAAAATCTCTTGATAAAAATATGCCGTCTTGTATACTTAGGATATTGCACAAAAAATTCAAGAAATGTCGGTAAAAAAGTATTATAAATTAATAATAAAACAAATTATTCCTAAGACGCCATCTCATGTCAAGGAATGTAGATTATGAAATTAATATGTTCAGATGCGACATTTCTGTGGGTACTCAAGTATATGACGAATATATTATTATACACATTTTTTTGTAGAAACATATATAAGTTATAATTAGGCTAATTTTTCATGTTTAAATCTGCTTATTTTTTATTTTATTTTTGGGTTTCCACTTCATGGTCAAAGTGGAATAAATTCGTCCATTTTTAACTCTCGCGTGCCCAGCATTTATGAACGACTCTTATTCTTATTTAAATAAATATATTTGTAATTTAAATGCTATTTTAATAAGTTTTGTTGAACACACATTTAGTATGATTTTTTTATATTAGACATTTTAAAATATTCTGATAAAATATCATTAAAATGCAATTGTAATATAATAAAGTAATATTATATTAAATAAGCAAATAAAATATACAAAATAAATGACAAAATTTAAATATTTTTCTCGATATAATTTACCTATTTAACAATATACTATTATCTACGGGTCATTCTACCTATGTT
Source organism: Parnassius apollo (assembly GCA_907164705.1). Classification (NCBI taxonomy): domain Eukaryota; kingdom Metazoa; phylum Arthropoda; class Insecta; order Lepidoptera; family Papilionidae; genus Parnassius; species Parnassius apollo. The sequence goes on from CAJQZP010000647.1 coordinate 1,832,297, forward strand.
TATTCTATGATAAAAAAAACAACCGCGCGAACACAGAGCACATTTTTTGTTTGAGATAGCTGTTTTAGTACGTAAGTACCTATTACTTCAATGATGTTGTATATAGTTTTTTTTTTAAATAAATAAATGACAAAATTGTAAATTGTTCACAAGGAAAGAAAATGTTTACTAGAAGGAAGGTTACGCATTAATTACATAGTTCAGTTAAAAATATAAAATAAGGTGATGACAGATAACAGGAAAGTTTTAAGAGAGTCGAAAGTATGGGAATTAAATACTAGGGGGGAAAAGGGGATAGAGCAAGACGAATATATAAAGGCAAGGTGTTATACAAGCATACAGCTCTAAAAGAAAATTATTTACTGAATAAAGACGATGAGCGTCCTGGAGTACGAACAGAAGGATTGTTAGAGTGGCTTTCACTATTCAAAAGGCTTTAGTCTTACTTATTATTTGCAATCATTATTATTCCGAAAGACGAGAAAGTTTCCTCGCAATAGCTTTAGCTGTACATGTAACCCGAACTCGTGATAACCGTGGTTGTAACTGTCTGGACCTTACCATTTAGACGTGGAACGCCACGGGGCAATAAGCTAGTGTACGAGTATAATATAGTGTCGTAAGAAAGAAATTAACATTAATTTCTTTCTTACAACACTATGATTAATATAGAAAATAAAAAAGCGTTAGGAACGTCGAGGATAAAGTTTTAGTTTACCTCCAATTACTGACATTGTTCTTTGGCTATACGCATCAAGTTTCTACCAGCCACATTGCGCAGAGCATCGTTCCTTCTGTTCAGGGGGCATCCCACACTACGTTTGCCTACACGTAATCCTAGACGTCATCGGGATATGTGGCGCGCCTTGGGAGAGGCCTATATCCAGCAGTGGACCGGCGCTGGCTGATGAAGATGATGACTGACATTGTTAATATATAAGAACAAATCAAATTACGCTTGTCTATATTCCCCACCAAAAGTTAAGGCTAGTTTGCAAAATTACTCGTACCTTCGTCAAGTCATGACAAGTGTTGGAACCATTTAATACTGCCTAGAAAGTTTTAACTAAAATTCCGGTAGGTTAAACGTAATTTGAAAGTATAATTTGTAAAATTTGTTTACAGTTTGGGTATCGAAATTTGAAATGGACACATTTATCAACGTCATTTCTTATACTCTTTTAGTATGGTTTTTACTATTTATCGTTAAAAACATACCATAGGTACGATTTCTAATTAAAAGTACTACATTCTTAACGAAATGTTGTATAACTTAAATTTTGTTTCGTTTTTATCTGAGAGTGCGATGGTATAGTACGATTACGGATATGTTACTTGTGTCAAAATTTAAAGCATACTTACATACAAAGCATGCCCTGTAAGATATAATTACTCTACATATTATTAGCAGGTGTTGTCTACTACAGGTTCTTGTGATGTGGTACTTATTGCAGTTCAAAATAAAAAATCGAAATAGCCAAGACCATTGTGACGGGCCAATATTATTATTAATAATTAAATTCAATATAAAGGGGCATCAAAAATAGTCTTAATATATATATTAAGCAATAAAATTACATTAATAAGCATCAAGTTAATATAAATACATTTCAGACATTAAACCAATAACATAGTAAATTGAAGGCAAAATACTGTCACTGTCTTTCATAATAAATAAATTTATTTAAAAAAAATTATTAAATTAAAAATTATTTTTCGTAAATAAATAAATTTATTTAAGAAAAATAAAAAAAAATTTAAACATGATAAACAATAGAAATACAAGTCGGAAATATTATAAAAATAAAGATAAATAACATTTATAAGATAGTTAGAAAATTTGTTAAAAGTTACGGAAGGTGTTCATGTATAGATGTCTTGTATAGAGGAGCTGCCGGAGATATATATCTGCAGTTGCACATATATATGGGGTGGTCGGGAGCCCGATTGCTTGAAGTACTGTAGCACAATGACTAGTCCTATATTAGGGACTTATGATAATAAACTTAATGATACAAAAGCAATACTATAGAAGGTCTTTATGACGCATAAGCATTATATGGGGTGGTCGGGTTATCGACTGCTCTTAGTACTGTAGCAAAATCATCATCATCATCATCATTACAGCCCTTCACAAGTCCACTGCTGAACATAGGCCTCCCCCAAGTAATGCCACAAAGCACGGTCCTAAGCCAACTGCATCCACCGACTTCCTGCATGTCTTACCAGGTCGTCACTCCATATAGTGGGGGGTCGCCATACACTACGCCTACCGGTACGAGGCTGCCACTCGAGAACCTTTCTTCCCCATCGGTTATCGGTTCTTAGACCTATATGGCCGGCCCATTGCCACTTCAGCTTACTAATCCGTTGGGCTATGTCGGTCACTCTGGTTTTACTGAGGATATCCTCATTTCTGAGTCTATCACGCAGAGATACTCCGAGCATAGCCCTCTCCATAGCTCGCTGAGCGACCTTGAGCACGTCTCTGATCCGTAAGTCGTCTCTGATCCGTAAGTCATCACTGGCAACACGCACTGGTTGTACACTTTAATTTTCAGAGATTAAGGTATACCTGACGAGAAGATGTGTCGTAATTTCCTGAACGCTGCCCAGCCGAGTTGAATCCGTCGATTGACCTCTCGGTCGAAGTTGGAATTACCTAGTCGGACTATTTGTCCCAGGTAAACGTACTCGTCAACAACTTCGAGCATAGTGCTCCCATCAACTACCGGCATAGGTGTGACATGGACATTAAACATGATCTTTGTTTTGTCATGTTCATCTTAAGACCTGTCCGTTGGCAGGCACTATTGAGGTCATTGAGCATAGTGCTAAGGTCCTCCAGCGATTCCGCCATAAGGACTATATCGTTGGCAAATCGAAGGTGAGTGATGTACTCGCCATTGATGTTAATACCGTATACTTTCCAGTCCAGTAGCTTGAAAACGTCTTCCAACGCAGCGGTGAAGAGTTTCGGAGATATAACCTCACCCTGTCTTACACCTCTCTGCAGTTGGATAGGTTTCGAACTCTGGTTCTGTACTCGGATAGCCATCGTAGCCCTACTGTACAAATACTTCAGCACTTCGATATACCGACAGTGAACTTGGCACCACTGAAGGGACTGTAGCACCGCCCAAATTTCGACGGAATCAAAGGCTTTCTCATAGTCCACATACACCAGGAAAAGTGGCAGATTGTACTCTTCAGTCTTCTGTACAATCTGCCGCAGGGTATGGATGTGGTCTACGGTACTGAAGCCTTTTCGGAAACCGGATGTTCGGGACGCTGGAAGTCATCGAATCTGCGTGCGAGACGATTCGTAATGACTCTCGAAAACTGCACGTAGACGCGGCTCAGAAGGGAAATCGGTCTGTAGTTTTTCAAGAGAGCGTTGTCGCGTTTCTTAAAGAACAAGACCACCGCACTTCTGCTCCACGCCTCCGGAGTAGTGCCACCATGGAGGACTAAATTGAAAAGCTTCTGAAGGACTTCAAGTACTGGTGTTCCACCCGCTTTCAGAAGCTCCGCTGTAATTCCATCTTCACCTGGGGCCCTGCCATTTTTAAGGTGCTGGAGAGCCATTCTTATATCACTCAGACTGACGTCCGGAATATCATCGGAATAGTGTCGGGTAAGACTTGCTCTTGGATCGTTACTCACACTTGCGTGTAGCTCCAACGATGATGTGTACAGCTGCCCATAGAATCTCTCAATCTCACTCAAAATCTCAAGTGTCCCGGAAACGATGCTGCCACACTCAGTCTTCAGCTTTGATAGTTGGCTCTTACTGGCAGACAGATCTCTGGAAAAGACTTTGGAGCCCTGGTTCCGCTCGATCGCTTCTTTAATACGAGCAGTATTAAAGTTGCGTAAGTCTCGCCGCATGCATTTGGAGATCTGTCTGTTCAGTTGCCTGTATGCTGTCAAATCTGTTGACGATTGCAGCCTCATCTCCCGTCTAACAGCCATGAGATTAAGAGTGTGATCGGAGAGTTTTTGTGTTCTTCTGCGGTGGGTCTTGCAGAACTTAGCCCCGACCACATGGACAGTTTCCATGAGCTTTTTATTCATATCGTCCACTGCATTGAAATCTTCTAGGCACTGAAAGCGGTTACGTAACTCGAGCTGAAAAGTCTCGGGATTCTGGATTAGAGCACGAGGGGGGACGGAGCGTTGACTTCATTAGACGAGACCTCTCCAACTTAACGTATTAGTTCAGTGTGCCTCTAACCATTCGGTGATCGCTGCCAGTTTTCACCCTTGCGATCACTGAGACATCACTGAACAGTTGGCGTCTGGTGGTCATAATGAAGTCAATCTCATTTTTTGTCGAACCGTCGGGGCTCGACCAGGTCCACTTCCTGTGGGGCTGCTTCTGGAAGAAAGAGTTCATCATAAAGAATCCCTATTTCTCCATAAATTTGACCAGCTGCTGGCCCCTACGGTTCCGTTGCCCTACTCCAAATTTCCCTAACTTCAGCTCACCGTTTTCTCTTGTGCCTGGTTTTGCGTTAAAGTCTCCCATCAACACCGTGTAGTGGGTTTTGGAGGAATGCATGGCTTTGGAAATATCCTCATATATTTCCTCCACCTCCTCATGGGGATGTGCCGAAGTTGGTACGTAAACCTGTATGACCTTCAGCGAATAACGTTTGGTGATTCTGAGTTTCAGTTACGCGACCCTTGTCGACACACTCCCAATCTTTACAACGTTGTTGACGAGAGACTTGTGGACGATAAATCCGACACCTCCTTGGGACAGATGGTCGCCCTCCCGGTGATAGAACATGTTGCCGGACTCGAGGATTACCGTGTCCTCCCCCTCTCTTCGGACCTCAGATAATCCAATAATATGCCAGCGCAACTTCTCTACCTCTTCTTCCAGCTCCAATATCTTCTCGTCAGTCCTCAGGGTGCGTGCGTTATATGTTGCCAGATCGAGTCGTCGTAGGTGGCAACCGAACCTCCATCGGGGATTATTAGCACCACTTGCCCCGCCGTTACCATGGACGCCACCGTAGCCAGGAATAGCGGGGCCGTCGGGGACTGGGGGCCGTTTATTTGCGTCGTTGCTCATGGGGGGATATTTGCCATAGTTGCCACGCTTGGCGAGCGGGTTGGCAACTGCAGTTTTTTATTATGTTATTGTTGTTATTAGGAAGACGCTGCTGCCCATCTCCTTTCTGTGTCCCTCTGTCGCCTCTTACGACACCCACGGGAAGATATGGGGTAGTGGATATTCTCAACCGCCACTACACGACCTGTACTGACACTGTAGCAAAATGACTAGTCCTTATTAGAGACTTGAATAGGAATATTATGGTGGCGTGTATGCTGCTCCACGAGCAATTGGTCCGAGATAAACTTGGACTCGATAACCGATGTGTCCTAGACATATCATCTTAGTGCTAGTGGTAAGCGGGTTTGTTGTAGCAATATAGCTTTCCCTTGGACATCGCACACCCATACCGTTTGTGGGCGGCGTCGTAGCGCATAACGATGCGTTGTCTATCTTTCGGATTGGGATGAATGTGTTTGGTAGCACTATTAAGTGTAAATATCATACTGAACTTCATGTCTTAGTGCATTAGCGCTATGATACGTGGAGTTTTGTCCACTGGCGTCTTAGTAGCGTGCTACTTTGATACGTTGGTACAGTTTTTAGTTAAAAACATATTAGTGTCGGTGGTAAGCGGATTTGTTGTAGCAATACTGCTTTCCCGTGGACAAAGCACACCCATATCGTTTGAGGGCGGCGTCGTAGCGCATAGCGATGCGTCGTCTATCTTTCGGATTGGGATGAGTGTGTTTGGCAGCACTTTTAAGTGTAACAGGCATACTTCATGTCTTAGTGCATTAGCGCTATGATACGTGGAGTTTTGTTCACTGGCGTCTTAGTAGCGTGCTACTATGATACGTTGATGATGTTTTTTAGTTAACAACAATACAAACTTTGTTACCAAAGTCGATAGGGATCATGTAGGTGTGTTGTGAGGGGGCGCCACTCGTATGATAGTTGCATTGATGCTTACTGCTTCTTGCGGTATTGCGTCTTGTGATGGATCTGCGGGTGTGCTGCGCCTGATTCGACGCACTCTTGTGGTTTTGTTCGATGGAGGTATGCGCGGGTGGTGATGTCTGCTGGGATGTATGGGGGACCTTGGGATGGTGTAAGCCCGATGATAGTGGTATTGATGTTTTACATTCATTACGTCTCTGCGATGGTTGTTTGGTGGGACGCTATTCTCAATGGCGCTATCTGCGTCTTGGTTTGACTCTCACCTAAGTAGCTTTGCCCAAGTCGAATCCCTTCATTACGGGGCTGCAGACTGTCTGATCTCCATGATGTTTTATATAACAACATAACAATATATATCTGTAACTTTCCCACCTTTAATGATTAAAGGCAACTTGTTGGTGGGTGAGACAAACATGATCGAAAATGCAAATTTACTTAACGTCAGTGACACAAAACCTTTCTGATGGCAAATTATTACTAACATTATGTAACTGCCTTTTGGCTATATCTGCCGTTATATTGGTTGGTGGAGCATATGTGTCGACCTCATGCTAGTGGCAGCTGGGGGGAGGATCTGAGGAGACTCTCAAAGCTGTGGCCGTAAGCCGCACAAGGTGGGATCCCATTACCTTGAGGTGAGCGGTAGACTCATGACATGCTTTGCGGCTAGTAGCCGTGCTGATCATGCAATTGGTGGTGATGCATACACTTACATCACCTCTGCAGGAGCGGCGGTCTGGCAGATGGTGGCGCTCACGGAGGGTTTACGGCCAGTGTGCCTATTTGCCTAAACCGTGTGACGTACATTCACTGTGGCTGGATTCGTTCGTATTATGTATGGCGTTTACACGCATTGACATGCGCGACTTTGGTCGATGTTTGTGCTTACGCACAAACAAGGGGCCAAGCCTGTTTTATTGGTTCGCCAGTTATTTTGCTGTGGAATACGGTCCAGTTCCCGAATTAGCTTTCCCTTCGGGAAATTTTTGTGTGTGGAGCCGTGTGCCTCCCCTACATTTTTTTAAATAAATGTAGGAGAGCGAAGCCCTTGTATAGGGTATTTTGTGTAAATATATTGTGAGGCTTTTCCAAGCGGGAACGGATAATTAAAAATAAATTAATAATGTAAACCTTGATACAAGTGGAATAGGGACGTTTTATGTTTTAACCTTTCTCGAGCCCTGTCATCGTGAACGGGGTTCACTTAGCTTATAAGGCACTACCAACAGCTTTCAATTACTCTAGTGAATATTCATTTCCAAAAGACACCTAAAAGAACTAAGTTACTAAACAAACACAACGTAAATAAGGGTCATAACTAAGACGATCACGCCAAAATATTACAATGGCCTATTATTAAACCTTTAGAAAGATCGTTTAGAAAGATCAAAATATATTTTATTCATCCTGGTCACATAATACTCATCACTAGATGATTTTTTTACCGTCTGGAAACAAAAATGTAATATATAATAATAGTAGAGTGTAACAGGTGAACGGAATAAAATCCTATGGCACTGATATTTTATATGTTTTTTATTTTACATCTACATGTTATGAAATTGATCTAGCAATAAATACTACTAATTCGTACATATTATTTTACTTTCAATCATTTTTAATTGATTTATTTAGTTCAAAAATTTTGTTGCTATTTTTTTAGTACCGAAATTTTATTTCAAATTAGTATCACTTATTTACAGATCAATTTCATAATATGTTAATGTAAAATAAAATAAAAATTATAAAATATCAGTGTCAGTGTCTTTTAATCCGTTCACCTGTTACATCTTGTTTACATTTTTTCCAGACCGTAAAAAAACACCTAGATATTAACTCTTTACCTATGAAATTGCCGTTTTTAATTGAATAATTCAACGTAATTTTTTTGTCTTCCCATCCAATCGATGCATTGCATTGCAAACTGCTACTGCCATCGCATGGGCGTTTATTAATGCCTTTCTTCAAAATTTCAGATAGACGGGAAACAACAAATTCTTCAAAGTCATTGTGTACGGCCTAAGTTGTGTACGTAACGTACGTGTAGTGTACGGTAAAAGTTATCCAAATTCTGCCAAAGGTAGAAGTCTGGGGTTGGATATTGATATCTGAACATGATTTTTAATAGAGTAAGAGTAATAATATATATTATTTGGTAGGAGTAAATCCATTCTCTTTCGCCGCCGCTAAACAACATTATCAAGATTCTGTCTTACCTTCACGATTTAGAAATATTTTCATCCAAGTAGATTTGTAGCTTTGTTGAATATAATCGATGGTTTATATTTTCCGCTAAGCTAGCGGTTAATTTATATTAACAAAAAGCCATTACAGCATGTATGAAAGATAATCACTTAAGAAATGCTGGACAAATTTCGATGAACACTCACACTTAAAATTGGACCCGGTAAATAGCATTGTTGTCGAGATCTGGAAAACAGTCGTGCAAAGCCGGGCCGGATCGTTAGTCAGCATATAAAATTGGGATTACAAATGTGATTCAATTCATTCATGTATTTTGTATCTGTCAAGACTTAGTAATAACCCCCCACCCCCCAAATTATTAGTTTTTAAAGTTTGCGAAACGAATATATGAAATTTAAAATAATCACTTGATTTAGAAAGGAATTTACTTGATCGTTCGAATAATAATAACTCTAGTCTTATCTTTTTTTTTTTTTAAATATTTTGAGACATATAAGGTAATAAAAAAAAATAGGTATATTGATGTCAATTGTTGCTAACATTGCGAATAAAATCACTATATATTATAGATGAAATATCTTGTAAAGTAACGTCACAAATAATACTAATACAATAGGGGCGTCATTATGCTAGTAAATCAGAACATACGAGTGTTCTTAAATCTCATATTTGACATAGTATAAAATGATGACTACTTGACATTTCTATTTCCACGCATGATGTAAACGCAACATCTTTTACTAATTTTTTCTCTTTTTGCCTTATTTGAATATTAAATTAGAAAAAGCGAGACAAGTATATTGACTTTATTTATGTAAAATTGTAGGTTCTCTCTATGCATATGCATGTATGTAATTACTCTAAGTTTTCGACGTAGGAAATTAAAATGTCACTTGTCAAACGTCACTTTTTTAACCTATTACTCTCTATTCTACACCACAATCCTCTTTAGTAAATAAGGAGTATTAGGAGTAATAATATTTATACATTGTTTTTTGTGTTCCATATCGAAATTTGTCGATTTAAAACGGTTATAGTATTTTTTTTCCGGGAATCGAACTCGGTTCAATAGCGTACTATGAAGTTTTTAAGCGGCTTTGGTCTTAAGTTCTGCTTAAATGAAAAAAAAATTGAGGATGCTCATTTCGTGCGATGCACAGTTTTAAATTCTGCGGGAATTAATTTTTAATTTATCACGTGCTTGATGGTGTAGGAAAACATAGTAGGAAAATTAAAATTATTAAGATGGATATAAAAGAGGAGTGCTCAGAGCTTACCATCAGGCGAGCCGCATCCTCATCTATCCCTTTTAGATAAAAAAGTATTTTTATTACGTTGCCGATAAATATGTATATTTCATGAAGTTTTTTTTAGTTGTTTTTTATTGTATGCATTTAAAATGGTGTGAAATTATTTTTTTATTTATTATAAGCCAGTTCGTGACTAGACTCCCACCTGTTAGTAAGTCGTGATGAAGGCTAGGTGGTAAATCGAACTGCCTAAGTGTTACAGAAGCACATTCTTAGTTCTCAATCGCCAGAAGCCTGTTCACTCTTGCCTTGTACGAATACATCCATATTGTAATCGGTCATAAAAACAGACGCCGGTCAACAAAAACAGTTTTGGTATTAAAACATTTATTTTCTTTGAGTTGAAAATTGATTGGGAGTGACCCAATTTATATATAACAAAAAAAATTAACAAATTTGTGTCACTTTTTATACAGGTTGTAACTGCGGATATACACCATTTGTGTACGGAAGGCAACACAAAAACATCAGCGTCAGCACCACTAGCAGCTGGTATTTATGCCCTAGCACTTCAAGCTAATCCGGACCTTACATGGCGTGACGTGGAGCACATTGGTATGATGACACGTGACATAGATGTTTGGAATAATCTTTCAATAGATTTGTCTATTTTTTTCCTTATTTGAAACTTGAATTACAAAAATCGAGACAAGTAGATATATTGACTAAATTTATGTAGAATAGGGTATTTTACACCATGTAAAATAAAATCATAAAATATATATTTATGATAGATTTTGTAAAAATTAAACCAGAAATATTAATTTCTGTTTATAAAATTGGATTATAAATTTTATATTTCAATTTTAAGAATATTTTTTTCGTCTGTGCCTCAAATCTGCAAAACGCTGTTCACCACATTAGAACATGTCGTGACGTCACTGATCCAGTCTAAGGGTTTTAGTGTTTGGCTAGCTTGATGTTGTATAATATGTTTAACTAGCTGACCTGATGTGTTATTTCGAAAGTTTTTAAGTTATCATTACGATTATTGAGTTTTATTACGAATCTTATTGAAAAGGCATCATGGACGAATTCGTGAAAGCAGAAAGTACTAATCTACCAAGGATAAATAAACTGATAGTGGCAAAATTTTTTGCATACAATCGCAATTTTTGTTCTGCTGAGTTGAGAAATGTTTAAACATCAGTGTAAGTATCTATTACCAACTTTTGTTTATACAAAAACACAATACCAGTTCAGAGTGTATTTTGATAAAACATAATTTAGTAACTGTGATAGTTTAGTTTATCTATAATTACAATCATTAGTTATAATATTTAAGATAACGTAATTTATTACAAATTTTGACTTGCGATAAACTTAAGCTTAACCTTATGATGTTTTGTTTTGTATTATACGATCGTTAAATATAAGTCATACTTACATCAAAATGATCTTCACAGATGAATAATCTGTTTTTGTAGACAACGTATACGGGTATCTTCTTGCCAGTTTTAACCAAGTATTTCTTATAATATGTAAATACTTGCCACTTGAATCTGTTTTAAAAAATTAATGTTTTAAAAAAATATATAAAAAATATAGTGATTCATTATCACTCTAGGATTCAGTTAAAACAATTTTTGAAAATACTCGTATGTGTAATACCCTATTATAGGTTCCCTCTGTGCATACTTATGTGTGTAATTACTATCGTAATGTCTTGTAAAGTAACGTCACATATAATGCAACGACAATAGAGATGTCATTTTTCTAGTAAATCAGAGCATGAATGTGTACTTACTCTTATATTTAGCTGTGTAAAGAGACCAAAGATGACCACTTGACATTTTAATTACCACGTATGAAATACGCGCAACATCAATCAAATAATTTTTCTATGTTTGCTTTATTTGATAATTAAATTAGGAAGAGGCAGACAAGTATCAATTCATGTAGAATTTCAGGTTCTCTCTATGCCTACATATATATGTAACTACTCTAAGGTTAAGTGGTACGTAGCGATCTGAAACAGACGTCACTAGTGTATAGATTCTTTATTTTAATCGATTTATGGACTTAAAAACGTTTATTTCTTTTTCTCTTAAGCCAATATTATATTTCATTTCTATTCAGGTTCAAATATCATTCAAAGTAAAAAACAGAATTTTAATGAAACCTTTGAAGCACAAATCAATTTTCTAATTAATATCTTATTTTTATGTTTTCGTGGATTCTAGATTGTAAAACGAGCCAGGTTTTCACATTTTAATTCAGAAAAATAAAGCCAACTTTTTAGTTTCAACCAATTTGTTAACTTCAGGCCCAATAATCAAATTCTACTTTTGACATAACACACACATATATATATATATATATATATATATATATATATATATATATATATATATATATATATATATTCCTTTTTATGTAAAATTTTACTAGAAATGTTTAAATTACCGAAAAGCTTGTTACTTATACATATTGGAAGACAAAAGTCGAAAACGAAATTCCGTTTGAATTACGTTCGCCGTTCTGAATTAATAATAAGAGATGTTAGTACTACTGACATAGCAATGATCTATAAAATGATTAACTATTTAAAGAAATTTAAAATAAGACGCGAATGATATTATAGCTGGTTGTAAATTTACCAAACATGAAGTTCTGTGGGAGTAAATTACATTAAAAATCTGATGATTTAAAAATACATTTAAACTACTAATTAAACGCTGCGGAAAGCTGGTAAATTAGTAAGACCTGCGCCCGATATCTCTCTTGTCATGTAGGACTTTAAGTGAGGGAATAGTAAATAAACATTTTCTTCGTTGTGACTGCCTGACCTAAATTCAGTCTGCAGTACATTGTTACCTACTATAAGTTAAGAAAAAAAGAGACAAACTAAACTTATATTTTATCTTAAATTTATCGTCGAATTTTCTAAATATAATCTATAATAACAAAATCGTCGCTCGTAGTTGAAACAGTCGTTCTAGGCTATATTTTTACTTAGACGCACGTACTCGTACAATTGGCGCCAGCTGTATACGATCACTGAACCTTAATAAATCGCTTGTAAGAAGCCAGAAGTGTCTAAATCTCTACATAGTACTTATAAATAAAAAGAATGATTTTTCCTATACTAAAGTATTTTCTCATAGGAAAATAAAGAATAATTTTTTATTACATTAAGTGACAAAAAATTATTACACACTATAAAATCACATAACTTTCTTTCGTTTCTTGTATGGTTATTTAAGTCCGGTATGATGTATAAGATTATTTTATAATCTAGTCATATAGTTATTTATATTGGACTTAATTGAGTGTAGGTTTGTACCTAAATTATTATAATTTCATTAATGAACAGAAACGTTTTACCGAGTTTTAAGGCGATACTCCTAGCGAACAACTTTGATTATTCATTGGTTTAATACTCAAAGAGCGAACGACCTAAGCATTCGGTCCGCTTATCCTTCTACACTCCATGTGTTTTTGCTACAATATATTGCGTAAGAAATTTAAAAACATTTTCTATTAAAAATCGAATTTTAATCCTATTAAAAAATTTAATTGATCAAAATGTACATTACTATCCCTTAGTGTCAATCGCAAAATACTATAATAATGGTTACTTTATGAGAAGATACATATTGTGACGACTTAATATTATTATTAATAATTAAATTCAATATAAAGGGGCGTCAAAAATAGTCTTAAAAGATATATATTAAACAATAAAATTACATTAATAACCATAAAGTTAATATAAATACATTTCAGACATTAGACCAATAACATAGTAAATTAAAGGCAAAATATTGTCTTCCATAATAAATAAATTTATTAAAAACTTGAAAAAATATTTAAAATAAGATAAATAATAGAAATACAGGTCGAAAATATTATAAAAATGAAGATAAATAACATTTATAAGATAATTAGAAAATTTGTTAAAAATTGTCTAAGTCTTAGAAGGAGTTCACGTATAAAAGAAAATTTTCCTAAGTTATGGACGGTGTTCATGTATAGATGTCTTGTATGGAGGAGCTGTCGGAGATACATACCTGCAGTTGTACATATATATGGGGTGGTCGGGAGCCCGACTGCCTGAAGTACTGTAGCACAATGACTAGTCCCATATGTACTGTGACTTATGATAATAAACTCAATGATACAAAAGCAATACTATAGAAGGTCTCCATGATGAATTTGCATAACAATAGTAGGGTCGTGGGTTCGAACCCTATATATTAATGACTTATGAAAGTAAGGTCTATGATACAAAAGCAATACTATAGAAGGTCTCTATGATTAATATGCATTACAATAGTAGGGTCGTGGGTTCGAACCCTATATATTAATGACTTACGAAAGTGAGGTCTATGATACAAAAGCAATAATATAGAAGGTCTCCATGATGAATTTGCATTACAATAGTAGGGTCGTGGGTTCAAATCCTATATATGCATGACTTATGAAAGTAAGGTCTATGATACAAAAGCAATATTATAGGAGGTCTCCTTGATGCATAAGCATTGTATGGAGTGGTCGGGTGACCGACTGCTCCTAGTACTGTAGCAAAATGACTAGTCCTTATTAGGGACTTGAAAAGGAATATTATGGTGGCGTATATGCTGCTTCACGAGCAATTGGTCCGAGGTAAACTTGGACTCGCTAACCGATGTGTCCTAGACATATCATCTTAGTGCTGGTGGTACACCCATACCGTTTGTGGGCGACGTCGTAGCGCATAACGATGCGTCGTCTATCTTTCGGATTGGTATGATGAGTGTGTTCGGTAGCACCTTTTAAGTGTAACAGGCATACTCAACTTCATGTCTTAGTGCATTAGCACTATGATACGTGGAGTTTTGTTCATTGGCGTCTTAGTAGCGTGCTACTATGATACGTTGGTGATATTTTTTATATAACAATGCAATATTAACCGCTGATTTTCCACGTGCTCGGCAGTGAAGTAAAACATCGTGAGGAAACCTGTATGTCTGAGGAATAAGAAAAAAATATTTCAAAGAAATGTGAAGTTCGCCAACACCCATTGGGGCAGCGCGGCGGATAATTCCTTGCCCTAGAACCCTCTCAAAAATGAGGGGAGGCCTGTGCCCAGCAGTGGGACGAATATAGGCTGTAACTTTACTTTACTTTTATATAATTCTTGTAATCGTTTTCACTTCCTTCTGATGAACTTTATGCAGACACGTGAATAATTAACTGTTCTAACATATTTTCTACATTGTTGACGACTTCGTACATTCTTTTAGATCTTAGTTATCACTTGACCTCTCATCCGGACGTATATCAAATTACCATCGACGCCCCTTTAGGCTTCTCAGACCATTGTCTTGTTCGGAGTGTGGTGCCACTCACGCTGAAATCACAGTTGCATTCTGCAGGCTGCCGCCATGTTTGGCACTATAGGTTAGCCGATTGGGATGGGATGCGGTCTTTTTCTATGCATCCTACCCTTGGGGGCGGGTTTGCTTCGCGCCGGACGATCCCAACGTTGTTGCGGATTCTGTCGCTGATGTGGTACTTCAGGGTATGGAACTTTTTATTCCTTCCTCTGTGGTGCCCATTGGAGGCAAATATCGGCCATGGTTTGGTCGCTCTTATAAAATAGCATCATGCTATAAGCAGGAGTGCTACCAAGCCTGGGCTGACGCATGAGCGTCCCGGGATGTAAACACCAGCACTCTAGAAAAGAAGTATAATTCCGCCTCTAGGTCCTTCAAAAGAGTCATTGCCAAGGCAAAGTCAGAGCACATAGGCAGAATTGGCGAGAAACTAGTTCGCCTTCCTTCTGGAACCCATGCATATTCTGGTCTCTCGCCAAGGCTGTCTAGGGAATTTCTTTCAGCCATCCCTTCCATTTCTGCACAGGGGGGAACGACAAACTGGCACATGCCACAAAGGAGAAAGCCGATCTGCTAGGCTCATTCTTTGCATCCAGCTCGACTCTCGATGACAGGAGGCCGCCCATCCCGCGATATGAGTGTTCCATACCGGAGGTGCGGTTTACACAGCGCTCGATTCGCAAAGTACTCCTTTCCCTGGACATCCACAAATCGAGTGGGCCTGACGGTATCCCCCAATTGTGCTGAGAACGTGTGCTCCAGAGTTGGCACCGGTCTTAACGCGTCTTTTCCGGTACTCCTACTCTCTAGGCGTAGTCCCAAAATTATGGAAGACGGCGTTCGTCCACCCGATCCCTAAAAAAGGCGACCGCTCAGACCCGTCCAACTACAGGCCCATCGCCATCACCTCCTTGTTCTCCAAAACAAAGGAATCCATTGTAATTTGCCAGCTCATGAGGTACCTTGAGAATAACTAGCTGATTAGTGATCGCCAATACGGTTTCCGTCATGGTCAATCAGCTGGTGATCTTCTGGTCTACGTGACTCAGATGGGTGGAGGCAGTAGAGTCCAAAGGGGAGGCATTGACCTTTAGTTTGGACATTGCGAAGGCGCTCGATCGAGTTTGGCACAAAGCGCTTCTTTCGAAGCACTCTTCCTATGGGCTTCCCGAGAAAATGTGCAATTGGAAAAACATGATGACACATGACGATTATTTTCGGCTATACAATTTAGCTACTCCTTGTAACAAAAGAGTTCGAACTTTATCAATTTTATATATTTTGTTATTTGCTTGCCACGTAACCCACTTCACTTTAGCCCAAACAACCTCTATTGGTCAAACAAGATCTCACAGTGGTGGCAAACGTATGACGAGACGATTTGTGGACTTAGCCGTCTCATCTATAACAAATTCTTCAAAGCGATCTTTGTTTTGCTTATTAAATCTAAAAGTTGCTACATTAACATTGATTCGTCATAAGCAATATTTTTGACCATAGCCATTTAATAATGTTTTCTTTGAAGTAGGTAAACCATCTACTTCAAAGAAGTTTTCAAGAATGATACAATGCATTATCTAAAACAATAACTGTATTCTCATCCAATTTAGGTACAACGTCTTGGAACAAATTTTAAACACTTTGGCGTCCATAATATATTTTTGGTAACCTCCGGTTTTATTAGATTCAAAATATTTCAATCCTTCTGCTACAAATCCATTAATACTGCCGATATGTACAATTATAAGCCGCTTGTCTTTTCTTGCAATAATAATAACAAAGCATTCGTAAGTAAAATAACATGTATTTTTATATTATATATGCAGATTTATTTAGCAAAAATGTATAAAAAAGAAAGTACAAAATTAAACACCGATACATTACCTGACAGATTTTTTAATCCTCTAAATAGCCCATCTAAGAATGCAGATCTCGTTGTAGTGACTGAATTTTAAACCCAGACTTTGATTTTTGAATTTGACTTTGAATTTGATTTTGTATGACCGACATTCAACCACGTCTCATCTAAATAATATATAGTAGTTCCGTTTTGTCTGACCGCCTTTATTTCATGATAATATTTATGTATATACGTAGGTCATATTGCAAACTTTATATACAAGGTTGTTTTGTTATAACCGGCCAAAAGATATATTTCTAACTGGGTCAGGTCTATGTACACCAACTCAAAAAAAAGAGAAAAATCTGTAGAATTCAGTCAAAATACAGATAGTTCATTTAAACGCATCCATGTCATGGTAAACAATTGATGTTTACTAATTATTTCTATCAACTTTCAACATGGCGTCTCACTTATTTAATAACTTTTGAGCACTTCGTTTTTGTAAACGTCTACAGATCCCCATGTTCTATATACGATACTTTTGAAAAAATGACGGAGAAAGTTTTGCTATTCTTAATAAACAGAATAAACCTATTGTAATATGCGAGGACTTTAATATCAATCTCCTAGAAGCTTTCTCCACCAATATTAATATTTTTTTAAAAACATATGGTCTTTTGAATATATTTTTGAAGCGAACGCGTATTGCTGAATCTAGTGCAACATGTATAGATAAAGCTTATACAAATGTTAAGCTGCTCCATAAATGTATAATTCAAAATTGAGCTCCGATCACTGTCAACAATTAGTTTAGTTACCTTATGTTCACAAAAAGCAAGTAGATGAAAAAGTTGTGTTTGTTCGAGTAAATTTAATGTCGCTTGGAGAAGATTAGAAGTAACATAGTAAAAAAGACATAAATAATTAAGTTTTTTTTTTATGGAACATTATTTAAGCTTCACGATCACACTACGATGTAAGAAAGGACGCTCTTAAATTAATTATTTCATATTTAAGTAATAGAACACGAAGCTTTGTTTGTTTCGTACTGGTTTGCAGGTAGTGGCTTCAGGAAAACAATCCAAAAGATTTCACTGCGCTCTAAAAAGGAAGCAAGTGATTATGCAGGCGAGAAGAAGTTAGAATCGTGCAGCTCATCAAGCTCATTTCAGAGTTTGACTTGTCACACAACTTGTTTCAAATGGTGTACGCTCTCTGAGTACAAGTGCAAATACTTTTTGGAGCGTCTACGCAGTTGATACTATCAAACAGTAAAAGAATAAAGGCTAAGCAAACCATCACAAAAATAAAAGCATATATATATATATATATATATATATATATATATATATATATATATATACAATATGTAACGTAATTAACGCACCCCCTTAGACATCCCAATTAGTATATTATGTTATAATCATAATACATACACTGCATTTTTAATTAAACACTTTTGTGCGCTGACTATTTATCAAATTAGTTATACTAATTCCGGAAGAATGTTGTGGTCACAGTACAAATCCACGAACGTAAAGACTTTCACGTGCTTGAAATAAAGTTCATTTTTCTTGATTTTTATTGAATGACAGAATTAGTAATAATACAAATAAAACTGTACTCTTAAAAGTCATATTGCCTTAAGTTACGGTCCATTTCAGTTTGTTTTGACTGTATAGATTTAGTGTGACTGTAATTTACGTAGTTTTAATTATTTTTGGGATAAAAAATTACCTATATTAAAAATGATAGGAATCGATTCAGTAAACGATTCTGAAGAAACTACTTTCTCAAAATGCGTTAATTATGTTACATGTTATACATACATACATATATATATTTTGAAACTTCCGTGTCGGCGCCATCCTGCTTAATATCGGACTGATGACAAGTTGAGAGATCACAAATTTATTTTTCATCGTTTCCTTTATTACATTTTCTAACGTTTATTTAAACAAATAAAATATAAACGAAATTAAAATTGCTACAGATTTTTTTAATACTTGTTCATCCTATCGGGATAATTCGAAATAAGGGTTAACGGTACATCATTATTTATGTGTTTGAACTTAAGTATAAAATTTGGCTAATTTTTGAAAAACTACTCTGTATACTTTAACAACTATTAGTTACAAATTTGTACCTTGAATGTGTAACTTCATACGATTTACCGCATCGATAAGAAAACACCATAAAGTAGCTTTTATGGCTTTGATTTATGCTCTGTTCTACGTATGTGATAAAGATGTTGAAGTTTGTCGGTAGATCATCCGATCCCGACCCAGGTTGGTAGTAAAATGGAAATGAAAATAGTATGCAAGCTGTGTTAACTCAATAAAGGATGTTCTTGATACATGTTTTTATAAACATAACATATAATACGGAATCTCTGAATATCTAGTTTAGGAACCATATTAATAAATAACTTTTAATAAAAAGGAAAAGCCTGAATGACTTATATATATGTATATATATATATATATATATATATATATATATATATATATATATATATATATATATTCTGAAGTTGGGGCTTAGATTAAGTTTATAGAATACGCGACAACAGAATGTGAAATTATTTTTAAGTGAAAACATATCTATAAAAATATCTATAGGATTTAGTCTACTACCATAGATTACTGCATATAGATTTTTGCAAGTCTTTTAGTTCGAGGGTATAAAAAACAATCCTCAAAGTGGCGATCACAAATGCGGTAGTTATTGTGAATTTCACAATCGGTTTCATCTTTTAAATATATTCCAGCTATCCTCTTCTATTGCTGAAACCTTTCTAGTGAAGGGTATTCCGGTCTAGGAAAGTAGTATAAAATATCTGAAATGATAAAATATCATCATTAATTTTGAGGCGAGAGAGGCGAACTGAAACAGAAGATGGGCAATAACCCGCCTGCAAAGCGTGGCAGCTGTGGCAAATAGTACCTCCGAGGCAATCCGTGGAGGCCTATGCATAGCAGTGGACTTTTAATGATTACAGCCCATGCCTTGAACCTTCAATTTATTAGGTATTAGCTATTTGCAAGTGAATAAAAACTGAAAATAATGCGAATATTATAACAAGATATATAGAGAAATAGAATAACAAGTACTTACCAAATTGGTCACATTTAAAAAAATATTACTTTCATGACTATTTTGGGCACATCAAATAAATAAAACTAAACAGGATGGCAGATTTATTAATTATAATAAATGAAAACACATAAACGCACGAGAAATCAGAATAATGTTAAAAAGATGTTAATATCAATCTTTACTACCAGTGACCGCCATTAACTGCGTAGCACATGGATTGTTTCGTATGCATAGACTTCATAATATATAAGCGTGCCCTGTAGTTGGATAAAAATATGTCTAATCTAGCTGTTGGTAGTGTTGATGGCAGCACAAAAAATATCATTTTGTTCTTAGAATAATATTGTAAGTTGCATGCCTGTTGTCTACTACAGAATGAATAGAATATTGTATATAGTGTTAACTATTATCTCGGCCTCCTCTCTTTGCGGTGTTTTATAAATGGTAAATATAACTTTTAACTGTTACTCTAACTACTCTTACTACTGTTAAAATAAACAATTAATAAAAATTGTTAAATGAATTAAATTAACCATATTAAATAAAACCATCTTATTCATTCCATTCCCTCTTTCGTCCGAGATCGTGTTGCAAGCAGACGTGTTTTTGTTTTTATTTTAAAACCTAATAATAGTTTCACATAATTGTACACCTTAAGTGAATGTAGGATAACGAATAAAACTGTATAACATACATACATACATTCGAAATCAAGCTGATTGCCGTAGCCGCTTCGTCGCTGTGTTCTCCCCGACCCGCACACCTCGAGGGAAAGAGTTGGTTGCATAATTGCTTTCCTTATCATCGATCAACGCTACGATCTGCTACGACGCGCTAATTACCGCTGGCCACAATTTCTTCGTAACCAGCGCTACGAAACACCTACGCTGTTGGACTGTGGTGAGCTACAAACTTTACTTTTACTTCGCGGCTAATTACATTTAATTAACAATGCCATTAAAACGCACTCCGCCGCCTCAAAAATCAGTTTCTAATCAGGATTATAATCTCGACGACGTGGGCATAAGCAACAAAGTGGTAATGGAAAAAGAATCGCAGAATAATAAGGTACGACAGAAACGTAAGCGGGAGATCGAAGGATCTGGATTTATGGACGAAATTCGCAGTTTATTTAATAATTTCACTGAGCATCAAAATAATAAACTAGAAAGCCTACAGTCCGCCATTAAAGATATTAAAACACAGAACTCTGAAATTACAGCTACGATACAATTATTGTCGGATAAATATGATAAGGAGTTGGATCTGTTAAAACATGAGCATAAAGAACAACTCGCTTATATAAAAATACTTGAAAACCGGCTTGATAATTTCGAAAATAACACGTGTGCTGCAAAAATTGAAATACGTAATATTCCTAAAATTCCAAATGAGTCAAAACTAGAACTTACTAGTTCAGAGCATTGGAGATCTTATAAATACCCCAATTCTAACGACGGATTTAAAAGATCTACATAGAGGATTCGCCAAACCCCAATCGCTTAAACCTATCGTGGTCGAATTTGTATCCGTCCTTAGGAAGGAGAGTATATTAAAATCTGTTAAAGCTTATAACAGATGAATGAAGTGAAGTTAAAAGAAACTTAACACATTACTTCTGAAATTGGATGGCCCTTCAGTACCTATTTTCATCTCTGAAAGTCTCACTTTCAAGGGTAAAAGATTATTTTTCCTCGCTCGCAACTTTGCTAAAACACATGGATATGCTTACTGTTACTGTCATCTTATGGAAAAATATACTTGCGGAAGAAGGAAGGTAGCTCACAAATAAGAATCAATGAAGAAGCAGATCTCGGAAAGCTAAAGGAAGCCAACATATGACTATCATTCCTGTTTATAGTGTATATAATAAGAAAAATGTTTTTACTACTAATTGTTCAAATAACGTATTGTAACTAGCCTAGATTACTCATTTTTTATTTTGTTCTGTACACATCATCTTATTATTTTTTTTACCTACTCTACACTCTACATGGTAATGATACTTCTTTATATTTATAACTCCATAACATACCACTACACGCTTACACAATACACATTATTACTCTCTCTATCTCTCTCTCTCTGATCAATTTAATTTACTTAGTAGAACTCTTTACACTACATAGAACCTATATGCCATATAATTGATCTTGATCAAATTTCTGTATGTGAATCTGCCATATGTGAAGTTGAGCAAACTAAACTATTGCTACATGGCCAACCCAAATAGTCTTATTATTATTAATCAAAATATTCGCAGTATCAATAAGAATTTTGATGGTTTCACAGTATTATTGAAAAGACTTGAGGTAGACTGTGGCATTATTATTCTGACCGAAAGCTGGCTTGGTTCAGATACTTTATGGCCTAATTTAAATGGATATAGTAGTCATGCAACAACAAAACATGCATTGCAGAATGACGGAATCGTGGTATATGCAAAATCTGATATCAATATTACTTTTGAAGAACCGACATTTCTAGAAGGAAACTGTCTTGTTATGAAACTCGGTCTCGAAACTGCAATTATAGCTATATATCGTTCGCCTTCATACTGCAAATTGGACTCTTTTAATCTCTATCTTAACGTTATTTTGTCAAATTTATCAACTTTTAAAAACATATCAACTATAGGTGACCTAAACATAGACATTAGACCAGAATATAGAGATAAAAGAGCTCATGATTATCTTAATCTCTGCGCTAGCCATGGTTTACACCTGCCCACACTTGTCCAACATGGGAAAATAAAACGTGTCTCGACAACGTCTTGCTCAAAACAAAAAAGCCACCTCTTACATTGGTGATTACTTCTACATTAACTGACCATCAAGCAGTACTCCTGTGCTTAAATCAGAATGAAATTAAAAAGTCCTCTTTAAAACATAGAACTAAATTAAATAATGAAGGATTACTTGCGGACATGGGTAATATAGACTTTGAAACAATATATAAGTCAAACGACGCTAACTTTTGTACAGAATTTTTAGTTAGATCATTAAAAACTGAAATCTAGACGATTAAAAAACATTAAGCCATGGATGGATACCCCGGCATAATAAGATGTATGCGTAATAGGGATCGAATGCATCTGAAAGTAAAACGTGCACCAGAAAATATAGTGCTTAAACTCACATATACACGATACAGAAATTATTGCAATAGTTTATTAAAAAGATTAAAAGAGAGTATGAGAAAACACAATTAGAATTAGGGGGGGACACACATCTAAACAGAAATCATCGTCTCAGGAATTACTGAAAACTGACTGTATTAAAGACCCTTTAAATAGTGTTAATAATTTCTTTGCAACTGTTAAATGTTACTATATATTGAAAAATGGTAAAATTTTAATATATTGAAAGTATATGCACTACACTCTAAAATTTGAACTTATGTGTATCTGTTCTTTCCTCTTTCAATCTGTTACAATTCAGGATATATTTTCATTCCACCAAAAAAAGAGCAGGCCGCGGTTGCGTTGTCACAACTGGGGACCTGACGACCTGTAATTCTACTGTTTTTTTTTCTTTTGAATTCTTTGATTTTGGCTTTTATTATATGCTTTTACTGTATGAAAAGTTATTTTTTGTCCTTTTGAGTGGACTAAGTAAAATCATAACAACTACGTAGACAACAGACTTTATAGTAACATTAAAACTTTTTTTTTATTTTACCATCTTTAGGTGTCAAATTTTTCCTCTTAATTTATATTTGACCATCCCGGAAGTTTTCATAAAAGAAATCATGAAAATCGGTTCACAGTTGACCGAAATATTTCGAAACATACATAGAAAATTATACAATTGAGCTGTATATTTTTGTACAATATATTTTTTTTGTATAATAACCCCTCCTTTTTTAAGTAGGCTAAAAATATATAGTTTATGGTTGAGGTAACAATTAAAGTTTATATATGTAGGTATGTTCGATTAGTGAAAAGATAAAAAGTTTTGATTGACAATCTTACTATAACGTAAACGCTACTAGTTGTCCATGAGTTTACTGTATTGAGAACTGAATTGCGGTAGACACATCCTGAGGAGAAGTCCAATAGAAATTAGAAAATAGTCGAATTGAAATTTTGAGCTTTTCGTTGTAGTTAAAGTTAAAGAGCAAAAGAAAATTTATTACAAGAAATTGCTATCCAATTTCAGGGCAGACTAAGAAAGAGAAAGACAATGGATGTATGCAGGTGACCCCAGAATAGTGCTTTGTGGCATTACTTTTGGCATGTCTGTGGTTAGCAGTGACTTGTGATGGGCTATAATAATGAATATGATGGTGGTGAGCTTTGACTTCTGTATTATTCTTGCTAAACAGGGTGTATTTCTTCAAACAAGTGAACAACTAGCTAGATAGTTAATTAAGTTTACGACGGGCTATTGCGTGTGGGATTAACAATTATAAAGAAGATGCATTCTAATAAAACCTGCGTCTTATTTTATATCCACACATTGTAAGCCCGTGATATGAATATTATAATCGAAAGAAGAATATTAAATACCTTTAGAATTAATTATCATTCAATTACTGTATTCATCTATTGGGAACGTAGAAATGCAAACAATTGTCGTCCATTAAAACAAACGTCTATTTGAATTTTCAATCAAAAAGTTTTTTCATTTCCGTGATTGAGGGCGATGAGGATTGGAACGGTTATAATCCAAACTGAATACTTCTGATTTCCTCTATACGCTTGATTAAAATATTCACGGTTCAGTGTGTGTCTAATCCTTCGATACAATCATGGTGGTGACGAACAAAAACTTGAGACGTGTTCCAGTTTTTATCAGTTTATGTAGTAAAGTCAGGGTTACCGCGCATGATGATTGCGGCATGAACGGGTCAGCTGGACCGAGGAAAACCATTCTCGCATAGTAAGTATAATGCTGCTTTGTTTGGGATGGTTTGTAAAGAAAACCGGATATCCATTTTTCCGGGGAACAAGGTATTCCAACTTAAATCTCACTCTGGTTGCCTCACTCTGGTTGCCCTAATAAGAAAAAAGTCAATGCCATTTTTGAGAAAACGAAGCACGACTGGAATATGAGTAGTTACAACATAGCCGAGGAATTGAGGATTGACCATAAAATAGTTTATACCCATTTGATAAAGTCTGGCTATACAAAAAAAAACTAGATATTTAGGTACTGCACGAACTCACTGAAAAATCCTAATGAATCTTGAATTCATTTGCGATTCTCTACTGGAAATCCGAACAAGTTTATAAAAAGATTGGGTGATGAAAAGTAGATCAACTTTGACAAAAAATCACATTCAAAGGGTAGTCAAGCTCCACAGACCATGGAGTATAGAGGTAGAGATACCTAAGGAGATCTAATTATATTAAAAAATACAAATCGAATATCTTGAAATGTTTCTTTAACATGTTATACTCTTAAAGAAAAATTATAAAGAAGCCCAAATATAGTATTATTAAATATTATACGACGAAAGACTTTCTGCTGAAGGCTGATAATTTTTGTAGTAATCTAAAAGTTTATATCCTCTCCTTCAGAGTAATTTACAAGCATAGAGACCGTCCAAAATAATAAAAAATTTCTTATAGCTAAACTCTTTATGGATATGACGTTTAACGTGGTACAATATATGTCATTATTCTCATCTTCTTTCTTGTACAAGGTTGTTGCCGTTTTTACATTCCATAAAGATTTTGAGAAATCTCAAAAATAAATATTTTGAAAAACTGTTTTTTTGGAATAACTTTTAAACGGCTTTACCGATAGATTTCAAAATGACATCACCACGAACAAACGAATCAGCTCTTAACCTCAAAAAATGACATCGAATGCCGTTTGAAAAATAAAAATCGGTTTAATCGTTCATGAGATATCGAAGGAGAAATGATTTGAAAAAAAAGTTTTCTTTATAACTTCGAGATTTCGCAGCATAATTTGGTGAAATTTGGAGCGCTTTGCATTTGAAATTAGCGGGAAGTTCCAGGGATGGCCTGAAGGGTCATCCAGATTTTTTTGAATACTCTCCGCTTAAATATGCATGCATGTTTCATTCAATAAAAGACTTTGATGCCTTTCAAAAACATTTCTACCGATGTCTAAGTAAATGGAACACATGTGATTACGAGAGTTTAAGAAGTTTTTATGCAACTGTACGTATTTCCATTCAAATTATACATAAATTTTATGATCCAAAACCGAGGTAAATAGACTAGAATGGCTCTAGCATCTCAAAAATTGAGTAAAAATTAAAAATTAATTGCGAAGTGCTGGGTATGAATGGAATTACATCAGAACTTTAAGAAGCGAGTGAGTCCCGGTTTTTCAATTCCTTCAAAAGATAATATTGTAAATTGAATTTCTCTTGGTGTTGATACAGATATATTTAACCAAAATTGACAAGATATGTTCTTTACAATACCCTACCACCCCCTTTCTTTACGTTTTACATATTTACATAAGATGAAAAAACACAACTTTCACGAAGCTGTGAGAGCGCAACTGATGACATTATAATATATCCGATAAATATGTATATGTCTTGCCCACTTTGCTCTATATCACTCTGCCTGTTATCATTAATACTTTTAGAATTTTAGTTTTTTCTTTACAGTCGTTACCTCCATAAAAACGGGATAAAATCTTTGATGTATAGATGCTCAATATTTTTTTTCCTAACAAAGGATGATATAATTAATTTACATAGAGATGGTTAAATGCCAAATTTTCAGAATTATCCCCTAATAATCAAATTCGATAAGATTCTGATAAAATTCTATTATCATTACATAATCCCTTCACAGGTATTATTGCTGAACATAGGCCTCCCCCAACAAAAGCCACAAAGCACAGACCCGAGCTACCAGGTCATCACTCCATCTAGTGGAGGGCCGCCATACACTTCAACTAACAGTACGAGGCTGCCACTCAAGAACCTTGTCTTCCATTCGGTTGCCGGTTCATATAGCTTATATGGCCTTCTCATTGTCACTTCTGCTTACTAATTCGTTGGACTTTGTCGGTTACTATGGTTCTACTGCGTATATTCTCATTACACACAGAAACCCCGACCATAGCCCTTCCCATAGGTTGCTGAGCGACTTTGAGCTTCTTCATACGGCCAGCAGTGAAATATTACGTGTCTGACCCATAATTCATCACTGGCAAGACTCACTGGTTTTACAATTTTGTTTTCAGGTTATGAGATTTACATGACGAGAGGATATGTCGTTATTTCTCGAACGCCGCCCAGCTGAGTTGAATCCGTCGATTGCCCTATAGGTCGAATATGAACTTTACCCTAATTGGACTATTTGTCTTATGTAAGCATACTCGTCGAGAACTTCGAGCTTAGTGCTCCCAACAACAGAATAGGTGTGAAACGTACGTTACACGTGATCTTTGTTTTGTCCATGTTCCTCTTAAGACCTATCCGTTAGGAGATACTATTGAGTCCTCCAACGATTCTGCTATAAAGACTATATCGTCGGAAAATCGAAGGTGACTAACGTATATGTCATTGATGTTAACTGAGTTTCGTGGTTATAAAAGCACCCTGTCTTACACCGCTGCAGTTGGATAAGTTTCATACTCTGGTTTTGTATTCGGATAGCCATCGCAGCCCTACTGTATAGATACTTCAGCAATCTGACAGTCAACTTGGCACCGTTAAAGGGATTGAAGCACCGCCAAAATTTAGACAGAATTAAAGGCTTTCTCATAGTTCACAATTCAATTTGCAGAAGATATGTATGCGGTATTGATACTGAAGCCTTTTCGGATACCGCATTGTTCGGGAGCCTGGAAGTTGTCAAGTCTGTATGCGAGACGTTTCGTAATGAGCCTCAAATACAGCAAGTAAAAGCGGCTCAGAACGGAAACCGGTCTGTAGTTCCTCAAGAGAGCGTTATCGGCTATGTTGAAAAAAAGCCAACACACTTTTGCCCTACGCCTCCAGAGTAGTGCCACGCCGAACCATCCGAGCTCGACCAGGTCCACGTTTGCTTGGGTCTGGAATAAAAATTTTATCATAAAGAGTCCCTTTTTCTCTTGGGTTCCGTTATCACGAATTTCCCTGCCTTTAGCTTACAGTTCCTTCTTGTGCCTTGTTTTGCGATAAAGTTTCCCATTAACACCGTATAATGGCTTTTGTAAGAATGCATGATTCCAGAGCTATCCTCAGACATTTCCTCCACCTCTTTAATTAGATGGGCAGAAGTTGGTTCGTCAACCTGTATTATTTTCAACGAGGACTGTTGGGTGATTCTGAGTATAAATACGCAGCCCTGATTGGACTCAACGTCCACTGGATATTCTTACACCTTTCGCACCGCTGTTACCACGGTCGCCACTGTAATCAGGAATAGCGGGGCCGCAGGTGATGTCAGCAGTCCCAGGTGATGGCAGCAGCAGATGTCGTTGCTCATGGGGTGACGTTTATTATAGTAGCCACGCCTAGCAACCGGTTTGGCAGCCGCAGTTTTTCTATTGAAATTATGCTATTAACAGAAAGATGCTTCTGCTATCAGGCAGGACCTAGGTTTCTCTCTGTCGCCTCTTTGACACCCACGGGAAGATACGCAGTAAGCGTACGGAGTAATTAAAAATCAATGTCCCGGAACGTATAGACAATTTATTCAATATAATTATTAAACCCTATATGCATTTTCAATAATCGAATCATATCGTGATATAAAAATGTCTAGCGACATCTAGATTGCTGATTACAAGATACAATTACAGCATGTTTGTTTAAGATCTTAAACATAACTTAAACCCGCCAAGGACTAAATAGTACTTCAATTTGTATAAAAGTCGCATATTTACACTATTTTGGGCAACTAAACTGAATTAACTTTGAATTGAATTAATACAAATAAAATATGAAAGAAATACCTATATGCTTCAAACATTACATTACTATTTAAAACAAACAAAATATTATTATGCACAAACTAAAAATTCACAAAACAAAGCGATGCCGAATTCCCATATTCAAGAATTATTTCTAACGATTCAAACATGAAAATTTACTGATAAAAGAAGAATATAAGGTATAACATGACAAGTTACATATATTTTAATTGAACAATATAAAATTGAACTAAACAATTTAATTTATGTTATTCAACATTATCTGTTATTGGTAAAGGAGAAAGCTTCGAAGTTGGACGTTGTATTAGAGAATCCTTACAACGTAATGTTACAACCCGCGTAAGATTGTCCCTACCCGGATGTACTTCCACTATCTTGCCATAAAGCCATTAAGCGGGTGGTAAATTGTCCTCCCGTACCAGAACAATATCACCTACTTTCAACCCTGAAGTTGTGGTGTTCCATTTATGCCTTTGGAAGAAATGGGTGAGATATTCAGTGGACCATCTCTTCCAAAAGGTTTGGAGCATTCGTTGTGTCAATTGCCAACGGCGTAAGTTGCCTATCGAAAGATGTTCGAAGTTATTATCAGGATCAGTTAGCAATGGTTAACCTATTAAAAAATAGCCTGGTGTTAATGGAACACTGTCGTCTGGGCTTGAACTTACCACTGTTAACGGCCGGGAGTTGAGGCAGCCCTCGATTTGAGCTAGCACCGTAGCCAATTCCTCGTAAGTGAGAGTGGAATCCCCTATTACTCCGCGGAGATGATGTTTTATACTTTTAATACCTGCTTCTCATAACCCTCTGAAATTGGGAGCATGAGGGGGAATAAAATGCCATTCGGTTTCGTTATTAGCTAATGAAGAAGAAATTTCATTCAAAATTGAAGACCGTTCTTTTATAAATAACCGCTTGATTTATCGCGATGCCCCAGTAAATTAGTTCCGTTATCACTCCATATGTGGTTACAGCGACCCCTTCGAGCAAAATAACGTTTAAAGGCAGCCAAAAATCCTTCCGCAGTAAGATCCGAAACGGCTTCGATATGAACTGCTCTTGTGGCCATACAAATGAAGAGACAGATATATCCTTTATAGGACTTGTGGTCTCTACCTTTGGAGACACGAATGTTTATCGGGCCAGCGTAGTCTACACCGGCACTCATAAATGGCTTGCCGGGTGTTATTCGACAAGCTGGCAACTGTCCCATCAACTGAGTCCGAAAAGTGGCTGCATTTCTAATGCATGGAACACAGTGGTGAATGTGATTTCTGACCAAATTCTTTAATCTAGTCACCCAACTAGTTCTCACATAATTACAAGTCAATTGCTGTCCTCTGTCATTCACACAATAGCCCATTTGGTAATTTCTCATCCCATTCCAGTGCAGTTAGCCACAGTTTCTGAATAAACACCTTTGCAGTAATGATACATGGTGATAACGGTGATAAACCAAGAGTGTCATATAAGCGGCAGATTTCAGCGATGATTTTTCTTTTATTGTCAGCTAAGGAGAATTCAGATGACAGCCGTACTGCGAAATCAAATTCATCACTTTGACGATTTCATGCAAGTCCAAGTATTTTGGTTATATCATCTTCTTTAATTTCCTTAACATTTCCTTCTCCTTTATCTTCCTTAAATGGTGTAAACAACTTCTCTTTATTGCTAGACCACTTCTGTAACTTGAAAACACCTTTCTCCATTAATGAACTCATCTGCTCAAACACTGTTATTGCTTCTGTTTCAGATTGACAACCTGTCATAAGGGCATCGACGTAAAACTCTGTTTTGATTTTACCTGCAGCTAATGGATTATTATGCCCTTCGTCTATAGCAACTTGCTGCAAAGTTTTAACCGCAAAGTACGGTGCGCAAGACATACCAAAAGTTACTCTCAAAAGTCTATAATCTTTTATTTCTGAAATGGGATTGTCGCGCCAAACTATTCTTTGATAATCAACGTGCTTTGTAGCAAACTTGACTTGTCAGTACATTTTAACAATGTACATGTACATTTTAACGGGTGTAACCGCCATCGCATAATGATGTGTCACAATTTTGGTTGCAAAGTAGGTCCAACCATAAGAGTATCATTTGAGACACACCATTGGCGCTACGGTCTGATGCATTAAACACAACTCTGGTTTTTGTTGTTATTTTGTCCAGTCTAATTATAACATGGTGTGGCAACCATACTTTTCCCCCTGGCTGATGTAAATCCATTCCTATTTCTTCCATGTGCCCAAGTGTCACGTATTTCTTCAGCGTTTCTGCATAATCCTTTCATTGTTATGGATATTTCAATAATATTTTCTCTAAATTTAACAATCTTCTGACTGCAATTTTTCTTGTATCTCTTTAATACTCTCTTTAATACTAAAATTAGGACGGAAAGGAAACTCTACAATGTAGCAACCATATTGGTCTCTACTTGTTGTCGCAGCAAAATGTTTCTCACATTGTTGCTTTTCAGGAGTCAATATTTTCCTGTGTTCTAAATTAGGCTCTGATTCAAGCATCCAAAACCGTTTAAGCATTTCGTTATCTTCATCTACTTTTACATGCATATTAAAAATTGTATTGTGACATCCAATTTCTGTATTATTACTGCTTACCTGACCCGACAATACCCATCCGAGGTGAGTTTCCTGCGCAATCGCATAACCAGAGGGGTGTTTAATTGAACCCCTTTTCAGGATCTTACAATAAACCTCAGTGCCTAAAAATATATCTATCCTATTAGGTGAATTGTATTGTGGATCTGCCAAAAACATCAGCCTTAAATCTTCCCAATACGCTAGGGAAAATTTTCTTTCTGGCAAGACAGAAGTCACCTTATTTAAAACGTGAGCATCTATCTGCATTTTAAATGATGGATCACTAAGCGACAGCATGTTTACTTTAACCACGTACTTCGAAATCAAGCCATGTCGACCTCCACCCAAACCTGATATGCAACTTCTTGCCTTAATTTTATCAAGGCGTAATAGTTGCACAGCAGCTTCAGATATGAAAGATGCTTGTGTTCCTTGGTCAAGCAGAGCTCTCAATATCTGATGATTACCATCTTTAGATTCTACCTTTATTAAAGATGTGGCCAATAAGGCTTGGCTATGTGTTTGGTCTGTCACAAAATTGTTAACAATATTGCTGGTGGTCTCATTCGTCTCAAAAGACGATTCCGGGTCAATATCATCTACCTCATCAGTTTCAGTTGCTTACCTAGCGACTGTGACTGTATATGAATTAGATTTACCATGAAGGAGCGTACGATGCTTTCTTTTACATATGCGACATGTTGTTGGTACACGGCACATTTTTCCTGTGTGATTACTGCCAAGACAATTATAGCAAAGTCCTAAAGAATTTACTATATCCTGGCGAACATTAAGGTCTTCTTTTGCGAACTTACCACAAGAGAATAGCTTATGATATTCATTGCAGTGAGGACAAATTATATCTGAAGATACATGCAAGGACTTGGGTTGGTTAGTGAATTCTAAAGCTAGAAAATGACATTTTAAAAACTGTTTGAATTGCAAAATGGTAGGTAAATCTTTGCGTAAACTATTTACGTGTAATTCCCACTGTTTACGGGTCTCAGCGTCCAACTTCAAACTGATTATATAGATAGTTATAAGGTCCCAAGACTCAACGTTTATACCTAAATTGGCGAACTCATGCATACAATCAGAAGTAGTGTCTAGAAGGTCTTTAAGACCACTAGATGATTCAACAGTGAGTTTACGTTGCGCAAATAAACGCTTTAGGATACAATTTGACATGAACCGATTATTATAATATCTATTTTGTAATAAATTCCAACATTTTTGATAATTAGCCTGAGTCGTAGGAATGTGCTTAATTAATTGTTCTGCTTCCCCTTTGACTTGAGTTTTTAAATAATGTAATCATTGAATATCATCTAATGTAGAGTTGTTATGCACTAAAGAGATAAACAAATCTTTAAAAGATAACTATTCGGAATAACGCCCACTTAATACAGGAATAGATATTTTAGGCAATTTTAGAAGAGAGTCTTTGTGTTCGTTTGACGTCGAAGCATGATCACAATGCGTAGGTGAAAGGCTTTCTATGGAGCTTATAGCCTCTTTCAGCTCACTCTTGTAGATTAAGTATGTTTCATAACCCTCATTGAACACATCATTTTTATGTAATTGCTTTCTAGTAAGTCTTTCTTTTCGTATTTGCAAATAATGTTCTCATGCTTCATACAAAAACGAACAGCAAATTTTTCTAATCCTTCTAATCTTGCAACAACATATGACTTCGTTATTCTTTCTTTAGGACTTTTCTTGAAGTTGTTTCTTCCTTTCACAATTTGTTCTTTTAATTCACCCATTAGTCTTAAATCAGCCTCATATTGGTTGGTTTTCGTAAATCCGTTACAGGTTTTATTTAAAGATTTTCTAAGTCCAATTTGAGCAAAATTTTATAAGTGTTTGGGACTAAATACACCAAAACCGTATTTGGGCGTAGGTTCCCCATCTCGTCGTTTTTTGGAAAATTATTATAAGTCCCAAGCTACTGTTCAAATTTCACAAGTCCAAGATTATGCATTAATTTTTCTAAGTTAATCTGCGCTCCTATAAGGTGGAAGGGTACTTACGGTTTGTTTTTGCACTTTACTTCATAATTTCCCAAGTTCTGTTAGATTATGTCCTCCTCCAAGCGGGCTGCAATTTTTTCCACCACAAGATAGAGTCAATGTAGTTTTTAAAGCGCTTCACGAGAGGGCGCGACGCCACTTGTATGTTCCTTGCGGCAACAACGTGAACTGTTTGACAGTTTGACTAATATAAAAGCCGTCACCTGTACCTGTTAATCACTTATCGCAGCGTAATATTATATTTCAAAACGCTCCGACTCTGAAGGACAACGTCCACTGGATATTCTTACACCTTTCGCACCGCTGTTACCATGGTCGCCACTGTAATCAGGAATAGCGGGGCCGCAGGTGACTGGGGGTCGTTTCTTTATGTCGTTGCTCATGGGGTGACGTTTGTTATAGTAGCCACACCTAGCAAGCGGTTTGGAAGCCGCAGTTTTTCTATTGAAATTATGCTATTAATAGAAAGATGCTTCTGCTATCAGGCAGGACCTAGGTTTCTCTCTGTCTCCTCTTTGACATCCACGGAAAGATACGCAGTAAGCGTACGGAGTAATTAAAACTCAATGTCCCGGAACGTATAGACAATTTATTCAATATAATTATTAAACCCTATATGCATTTTCAATAATCGAATCATATCGTGATATAAAAATGTCTAGCGACATCTAGATTGCTGATTACAAGATACAATTACAGCATGTTTGTTTAAGATCTTAAACAGAATGTTTTCACTGAATCATGTAATAAATGTTTACAACAGATTTACATTTTTCTATGTTAGTGGCGACTTGTTAATTTATTTAAAAAAATGTTTATTCGCAACATTATTATCTTTAACAAGAATTTTCGTGCAATAATGACTAAATCAAAACATTCCATATCGACTAAACCAATAAATGTCATCAGTTCATGTTATAGCGATTTCGAACTGGATAAGCACTGTGTCAACGCCTGTCGCGCATATGACGCCCACTCGAGTCGGACTACATTCGTTTTAATTAAAGCCCTCTGATCCACTTATGTAAGAGCTTTCAATAATTGAATACGTGACAATCAATAACGATTTGATTGCAGTATTTAGAAATAAGCTATCCACAAACAAAATATTGTGAGATTTATTTATCAATAGATATTTTTTTATCCAAATTGACAAACGAGCTCACAGTGACAGCAATAAGTTGCTATTTTAGGATGATATTCTGGATTTTATCATTCCACGATCGGTTTGAAAACTTCATGTATAGTATAATAATATCTGCAACATGACTACTAACATGACTAAATTCTGTACGAGCGTGCTCTTCCTTACCCTGTAAAGCCGATCCATTGGTTATGCAACCATAATACACACACAACCGAAGAAGGGTAACTTAAGCAGCTTAAAAATTCCTCCTTACCCCTCCTTTAAATATTCCAATAAAGCAGCATAATATAGTCTTTCTCTTAGCTGAATCCGCCACATTAGATGAAGTGATGACCATTAGGTCGAACATGCAGGCAATAGTTGGATACAGATGACTGAGCCATATCTTGAAGCAATATGCATATCAAGCGGGTTTTGTGGGTTCTTCCCTTTTAATTTCCTGAGGAGGGCGACGGCTTCCACATACGTCATACTTGTGATCAGGTACTGCTTTTAGTGACAGGTCTGTTCAGGCTTAGAACACCTTTATTAGTTTTAATTTTTCATATTTTTATTTCTTGTGTATTTTTAATATAGAACATGATATGATTACCTATGGTTCTATCTATTTCTTTTCAATTGCTTAACCTACGTTGAGTTTCCTATTTTTAAACCTATTTTGAAGGGATTACTTTGGCTCGACCAGCATGTGGCCAGTGTTGGTACTTGGTATGGTGAGTGTAGAAAATCGGAGCCTCTTTTTACTGGAATCGAGGCATTTCAACTCAATCCTCAGAAGCTTCATTTTTCAAGGATATATAGATGTCCATGGGCCACAGCATCCACCTACCCTTGGAGCCGTTTGTTTTTTGTCACATTTAAAAAACATTAGTAGATTTAAAAAATGACGTTTGATAAAGGAAATATTATTTTATTAAGCACAAAACAAAGAGCATTTATTTTATTTTATTTCTTGTGGTTTATTGAAGTGTTGGAATGATGATGATATTGAATGTAAACAACTGCCAATGTTGATCAAAGGCATTCTAATCATCGACAGCTGTTAGAACAGAATATTATATAATATTTTTCTTCTGAAATAGAATACCTCCATATATTTTAAACTATCTCAGTATATTGAACGATAACTACCGAAAGTACTTCGTATTGATTTCGACGTAAAATAAAACCGCACCGCAAAACAACCCAGGAAAATTGGAAACACGAGTTCAATGAGTCAGCAAATTTGTAGTCGAGCCAGCGAGGCGCTTAAATTTAGTTTCCTGATTAAGTTGCTAAGATACGAGGTAAATATATATACTCTCTTGTTTATTTATAGAACTACGTTGTTTATGTGAGCTACTACCCGTTTTCCATTCTTTTTTCATAATATTTGTTGATTTTGTTTGGTAAAATTTTTGTAAGAAATATTTAGGTGACATTGAATATGTAAGCAACCAATTTTAAAACGTTCGTTTGCAATAAAACTGATTGTAATAAAACTACACGAGCAATTAGAGAGTAATATCAGAAGTAATCTAGACAAAAAATTGCGCGAAAACTTTGAGATTTTATAGAAATAGAAACATTGATAAGATAAAATAAATAGTATTCAATAATTATGTTATTTACACACTCTTAGCTTTGCGTGGAAAAAGTGCAATTAGTGACGCATATACAAAGAAAAGTTTACAACCTTAAAGAAATATAAAATTAATTTCTCACGCAATTTAAATTCTCGGCAACTTTTATAAACGACTTAATATAAAACATAACACAAACACTCACGCCTGTCACCCAGAGTGGTAGGCAGAGACTACAGACTTCCATTTGGCACGATCCTGACACACATCTCTCGCCTCCTCCACATCCATATACCTGCGCATACATGCTCGTCAGTTAAGGGTACTCCTAATTTGGCCCATTTTTAATATGTCGCCAATTTGGTCGATAAAATTTTGCCTAGGACGTCCCTTTTCGACTCCCTGCCGCTCAATTCTGCAACATACATTAGCTTTGTCACTCTTTTCTCATTCATTCTTTCCACATGACCAAACCACCGAAGCATTCCTTTCTTAATTTTAGTCACAACATAATCTTGCAAACCACACTTCTCTTATCACACAATTTCTCCCCCTTAATGACCTCATTTCTACTGCGTTTTTTCTACTCTCTTGCTTCTTCTGCCACACCAAACATTCACTACAACACATTAAAGTTGAGACAAACACAGCATTGTGAATTGCTATACGTGCTTTTTTGACACATTCCGACTTTCCTCTATAGAGTGTATGGCCCCATTTACACTATTTCCTGCGTTCACTCGTCGTTCAACATCCTTATCAAATCTTATATCCTTGCTAAATACGCATCCCAAACATACAAATTCATCCACTTGCTCAATCAAGATCTGTTCATTAAGCTTAGCTCTATCATATCCGGCTGCTTTACCTGCTTCCATACTTCTCATCGCTTTCATTATTTTATCTTTATTTATTTCCCTATCTCTTTCCTCTTCTTTTGGAATTTCTATTTCATTTAGTTTATACGTGTAATTTTCACTGATACACACGCTTTCAAAATATTCCTTCCATCTCTTTAAACTCAAAATTTCATCTTTCAGAATATAGCCATTTTCGTCTCTTATACCATTAATTTTAGGCTGTTTTGAAAGTCCCCTGGCAGTTATCTACTCCCTGGCGTGCCCGCTCGGTCTCGTCTACACCAGACATATATTACATACATGCCAAGTGTACTGACATCTTTTCCTATCCGTTTCACCTCGTTTACATATAACAAATCTATTCCTCTATCATACATCATATCGCATACTTCATCCGTCTTATCATTCGTTGCTCCACATAAATTCAGCGTAGCCAGACGGGCTTTTACAATACACTTTTCGCCCCTCCTGGAGACAGAACGTAACGGGTGGCATACCTCGTCACCGGTTTTCCT
The DNA here is from genome assembly GCA_907164705.1 of Parnassius apollo. Lineage (NCBI taxonomy): Eukaryota > Metazoa > Arthropoda > Insecta > Lepidoptera > Papilionidae > Parnassius > Parnassius apollo. The sequence continues at coordinate 1,869,678 of CAJQZP010000647.1, forward strand.
CCCATAGATTTTTTGCACCCCTACCCCATTAAAGGGGCGCAGGGAATTCGAGGCCATTTAATTAACTTATTATACTCGTGCAAATATAATTATTATTTTACAATCAAAACAATTATTACTTCATATTGTTTAAATTTTAAAGGTAAAAGTAATATTCCTTTTGCTTAAAGGACTCTTTAGAAAATATTCGTTTTCTCCTACACGAATAAGAAATATACCATTTTGTAACTATATGATATTATTTTATTTGTTGTCGATTAGATCCCTCCAAAACGAAGCCAGAGGGCTCTTTAGTCATCAATTTTATTTTCAACGTACTACTTGCGTATACAATTATTTTCAAATATTTTCCCACTAATAGAAAATGTTCAATTAACCCAATAATTTATCGCTATAATGGTATACCGTTATTAGCAGGTTTTCGCTAATGTGCATGTTGATGGTACGGGTTGAGCCTCCATATTTAATCCCATTCCTTATCCATTGAGACTGTACGTACTTGCACTACGACTTTGCTAGTGATATTAAAAAAAAACTATTATTGTTGACAAACTAATCATCTAGTTCTCTCATTAACAGTTCCTGAAAAATGCACAAGACGACCTGGCGATAGGCTCGCTCGAATCTCAATCATCTTCATCTTTTATTTTTGTCAAAATATATATATATATATATATATATATATATATATATATATATATATATATATATATATAAATATATTTACATTCTTAAGTTGGGGCTTAGATTAAGTTTATAGAATACGCGACAACAGAATGTGAAATTATTTTTAAGTGAAAACTTCTTTAGAATCGTTGTGACTTGAATCTCGATGAAACGGACGATACTTAAAAGATACAAACATATATATCTATAAGATTTAATTTACTACCATAGATTACTGCATATATACTAGATTTTTACAAGTCTTTTAGTTCAGGGGTATAAAAAACAATCCTCAAAGTGGCGATCACAAATGCGGTAGTTATTGTAAATTTCACAATCGGTTTCATCTTTTAAGTATGTTCCAGCTATCCTCTTGCATTGCTGAAACCTTTCTAGTGAAGGGTATTACGGTCTAGGAAAGTAGTATAAAATATCTGAAATGATAAAATATCGTCATAAATTTTGAGGCGAGAGAGGCGAACTGAAACAGAAGATGGGCAATAACCCGCCTGCAAAGCGTGGCCTTTTATTTTCGTCAATCGTAATATATATATATATATCATCATTACAGCCCTTCACAAGTCCACTGCTGAACACAGACCTGCATCCATCGACTTCCTGCATATCTTACCAGGTCGCCACTCCATCTAGTGGGGGGTCGCCCTACACTACGCCTACCGGTACGAGGCTGCCACTCGAGAACCTTTCTTCCCCATCGGTTATCATTTCTTCGAGCTATATGGGCGGCCCATTGCCACTTCAGCTTACTAATCCGTTGGGCTATGTCGGTCACTCTGGTTTTACTGCGGATATCCTCATTTCTGAGTCCATCACGCAGAGAAACTCCGAGCATATCCCTCTCCATAGCTCGCTGAGCGACCTTGAGTGTCCTCATACGGCCAGCAGTGAAGGACCACGTCTCAGATCCGTAAGTCAATGGTTAGTAGTTGTACAATCTAGTTTTTAGAGATTGAGGTATACCTGACGAAAAGATATGTCGTAATTTCCCGAACGCTGCCCAGCCGAGTTGAATCCATCGATTGACCTCTCGGTCGAAGTTGGACTTACCTAGTCGGACTATTTATCCCAGGTAAACGTACTCGTCAACAACTTCGAGCATAGTGCTCCCAAAAAATACCGACATAGGTGTGACATGGACATTAAACATAATCTTTGTTTTTAATTATTACGTAAATAACGAAAATGTGTTTGATGAATATCAAAGTGCTATAATATATATTCACAAACTAATTCTAATACTAAAAACCTTAAAAATATATATTATAATAACTAAATTAAATTATTAAAAAAGAGGTCCTTTAGGCAAGGTTCCGAAGATACTGGCAGCGTTTCCCCGTTGAATAGCTAGACTAATTCTTTGTCCGAGGTAACTGCCAGTTCTTCGGTCTCCTGTGACGTCGATTAACCTTTTTGCTATTTCCTTAAAAAGGCTTATATCGCTAGGACCCCATGGACCAAGGGTCTCGACACCGAAAGGGACAAAAATAGACCTAGACCCCTGTATTTGCAAACTTTAGCCTTTTCTGCCGCTTCACAAGCCGCACCAGTTCTGTTGTTGGTTCCACGTAGATGGGAAGGGGCCAGCGTGTCTGAACAGGTTGCATCCCATACCAGCACCCGGCCCATCCTCCATGGAATCAAACTCATACCGTCCGGTCTCTTGCCATCGTCTCTTGCAATACCAGACGGCTCAAGTAGACTTGGCACGTTGACGGTGGCAAGAGACCGGCGTATGATATCGTTAAGAGCTGCATGTCTCGAGAAGCGACCTGCACTTTTTTGGCATGATAGCCCGTGATATCCTAGCTTGTCGACGTCACTGCCACACGGACATTTATGAGGAGCGCAGACCGGAACCCCAAGCCGTAGACAGGTTGCGATTCGGAGCTTGTCAGGCTCAAGAAATGTTCCTGTATTTGACGAAGGATACGCGTGAATCCAGTAGCCGGCCTCATGCGTATCCACGGTCAAAAGCCTAGCACGCGCCGAACCTGTACTAAAGCTCAAAAGATTGTCATAAGTCAATTTGCAGTTTATGTCGTCCCAGCTCCTCTGTGAATTTAGAGGAAATTGAAAATTTTGACCAGGGCATGCAATTAAGAAAGCGTTTCTAGCTTCTTCCAGGCCAGCAATCTCAAAGTTTGAAGGGGATGCCCTTAAAATTTTACTTATGAGATTTGCTGAACTATAGACAGAAGATAGGAAGGCTGGTAAAGAGACACTGGAAATTTTGCGAATTCCTAAAACACCATAACGGATGGGTAGGGAGCCTTGGGTCCAAGATTGCTCGTTCATGTGTATATTAAGAATCGATTCTAAACTAATTTTGATTAAGTTGTCCACTTGTGTCAAGAGGTCTGGGTGATTCCAAAAGGAGCAGCAACGGAGCACATACGTAAATTTCGGGACAAAAAGGCAAGATTTTAAAATGCAAAGTGCATAATGTGGACTAATTTCAAGGACACGGTCAGCAGAATTTTGAAATTTAGCAATTGAATTATTAATATATTCAGACATAGATTCGTTAAAAATTGGAGAACCTAAAAGGTAAAGGGAATTACTGTTAACTATTTTAATATTTGGTGCCAAAGTATTAAATTTGTGTTTTACGTCATTTGCTAAAGTTAAGCTCCAAACCAATGGCTTCAAATTTATTTTTGATTGAAAAAAGGTCAGAAAATACAGTTTCCATATCACCTCCTAGGGTTCCGTCATCCAGATACCAAATATTGAATTTAGAATTTAAACTTTTGATTATGGGATTTATAGCCAAACTAAAAATTGCTGGTCCAAGGGGATCACCTTGTTGACAACCTACTTCCGAGGATAATTCATTAGACCGATATAACAATTTTGTTGGGTCAGCGTAACTGAGAAGAAGATAATTGTATATTTCGGGTATATGTTGATTTATTTCGGTCAGTAGGGTCCCCCTATTTACCGAATTGAAAGCATTTTTGACATCAATTTTGAGCAACACGTCAGGATGTCCATATGTTAGGAAAGAACGTAGGGCATGGACGGCTGCCTCACACCCTCCTTTTACACGGAAGCCTAACTGTTTGGGTTCAAATTCCGAATTTAATTTCTGCAAAATATGTCGAACAGCAATTTTGGAGGTCAGGCGTCGTAGTGTTGATCCAACAGCAATTGGTCTCAACCCTCCGTCCTTTTTGGTGAGAGCAATGAGGTTCGCGCCGAAAAGAATTGGAACAATTTCTGGATTGACATTACCGGAATACATAAAGTTAATTAATTTAGTGATCGAATTTACAAGTTGCTCACCTGCATCACCCACAGAATGCGATGTTAAGTCTTTTAAATGTTGCGGTGAGATTCCATCCAAACCTGCAGCCGAACCTGGTTTAAAAGATAAAATGGCATCCGTAACATCTTTGTTTTGAATTTGAAGGCATGCTTGCCCTACTGTTGGTCGGTCGAGAAAATATGGGTTTACTGGAGCTAGAGGATGTTTTGACCGTAAGGCCTGAAGGGTGTCGGGGGTATCTGGTGAAAGCACCTCGTTAGAGAACAAAAGGCGAGCGGCACCTTTGAGATCTCCGTCACAGATTTTGTTTTCGATTAGTTTCTTGAAGTGTGAGAAGGTGAGGAGCTGACAGTACAGTTATTTTTAATCTTTTGTGTCAAGGATAAATTTGGTTTATCAGTTTTTGTTATATGTAGTGTGCTGTATGAAAATAAAAATAGGTTCTGCCAGTCTTGAGTACAATTGCTTATGTAACATTTCTGGATTAATTGTGACAAATGTGTAGCAACGGTTATTCGAGCTCCTCGAGGGATTCTTTTAACTGTCTGTATACTATTTTTCAAATGGCTAAGATATGTGGAATGGAGTTGGAAAGTTGGCTGCAAAAGTAGGCGTATTTGGAATAAAAGGGTGTATGTCTAAAGGTGAACTGTTTTGGCTAATACATTTCCTGTGTGTTTTTGTAGTGTGTATGTTGAGGCCTTTTGAAGATTTGAATGACTTGTTGCACTGTGTACATATAAGTGTCGCGTTTGCCGTGTCATCACTAGATTGGGTTACGGACTGCATTCACAACAGTTAAATACAATAACAAAAAAAGAATAACTTAAAACAAATTAAAAAAAACACAATAAAGTAACTTAACAATTACACTGAAGATATAAAAAAGTCAAAGTCAAAATATGAAGGCTGCTTGTTTTGGTAACAAGACGCATGCGTCGTTACGTAGGTGCGTCACAGGACGGTTCTACAATTGGAAGCTGCAGTGTAAGAGATCCACGGACGTATGGCGTCGGTAGAATAAACGATGGTGGCCTTAGCAACCGTGTCTTGAAGTTATCATACGCGGACTAGAACTTTTCAAATACTGAACAGGCACTGTAGTGGGAACAAAAACAAAATCCCCATGCGCAAATATGAAAAATATCCCGACAAACTCTTATATAGCTTTGCGATACGATAGCTCTTCATCAGTCAATCAAATATATAATATTTCAGAAATCCTTTGTTGCGAATTGTTTTGTTACATTTGGCATATTATGTCACAATCTTGAAAATTTTTATGTCTCGTAGTTAATTTCAGATATTATATAAACCACTGTTATACTATTTTAAATCTTTGACAACAATAAAAATTTCCTTTGTGCACTAAAATTTTACAATTAAAATGTGTAGTTATTTTTATTAAAATATTTAGACAAAATAAACGTAGTTGACACCTCAAAATCTTTGTTTTGTCCATGTTCATCTTAAGACCTATCCGTTGGGAGGCACTATTGAGGTCATTAAGCATAGTGCTTAAGTCCTCCAGCGATTCTGCCATAAGGACTATATCGTCGGCAAATCGAAGGTGAGTGATGTACTCGCCATTGATATTAATACCGTATCCTTTCCAGTCCAGTAGCTTGAAAACGTCTTCCAATGCAGCGGTGAAGAGTTTCGGGGATATAACGTCACCCTGTCTTACACGTCTCTGCAGTTGGATAGGTTTCGAACTCTGGTTCTGTACTCGGATAGCCATCGTAGCCCTACTGTACAAACACTTCAGCACTTCGATATACCGACAGTCAACTTGGCACCGCTGAAGGGACTGTAGCACCGCCCAAATTTCGACAGAATCAAAGGCTTTCTCATAGTCCACATACGCCAGGCAAAGTGGCAGATTGTACTCTTCAGTCTTCTGTACAATCTGCCGCAATGTATGTATGTGGTCTATGGTACTGAAGCCTTTTCGGAAACCGGCTTGTTCGGGAGGCTGGAACTCATCTAGTCTGCGTGCGAGACGATTCGTAATGACTCTCGAAAACAGCACGTAGACGCGGCTCAGAAGGAAAATCGGTCTGTAGTTCTTCAAGAGAGCGTTGTCGCCTTTCTTAAAGAACAAGACTACCGCACTACTGCTCTACGCCTCTGGAGTATTGCCACATTGGAGGACGGAATTGAAGAGCTTCTGAAGGACTTCAAGTACCGGTGTTCCACCCGCTTTCAGAAGCTCCGCTGTAATTCCATCCTCGCCTGGGGCCCCGCCATTTTTAAGGTGCTGGAGAGCCATTCTAATCTCGCTTAGACTGACGTCCGGGATATCATCGGAATAGTGTCGGATAAGACTTACTCTTGGATCGTTACTCACACTTGCGTGTGGCTCCAACGATGATGTGTACAGCTGCCCATAGAACCTCTCAATCTCACTCAAAATCACAGGTGTCCCGGAAACGATGCTGCCACACTCAGTCTTCAGCTTAGACAGTTGGCTCTTACTGGCAGACAGATCTCTGGCAAAGACTTTGGAGCCCTGGTTCCGCTCGATCGCTTCTTTAATACGAGCAGTATTAAAGTTGCGTAAGTCTCGCCGCATGCATTTGGAGATCTGTCTGTTCAGTTGCCTGTATGCTGTCAAATCTGTTGACGATTGCAGCCTCATCTCCCGTCTAACAGCCATAAGATTAAGTGTGTGATCGGATAGTTTTTGTGTTCTTCTGCGGCGGGTCTTGCAAAACTTAGCTTCGGCCGCATGGACAGTTTCCACGAGCTTGTCATTCATATCGTACACTGCATTGCAATCTTGTAGGCACTGAAAGCGGTTACGTAAGTCGAGCTGAAAATTTTCGGGATTCTGGATTAGAGCACGAGGGGACGGAGCGTTGACTTCATTAGACGAGACCTCTCCAACTTAACGTTTAAGTTCAGTGTGCCTCTAACCATTCGGTGATCGCTGCCAGTTTTCACCCTTGCGATCACTGAACAGTTGGCGTCTGGTCGTCATAATGAAGTCAATCTCATTTTTTGTCGAACCGTCGGGTCTCGACCAGGAACACTTTCTGTGGGGCCGCTTCTGGAAGAAAGAGTTCATCATAAAGAATCCCTCTTTCTCCATAAAGTCGGCCAGCTGCTGGCCCCTTCGGTTCTGTTGCCCTACTCCAAATTTCCCTAACTTCAACTCACCGCCTTCTCTTGTTCCTAGTTTTGCGTTGAAGTCTCCCATTAACACCGTGTAGTGGGTTTTGGAGGAATACATGGCTTTGGAAATATCCTCATACATTTCCTCCACCTTCTCATCGGGATGTGCCGAGGTTGGTGCGCAAACCTGTATGAACTTCAGCGAATACCGTTTGGTGATTCTGAGTATCAGGTACGTGACCCTCGTCGACATACTCCCAATCTTTACAACGTTGTTGACGAGAGACTTGTGGACGATAAATCCGACACCTCCTTGGGACAGATGGTCGCCCTCCCGGTGATAGAACAAGTTGCCGGATTCGAGAATCACCGTGTCCTCCCCCTCTCTTCGGACCTCGGATAATCCTTTAATATTCCAGCGCAACCTGTCTATCTCTTCTTCCAGCTCCAGGATCTTCTCGTCAGTCCTCAGGGTGCGTGCGTTAAATGTTGCCAGGTCGAGTCGTCGTAGGTGGCAACCGAACCTGCACCGGAGATTCTTAGTTGCTCGGTGTAAACTGTAAACTTCAGAATATATATATATATATATATATATATATATATATATATATATATATATATATATATATATATTCAGTTTACACAGAACCGAGTTTACCGGCCGTGTAGTGGCGGTTAAGAATATCCACTACCCCATATCTTCCAGTGGGTGTCGTAAAAGGCGACAGATGGAAACAGGCAGGAGATGGGCAGCAGCATCTTCCTGATAACAGCAACTATACAACAAAAAAAAAACTGCGGTTGCCAACCCGCTCGCCAAGCGTGGCAACTACGGCAATATAAATGATCCCCCCATGAACAATTACACAAATAGACGGCCCCCAGTTCCCGGCGGCCCCGCTATTCCTGGCTACGGTGGCGTCCATGGTAACGGCGGGGCAGAGGGTGTTAATGTACGGGATGGGCATTTCACTTTAAACTTTTTTTAGCCAGTACATGTACGGACGTCAAAAAGGTCTCGTGTGCGTACTCCAAAGATTTGTAAACATTTAATACATTTAGTAATGAAGTGTGATTGTGATTTTTTCGGTGATAGCAAATCGGTTTGTCTGGCCTCCCAGAAGTGGGTCTCACCGGGTAGATTAAGAAGGCGCGTATATCGCCGGAAGTTCATCATCACACGGACTGCAAACAGGAAGCTACATTGTTCAGAATCAATACTGACAAGTTTTTGATTTTTATACAAAAACAAAAGACTACACACAACGTTTCTTGCCAACATAAGAAAAATCGTTGATCATTAAACCAGCAACTTTCAACGCCACGCCGTCCAAGTCGTCAGCAATACCGCGACAAGGGGACTGCATTATTAACAGCATGCTGGACGAGATGTTGCGGAAACTAAGTAGCAGCTTTAAAGCTTTTAAGCAAACGTTACCAAACATTGACTTAGATTCGTTAAATGATTTTTTTTTTTTTTACGATAACTGGGAGTTAGAGGATGCTCTCAAGACCAGCGAGCTGGAGTATACTAACGTAACATACGAACAAAAATTTTCCATCCATGAGAGAGGCTTTAGTAGACATTAAGAAGGCAATTAACAAGAAAATATGCTCGACATCTCGTCAAGATAAATCTACACCGAAGCTTGATATTCCTATCTTCAACGGGAATTATCATCTATGGGTTCTGTTCAAAGATCTGTATACGAAATGCATTCATAGCAATCGCTTCCTTTTCAGTGTCCGAAACATGCAATTTTTAAAGAGCAAGATCAGAAGAAGAAAATGAGAGCGGCTGATACAACACCTACAGATAAGCTGGGATAATTATATTATCTGTTGAAAAATTCCAAACAACCGAAACAATAACCCGAAACTTATATTCACTAATCACATGAACATACTAATGTGTTTGCCAGTTTCACAACGATCATCAAAGACCAATATCAAGAAAATACACGACACTATGCTGGAATGTTTATATGTAATAAAAAACCTAGGAGTTGACATAAGTACCTGGGATCCGTTTATTGTTTACCTGTTGACTCAAAAACTCCATAACGAAACTTATTATGATTATGCTCAGTCTTTGAAATGTCCCCGGGAACTGCCAAAATTACAAGATTTTCTCTTGTTTCTGGAACAAACATTAACGTAGATTGAGTCTGGACGTAAAAAACAAGACAACACTCATCAAAAGTCGCACATTCCAAGTAATCAAAATTAGTATCTGAAAACTCCAAAATCGAACTATTTCAAGCAATCATACACAAGAAATCGACTACCAACCCGGCATCTGTCCGGACTTTACGTCAAGAGGTGCGGCGTCATCTAGCTTACAAGCTTCTAAAATCAAGAATTTGAATTTGAACATGTACATGCTCACTCTGCTGTAAGGATCATGGACTATTTTTTTTTTTCAATAATTTTTGGGAATGTCTTCCCAAAAAAGACGCAAAACAGTAACGAAATTAAATATTTGCCGAAACTATCTTTTTAGTCACCAAAGTAAAGTATGCATTTCCGAAAAAAGGTGTTGTGAATGCAACAAGAATCATAACACCTTGTTACATGACGCCTTCAGGCCATATTCAAAGAAGCGGCAAATCAATGCGAATATCAAAAAAAAAGTCGACGATGTCGTCGAAAGCGGAAAATAATCGCGTCAGCATGAGTAACTCGAACGATACTCAACAAAACAACGATATGACGGAAATTTTATTGACGACAGTGATGCTCAAGGTGCGGGCCGCAGATGATACTTATAAAATTATGTGCACCCTTATTGATCAGGGTTCGCAAGTCTCGATAATATCTGAGAATGCGGCCCAGCGACTAGCACTTCCTAGTAAAAACTATAAACGTACTATTTTTGGAGTTGGTGTTAAACCTAATTATCTGAAAAGGAGTTTGATTTAACATGCTCATCAATGGACAAAAACGACGATGAAACATTATATATCCTGGAATATGCAGAGAAGAATAAGGTCAATCTGTGCCGATTGCCCAACAGACTTGGCTTGGCTGAATTTTATGTAGAAGTACAAAAACATATCAATGCAATGTAATTTTGAACAACATTGAGCAAACAGAAACATTTTGGGAAACATAGTACATTACTGAACATTCCAACTTATCTGCAGAAGACCTTCAATATATTCAATACTATGAAAAAACAACAAAGCAACTCAGTGATAGTAGATACGAGGTCAGACTTGCACTCAAATCAGGATATGAAAAACCATTAGGTTCGTCCAAAAATAAGACCATCGCACAATTTCTTAGCATGGAAAGAAAGTTTAGAAAAAGCAACAGTTTTGGGCAAAATTACAAAGCCTCTTGGACATTTGAAACCCGCTTATTCAGTGGGAAGACTTTAATGTTATTTACTGCATCATGGTGTAGAACGACCGGGATCGATAACTTCGGCCTTGCGAGTGGTGTTCAATGGCTCATGCAAGACTTCAACAGGTTCGAGTATCAATGATGTCATGTATGCTGGTCCAAACTTACAACTAAACCTTTTGGACATTTGAAACCCGCTTATTCAGTGGGAAGACTTTAATGTTATTTACAGTACCATGGTGTAGAACGACCGGGATCGACAACTTCGGCCTTGCGAGTGGTGTTCAATGGCTCATGCAAGACTTCAACAGGTTCGAGTATCAATGATGTCATGTATGCTGGTCCAAACTTACAACAAAACCTTCAGGAACTGTTGATCAAGTGGCGACAGTTTCAGACAGTATTTACGGCAGATATAGAAAAGATATTTCACCAATTATGCATCCATCAAGATGACCAGCTTTTCCAAAAAAATAATGTGAAAAGATTGTCCAAGTTCTGCGCTTACAATACTTACAACTATGTATAGTCACCTAAGGCACAAAAGCTGCCCCATTTTTGGCCATCATAACGCTTAAACAATTAGCATATGATGAATATCTATATATAATTCTATCTAATATATATGAATGTATATAATATAGTTTTTAAACGTGGTAGAGCCATGCTGCAGTTATATTAGTAGTGAAGTTGTAGCACGAATGGGTCGGCTCGACCGGGGAGGGACCACGCTCTCACAGAATAACAGCGTCAAATGGTAGCTTAATGCTGCTGTGTTTCGTATGGTGAGTGTAGAGAACCGGAGACCCTTTTTACTGGAAACGAGGCATTCCATCTTAGTCCTCACGGGTGACAACGCATCTGCATTTTGATTCGTAATCGAGGATAGATGTCATCATGTGGACTGTGTGCTCGTTTGTCACCCTATCCTATAAAAAAAGAATAAAGAAATGATTATGATTATCTACCACTGCAATCCAGGCCCTGGGAGAAGCCGTGTATGTAGACAATCTTCCGTATGGTTCTCTTTTTAAGATATTTGCCTACTTCCGTCAGGTAGATTCAATTTGACAAAATGGAATTCCAACAAAGAGGACCTATTTAACATCGATAAAAACGAAGACAACAAAATTATATGCACATTCATCGAAAATACTTGGAATCAGATGGATTTTTAAAGAAGATACTTTTACATTCAAACAAAAAATCAGTGACTCAGATAAGAACCGTACAAAGGGAAGTATTGTCAGAAATTTCGAAGCAGTTCGATCTAAATGGCTTGATTACTCCTATAACGCTAAAACTAAAAAAAAATTTTCCAAAAAGTATGGCAGCTGAATCTTCAATGGGATGATGAACTACCCGCATAAATCCCAGTAGAATGGATAAACATAAACATGATATTAAAATGATTGATAAACTACAAAATACCTAGATTGTTGGGAATAAAAGAAAAAAGCTTAGTTGAACTGCATGGTTTCTGCGATTCGTCGGAGAGACCATTCGGCTACGCCATATATTGCAGAACACGCAAAGATTATCATTAAATGGTGGTGTTAATTGCCGCCAAAACCCGACCAGTATCTATCAAAAAACCTATCATTATACCAAGGCTCGAATTAAATGCCGCAGTGTTATTATCAAAACTGATGAACAAGGTTGTCAACCGCCTAAGTACATACAACATACAAATCTTTGGTTGGTGTGACTCCACCGCTGTTCAAGGCTATTTACATGAAGACGCTGCACGATGGAAGACGTTCGTGGCGATCAGTGTCAAACAAGTGATCACCACCATTCCCCCCGCCTGCTGGCGCTATGTGAAGTCGAAGGACAATCCAGCAGACTGCGCCGGCAGGGATTTATCAGCAGCACAACTAAAAGACCACCCGTTTTGGTAGCAAGGGCCCTATTGGCTACTAACAAATAAACAAGATGTAGAAAATAAACCTATATATACTCGTACAACAAACGAAGAGGAGAAGCAAGTTTTAGTAGCTCAGAAGTTAAAGGGAGAAGAGGAAAGCAACATTTTACAGCAACTCATAGAAAAACAAAGTTCATTTACATGCTTAGTAGGAATAATGGCATGGATTCTACGAGTCAAAAAAGATAAAACTAAACAAAGGCAGCCCTACCTAAAATTATCAGAGTTACAAACAGCAACTATTATTTCATTAAAACTATGACAACCAAAACTTTACTCTCTAGTACTCGGACACAATAAGTTGAGGTGCGACAGGAGTATCCCTATCGCACAAAAAAAGCCGCTAACATTTATATAGTACAAAAATTTAGCATAAAGTACTGTAGAATCTATAAAAAAGTTAGCTTTTATCAAATTTACGCAATCAGTGCTAATAGAGGTGTGAAATTTGTTTGAAATTTGTTTGAAAAATTGAAATTATTTTACGATATAACAATAACATCTAGAAATAGCAATGTCCTGTTTAGTTGTTAATATCGCCAAACAATCTCTACTTATTTTGATTTGGTCAAGCTATATCATGATATAGTCAACAAAAACTGTTAAATTTTATGAATTAATTTTAGCATGGCTGACTTGCCTGCTATTAAACACCAAAATACAAGAGGAAAAAAAAACACAGGAGTGGGTTTAACAACCAAAAAAAGAAACAGTTAGCACTTATGGGAATGTTTATAATTTTTTGCGATAAAACAAAATGTAAAAGGGGAGCAAATGAAATAGGTTCTTGCATACCTGAGTATTTAAAAACTATCAGTGAAAAATCTCCTGATAAATAATTAAACATATTTTTTAACTGCAATAATTGCTGCGGACAAAATAAAAACAAGTTTATTGCATGTGTGTACTCGTATGCTGTGTCTCAACTTCCAAATATTGCAAGTATCATTCAAAAGTGTTTAATACGTGGACAAAACCCGAATGAAGGTGATAATGTTCAAAGTTTAATTGAAAAGGAGATAAGAAGAAACCTAAAATCTGGGCCTATATATACATCCCATCAATATGTAACGTTGATAAAAAGTGCCAAAACATCTGTCAATCCTTTCAAAGTTATGGAGTTACTTTATGACTTTTTTATTGATTTGAAATCCTTACATGATTATTGGGGCTACAATTTCGATGATTCTATTTATTGAACTATAAACTTTGCTTTCCCCCCTGTATATTCGACAGTATTTTGTTATTAATCTCAGATGCCTGGTCATTGCGAGGAGTTAAAATGGATTTTTCGCATAGCCAAGAATTGTCCCTATTTAATATAATTGTTACGTCACCGTAAACCGACGATATAAGATGTGGTTGGGATTGCACTATACGACATATCTCAGGCGTTAGAATAAATTTTCCTTGGTGTAGTTGAGGATAGGTACCTTCACCAATATTTAATAATTTTTCAGAAAATTGACGATTATCCGGGTTATCTCCAGTTCTCACTCGCATGTTTATAGTCAAATGCACCGATTGTATATCACGCCATAAATAAGAGCTTTTTAGGCAAGCCCTAACCTCATCAGCTCGGGTTCCCCGTGGTATTACCGGTAAGGTTTGTCGGAAATCACCACAAAATAAAACCGTGATACCGCCCATTGGTCGATCATTTTGTCTCATATGCCTTAAAGTTCTAGTCTACCGCTTCTACTCCTTTTCGGTGGGCCATCGTACATTCATCCCATATGATTAAATTACACTCGCGTAATACCACAGCTTTGTCGCTATTTCTTGAAATACTACAGGTTGGACTTTCCGTGCGATCTAAATCAATTGGTATTTTAAACATAGTGTGAGCAGTTTTACCTCCTAGTAGCAATGTTGCAGCTATACCTGATGAAGCCACGGCAAGAGTAATTTTACGCTGATTTCGAACATAAACTAATATTAATTTAGTCAAAAAGGTGTTCCCAGTTCCTCCAGGTGCATCTAAAAACTATATTGTTTCCAAATTATTCTGAACACTCTCGCACACGCGATCATAGACTGAACGTTGTTCTGCAGTCATCATTGGGACACCGTTTTCTATAATGATTTCTTAAATTTACGCGAACACTACACATTGAATAAAACTAAATTTACGGATTTTATCGCGTTTATTTCAATACTTTTACTTATTTTTAATTCCCAACGTTTCGGGTGCTTTACAGCACCCATGGTCAGGGGGGGGGGACTGAGATGTTTGACGTCCCAATGTCATAGTTAGTCCGGCTACCTTCAGTTTTTGAATATTAATTCTCGGTCCGATTTACGCAAAACGAGCTTATAGTATCATGAAGTCTTGCAGCGGTATGCTTAGGTTTAGGTTTAATTTTGTTAATTATAGGATCCCAAGCAGGTGGCAGCACCTATCCATCTTCTCTATTGAAATTTGGATGTTTTTTTAATTTCAATAGCCTCGCGTATCATCCTTGGTAGAAATCGGTGTTCTTTTGCGAGAATTTGTGGTTTATCAAATCGAATGTCTTGAATCTTGTAGAGGGATATTATACTTGACGGATGGTAAAAATTAACTAGTCTTCTTCGGCGGCTTGTAGTATGTTTTAATGGAAACTCGCTTCAAGATGTAGCCAACCTTGTCTGTGACTCCTCTGACATATGGTAGTACAGCAGGTACACGCTCGACTGTGACCGGCTTCACTCGGTCACTGTAACGTAGGCGCGGGACCTGAAACTTGTTGTATTGCAATACTTGCTTGACGTGCTGAAGTTCGGCGGCCAGATGTTTTCTGTCACAGATCCCTCGTGCTCTCTGAAACAAAGATTTACCCACGGTAACTAACTGTGAAGGATGATGGTGAGATTCACCATTTAAATATCGGTTGGTATGGGTCTTTTTCCTATACACAGTGTGTTATTAGGATTTCGAATGACTAAAACATCTAAGAAAGCTAAAGAATTATTTGCCTCTAACTCCATTGTGAATTGTATTTTAGAGTTTATAGAGTTAAGGTGGTTTAAAAATGCAGTTACTTTGCCAGATGGTAAAATTGTGAAAGTGTCGTCTACGTATCGCTTGTAGAATCTTGGATTTACAGGAGCAGTAAGAAGGGCTTTCTCCATGAATATGTCGGCGACTATGGGAGATACAGGTGAGCCCATCGCCACATCATCTACTTGCTTGTAGAACTCTTCCTTCTACAATAGATGTGAGGCAGTGTTTGAGTAATACTGCATATTCAGCAGGCATGTTATTATATTCTAGCTTTCTAGTTACAATTGATATGCAGTCTTCAATTGATAGGCATGTGAATAGTGACTGAACATCAAAACTGACCATAGTTTCATTGTCAGCGAGATGTAGGTCTTTTATCTCACTAACAAAATGGTATGAATCCTTTGTGTGTGCTCTGGTATGTCCTCTCAGTGGTGACAGTACTTTTGCCAAGTGTTGTGCCAGCTTATAAGTTGGTGAATCGATCTGGCTCACTATAGGACATAGTGGAGCGTTTGGTTTGTGTATCTTCGGTAACCCATACAACCTCGGTGGTTTTTCAAGCAAACGACGCGCTTGGCAAGCTGCATGATAAGTTGGATATAAAACATCGTCTACTTTTCTCAAATCTATAAATGATGTTGGTCCTCGCACTGTATGTAATAATAATCGAAAATAGAAACACTCAGCGTCGTTAGGATGAACGGTATACACTCTACCAAGAACATGTTCTTTGAAATTACCTGAATCGCCATCTACAGGCCTGCCACGGCGTCTACGATTGAAGACACCTCGTAGCTTATCGTAGGTATAATACGATGGAACTTCCTCATACAAAAGGGATTTTGCAAAATCATCAGTTTGGCAAAGTCGAAAGAATGCTAATAAAGTTGTTTGTCTAGGGTTCTCTAATCGTCTGTAACATTTTCGGCGTTGAAATATATACATTGCTGCATTGCGTCGCGAAGGTGCACGTATTCTTCAGCGCGCAGCTGCCTTTGATTAGATCGTATATAAACTAATCTTTCGGTTTCAATTTTTTGCGTACATGTCAACAATAAACTGATTGAATATGCCACGAAAACGTTGAGAGTATACAAATCTATTCCGTCTCACTTGCAATTCGTAATAATAAAATCGGATCAGTTTGGTATAAAGCGAAATTATAACCAGCTTCCCCCTCGAGAGTATATCAAAGGATATTGCAAACTGTCGTAAGCCCTGTGGGTTTTGTAAATACGTTGCAAACGATTGTCTCTGGAACGGATAACGATATCACGCCTATCACATTCCTGATCGACCAATACTACAGTAACTTCATTCGTGGATGGAACGTTATAACGCCCAGGGTGTTCCTGAGTTGGATGCCTATCGGCATTTATAACAATTTTAAAATTGTTATCACCATCTTGAGAAAGAGCTTCTAATGCCGATTTAAAACCGCATACATACGAATTAACCTGATGCAACATGTTGTGAAGTTGTGAAATAAGTTCAGTTTTTAAATTCGGGAAATATTGATTTCTTATATTCGACTGTTCATTGTAGCCGGATACAAAATATATTTGAAGAAACTTAGGTTGGTTTTCAGGCAAAAGGGATCCTATCAAATGGTAAACCTGACCTTTATATCTTAAAAGTAGGCATGCAAAGACCTTCTGAGATTTGTTGAGCACGAAAGGATGTCATTTGAAACTACTATTATAAGTGCGAATATTGTCTAAGAACTGTTTAGATTGCACATGTTCCCCTAAAAGTAGTGACTTCAAAGGTTCTGGTGGATCTCCGAACGAAGGCAAATTAATTTTACTTCCAGAACAACAGAAACCAGCCGACTCCTTACTCCACTTTGTAGCATTACAAAAAGAACATACTACGTTCATATCGCCTATTACAGAAGATGATCTGTAATCAATTGTGAGGTTACAAGCAAACCCACTTTTATATTTGTCGGACCACGCCACCGAATCTGAAGATTGATCTTCTATGTGTACATCTAAGTCATTAAGACTATGTCGAAATCTGTCTGCAGTAAGACGGGCCTCTCGCTGTTCGTCCGTTTCAAGAGACCGAATATTTTCAATTTTTAATCCTTCATTAGACAAACTTATTAATTGTTCTTGTCTCAAAGAATTATAATAATCGCGTCCCAACTCTAGTCGTTGTTCATGCTCATGTTCATCTTCAAGAGATCGAATAATAATATAGTGCATCCTAACATTTGTCAAACGGTCTTCATATTGAGTAAAAGTTTCAGATTCTGGAAATAAAATATGACGTTCGCGATCAGCTGTGAGACGTATTTCCTGCTCAGTGTAGGTTTCAGACTCGCGAGATAATGTATACCGTTTGCGGTCAGCTGTGAGACGTAATTCCCTCTCAGTGTAGGTTTCGGACTCACGGGATAGTACATGCCGTTCGCGATCAGCTATGAGACGTAATTCCCTCTCAGTGAAGGTTTCGGACTCACGGAATAGTACATGCCGTTCGCGGTCAGCTGTGAGACGTAATTCCTTCTCAGTGTAGGTTTCGGACTCGCGAGATAATGTATGACGTTTGCGGTCAGCTGTGAGACGTAATTCCCTCTCAGTGTAGGTTTCGGACTCGCGAGATAATGTATGCCGTTCGCGGTCAGCTGTGAGCCGCAATTCTCGTTGTGAAACAGTTTCAGCTTCTCGGGATAACACGTGTTGTTCTCGGTCAATGGTAAGCCTTAGCTCTCGTTGAGAAGAACTTTGAGATGCCCGTGATGTAGCTCGTCTCGCTCTGTTAGCTGCTAATCGCATCTCTCTTTCTGGAGAGCTTTCATTGGCTCGAGAAATTGAGGCACTAACTCTCATAGAGTTTAACCGATATGTTCTTTTCTCTGCCGATTCTTGAGAACGCATATTTCTCATTCTCTGAGCGTTTCTCGAATTTCAAGATAAAGATGATCGTTTTTTAGGTGGCATTGTGTATTTTTTTTAATCGGCGGCATTCAGTTACCTAACAAAATAATCTACGTTAGAGGTTCTAACTATAGCTACCATACACTTAAAAAAATCTAAAAGCCTACTTAAGTAATAAAATGGATCCTAAATAAACCCTTAAATCCAAAATTAAATTCTTAAAAATATAGAAGTAGGTACCTAAACTACGTCTAATAGAATGAAATAACCTATTTGATACCTAGGTACTTATTTAAAACTACAGCTAAATAAAAAAAAGTTTAATTTATAATTAAGTTAATACTAAGAAATATTTAAACACTACCAAAATAACTAATACCTATTTTATAAAATAACAACCAAAGAAATCTAAAAATAAATTATTAAACGCAAGAGTAGACTAAAAGTCGCGCTGATGAGCACGGTTTGTTAAAATCAATTATTGTCTGTCAATAAGGTCGAACACTCTGAACGTCTATTCGTCTATTCGAGCTAATTAAAAAGGGGATTTGATATTGTTACCAATCATCATGTCGCCTTTTAGGCGTTTTTCTTTGATCTATCTAACCGCAGTCCGAGGGGGGGTGTGCGGACCCCCGTCTCTGACTGCTTAGCTCGTGTCGGTCGGTGGTCTGGGCGGTGAGAACCGTCCAGGAATGCGGGTGTACGGCGTGTACGCGGTGTGAGCTGGAACGCGTCGTGCCCGTCTGTGGGTGCGACGCGTCCCATTCGTTGTTCTATTTGTGTTTGTCCCATTTAGTGTGGGTGTAGTGTCGTTGTGTGATGTGCCTGCGACGCTTGAGTCGACTGGATCGAGCGGTAGAGGTGGTTCTATTAAAACATTTCGCGATCTACGGAGATAGGGCGCGACGTTTATTATCAGAACGTAGTTAGCTGCGTTTATCACTAACAGGTTAGGGTGGCTTTCTACTTTACCAAAGTAGCGTTGGGACATCTCCTTAAAATATTCGGAGATAGATGGTAGTTCACAATCATTGTGTAAATCAGAGTTCCGTTGATACCACCATGCACCGGTGGCTTTTCGGATGAGAAAGTTTTGTACTCTTTGGAGTTTTAAAATATGGGTCTTATATGTGTGGGCGTTATATTATAAGCTACCCCTGCATAGGACATAACTGGTCTAATGCAGGTTTTGTACAGCCGGAGTTTGTGTCTTAGTAACAGCTTACTCTTGCTGTTAACGAGAGAGTGTAGACTATATTATTGACTTGGCTCCGTTGCGTACTACACTTATGTGCGTCTTGAAACTCATGCGAGAGTCGAAAGTGACGCCTAGATATTTGGCCGATTTTTCTTAAGGGATTGGTCGGTCGTATAAAGAGATTGTTTTGGGTTTAGAACCTCCTGTAGAATTCCGTTGAAAGTATACTGCTACATTTTTTCGGGATTCACGTCAATTCTCCATAGGCGGAACCATTCACCAAGGCGATTGGTCGCTTTTTGGAGCTTTATATCGAGTCTATTTTTGTTGGGGTCTGACACAAAGAGTTCCGTATCGTCGGCAAAGAGAGCGGTGTTCACTACGGGTTCTTTTGGGGTATCACTCGTGAAGAGTGTGAAAAGGAGTGGAGATAGTACGGAGCCCTGTGGGACCTTGGCCTTGAGGAAACGTTTCGAAGAACGTGTTCCCTCCACTCGATATCGAAAAGTGCGGTTCGAAAGGAAAGCTCGTATGATGTGCACGAGCCTATCGGGCAAGTTTAGTTTGTACAGCTTGTAAATCAAGCCGTCGTGTCAGACCTTGTCAAACGCCTTCGCGACCTCGAAGAAGAGGGCTCCCGTGTTTCGAGCCCTTTTCCTTAACGGGTTTTGGCTGAAGCCAGACAGAATATATTCTGTTAGGCGATGAATCTGGTGAGTGCATGAGTGATTGGCTCTAAAGCCGAACTGTTCGTCTGGGAGGAGTCCGTTAGCTTCGGTGAAATGACGGAGACGCTTATGAATAATGCGCTCGTATAGTTTACCCAATGTGTTGAGCAGGCTAATGGGTCTGTAGCTAGAGGGACCCGGTTTTGGGATCCCTATTACGTCTGCTTCTTTTCAGATGTCCGGGAAGGAGCCGTTCGTGAGAAAGGTGTTAAATATTCCAACAAGGAGGCATATAAGTGGCGCCGAAAGGGATTTAATCACCTTGTTGCTGATACCGTCTGGCCCAGGGGCTGATCTATTTTTAAGACTTTTTATGGTTTCGGTGACTCGTTCTACTGTCACAGGATCGAGTGGTTCACCAGCTGGTGGCAGCGCAGACCCACGTTCTACTTCCGTCTCACCTCTAATAGGTGAGCGGGATCTATTGGTGCAGTGGATGGCGTGCACTGGTACTCTAGGCTGTCGGCTAGGCATTCGGCTTTTTCGAGATCGTCTAGGGCGAGATCGGGGTGGTCCAGCCTCACGAGAGGCGGCATCGGTGAGGATTTGTCGGCTTTAAGAGCTCTCGTTAGTTTCCAGAAGGCGTCTTGGGATGGTTCGATACCTTCTAAGAGGTTATCCCAGCTATCGTTTCTAAACTCGGCTACTCGTTGTTTAATCTCGTTTTGTAGCGAACGTACCCGAAGTTTATTGGTTTCCGTGCGGTAGCGGTCGTAAGTTTTAAGCGCGGAATTTTTCGCTCTAATCAGCCGTCGAACATCCGCCGGAAGTTTCGTGTATTGATCGCTCGATACACGAACCTTACGAGAGCAATCTTCGACCGCTGATGTGAGGTGAGTCGAAAGGGCGCTAATTGCCCTATCGGTTTCCTCCAGCGAGTCTATCTTGTCAGGTATAGTGTCCAAATGCTGGGAGTTCGTAGACTTAAGTTTGACCTCAAGTTAACGCCAGTCGACAATAGTTTTGGTCTGAGGGACCTCACCTGCCAGCCGGTCCAGTTGTAAAACGACCGGCCTGTGGTCTGAGACTAGCTCGATAATAGTCTCTATCGAATTAACAGTAAGTTGGATATCTTTTAGCAGTTCTATATCAAGGACGTCCGGATGTTGGTTGTTTGCAAAAGGATAGCGTGTTGGACTTTCGGGAGTGATAACATCGAAGTTAAGTCTCTCCGCGAGGTCTCTTAGAATAATTCCATTAGGATTGTTAACGTTAGAATTCCAGCTAACGTGTTTACTATTTAGGTCTCCTGCTATTAAAACGCTAGGGCCTAGGTTTAATAGAGCCGATATGTCGGAATCTAATATACTTTTTAAGGGAGACAGGTATGCTGATGCAATTATTAATGGCGGATGGCCCGTAAGTGCTATCCTACAGACCGACGCTTCTAAGTTAGTAAGCGGCGGAGTATCTATCGGTACACATTGCAAGGACCTTTTGTAGTAGATCAAGGTGCCGCCTTTAGGTCCAGTCAGACTATCATTTCTCACTAGGGTATAATTGGCTATTTTGGGATCGCTCAAACTAGGTTTCAAGGTCTCTTGCACTAGCATGGTTGCGTAAAAAATATATGATCTCTTCCTTTTGATCTCTGACACCGTTTGCATTAAATTACATGACAGTCAGAGACCTAGGCTTAGTTCTACCTATAGGTCATATTTCCATTTTAGTTATAAAAGAAAAGAGTCGCTTAGGCGCACTGGAACGAACCTGTCGCTTGGATAAGACTAAGATGCTCAATGGTAGCATTGAGCCTATCTTGAATTGATTTAGCTTCGCGAAGTTTGCGGGCTAGGGTTGTGACTTCGGCCACATTAAAGCTGCTGGCGAAGTTGAAAACTAACGAAAGGTCAGTGTCGATGTTTGACGGTGCCTGAGGAGCGGGTTTGGGCTTCTGAGCCTGGCGAGGAGGCACTGGCCGTGAGGCAGCCGCGCTGACTATCGCCGGGGGCTTAACCCATGCGTTGGGCTTAGATGCTGAAGGCACCGGAGGGCTTGGGCCTTGCCCGGAATTCAGCTCGCACTCGGATCCCCCGCGTTTTTATACCTTCCGCCGCGAGCCGCGTCGAACGCGGCAACCGTTACATAAATATAATCCTTATAGCATGATTCAGTATTCACGTGCGATGGCTTATTAGCGTATTTCATGTATAACTTTGGTGTTTCTATACCTATTCAATAAAAAAAATAATAATATTTCTATGATTATTTTTTTTATTGAATAGATAATAATGTTACTTTTTTAATTAGGGATGAGTGAGAGTGTTATAAACGTAAGAGTAGACAAATATAATCAGAAAGCTCCGAACTGCTAAGCTATCGGGATTTACACGTGTTATTGTGACTCAACCATAAAAGATAGACATATGCTCTCATGGGATATTTTTTATATAATTTTAATGAGAATATTTCCTTTATACATGATTTCTGTGTAGCTTTAACCATTAAGGCTGCACACGCGACGAAAGCTTAAAAAATGGAGTAATTTCTCCCGTTTTCCCAACATTTCCCTTCACTGCTCTGCTCCTATTGATCGTAGTGTGATAAAAAGTATACCATAACCTGCCCAGGAGTATGAAGAATGATTGTACCAAGTTTCGTTAAAATGCGTCGAATAGTTTTTGTTTCTATAACGAACATACAGACAGACAGATAGACAGACAAAAATTTTACTGTTTGCATTTTTGGCATCAGTATCGATCACTTATATGATATATATTTCATGTACAGAATTGACCTCTCTACAGATTTATTATAAGTATAGATAATTGTCAATTTTGATAAAGAGAGATGTTTAGTTGAATATGTTGTGTGTCCGTCAGCATAGCAATAATTCATCAATTTCTTTTTGTATCAAGTCTGAATTGAAAATTAAATGCACTGTGAGATTTTTATCCGTAAATGATGGAATAGTTCGTGATACCGTTGACGCAGCCTTTTTTAATTTTAATGATATTTTTAAAACAGTTTGTGATATATTAAGATAGCTTTCATATTTACAGATATAAAAAATTTTGTAAGAGTCCCGGTTTCATAGCTCACATGAATAAATGGACATTGGACAGGCTTTTGTGACAGAATACTATAAATATCAATTAATTGACCAAGGACCATGATGATGAACGTTTACGTGCTGTGGTTAGTCAAAAGGTTAAAGTTACAGCTTATATACGTCCCACTGCTGAGAACATGCCCCCTATCATTTCTAAAAGGGTTTTATGGCAATTAAGTGTCCACCGCGGTGCCCCAATACTTGTTGGTAAAATTCACATGTGTTTGAAATTTTATTTTTTATTTTTAGACATGCAGGTTTTGTCACGATGTTTTCCTTTACTATTGAGCACATGGTAAATCATCACCAGTTAATTTTTGAATATCGTTGAGAGTAGACGTGCAGTTTGTTGTTTGAAGAACTATTAAAAAAGTGCATACAAACTTGACTTTTATAAACAGCAACTTCTCGGTGCATATTTGTGTTTTCAATTAACTGTGACAACCTGCAAAGTTTGTAACGATCGATCGAACGTGGATAATTGTTTCTTTGTCTAGCATTGCATCTGATGATTCTGAAGGGCGCCCGCACCTCACCTCCGCTAGCAAAAAGACAGGTGCATAATTTTGTTCTCACTAGTGTATTGGCGATGCAAAGTACACCTCCGCAAAAGATAAAGTGTATGTCAAGCCCAGATCTGCACCATGAAATCGATACTACCAATAACTTCGTTACTTGTAGAAAGCGCAAAGAAATGGACGACATATCCGAACATAGTATGATATTTTCCAACAATATCTTAAACGAAAAATATATAGAAAAATTAGTGACAAACTGGGTGCGCTTTGTTTTGTCTGGTGAGCTCACCAAAATAACGGATGCCTTAACTAACATCCAATTGGCCGTAGCCGGGATAATTTCAGATAATACGGCTTTAAAAAATTCTTTACTAGAAGTTAACAATAAGCTTATAGATATCGATAACATACTATGTTCCTCTGAGTTACGTCAAGATTCATTTGACGCTCGTATTAAAGGGCTTGAAGAAAAAATCCAACAGTTTTCGGAGCGGAATGCCGATCTAGAAAATAAGTTATCATCAATGGAACAACAGGCAAGGGGCAATAATCTTGAAATTTCAAATTTACCTGAAAAAAAAAAGGCGAAAATCTTTGTAAAAAGACCCCCAACTTAGTTATTATAGTAATATAATAACTAATTTGGGGGTTATAGTTGACCAAAAGATTCTTTCGACTGACATCACTGCAATTCATCGAGTTCCTCATGCTGACCACAAGGATTCTCGCCCAAAAAATATTATTGTACAATTTTCATCAAGAATTCTTCGTGACAACTTCCTCGCTGCCTGCCGTGTACGTAAGAATTTAAATTCAGAGAAGTTATCAATCTCTGGACCATCGCATACTATATATGTAAATGAACATTTGACATTAAAAAATAAGATTTTATTTCGTGAATGTCGAAACGCAGCTAAAGCTAATGATTACAAGTATGTGTGGGTTAAGCATGGAACTATATTGGTGCGTAAGAATGATAGCTCACCAGCTATGTCAATTCGATCTTTGGATAATATTAAAAAGATTAAATAGTGGTGTAATTTTAAACAATTTCAGGTTGGACTTAAAACTAATAATATTTAACATCGTCATAGTATGTACTCATTCTCCTTTTTCTTATTATATTTTATTTTGTGAGGTAAATTTAATTAAATATCAATTTGTTAATATTATACCCTTGCGGGTAAGCAAAAGTACGTTGAACCTTATGAAAGTTGTTTACATGTTATTTAATATACTAAGTTGGCTGTTGATCAAAGCGGGCAAAATAGTCTTTGTTTATGTTTTTACTCGTAATTTTAAGGAAATACTTATTATAACTGTTGATGTCTATTTATTTGTCGGGTTACATATAATTCAATACATATTAATCATTCATAAATTTAACAATATTATTTCAGTAACAGTACAATTTCTTACATTTAAAAATAAATAGCTTGTCTATATACTACTAAAACTGTCGTGGGCTTCGGACCAAATTACATACTATATATACGAACATTCTTTCTCATGCATATGATGTAATTATTTTAACGGAAACATGGTTACATAGTCATATTTCTGATAACGAATTTATTGATACCAGATATACTGTGTATAGATGCGACAGAAATCGTGATGCGTGTGATCGGAGGGACGGTGGGGGAGTGCTCATAGCGGTACGCAGTACGCTTAGCACTGTCGAGGTCCGGATTTCTTTCTCTGCGTCCGCACTTTCCCCACTTATAGATTACGTTACATTTGAGATTAGGGGTGGCACAAAACTTTATCTATTAAATGCTGTCTATATCGCGCCTAACCAAAAAAGTGATGTATACTTGAGCTATATAGAATATTTGTCTGGTATAGTTAATCAATACCAATTATGTAATAATTTTTATCTAGTAGGAGACTACAATATGTCATCTATAGATTGGAATGATATGGATCTTAATTTTGAAAGTAATTCTTTTGCCGATATATCAATTTCACGCAATAGTTTAATAAATTTTATATCACTTTATAATTTTACACAAATTAATACATATAAAAATTCAAATAATGTTATTCTAGATCTATTTATTACTAACATAAATGACTATATATTATGTTCAGCCCCTATTCCTTTAGTAAGTACTGATAAACATCATCCTCCATTTTATGTAATAGTACCGTTTGCCGAGAAGATACGAGGCATGCCGAGTAAACACACACGTTACTGTTTTGAAAGTGCGGACTACGTATTGATTAATAAAGTAATATTAGATACTGAATGGAAGGCTATGATGAAAGACGACGTTTCTGCTGAAGCTGCTGTGGACCTATTTTATGACGAAATATATGGTATTTTACGCAAATATATAGTAAGGAAAGCTGTAAAAAACAGCAATTTTCCTAGGAGGTTTGATTTATCATTGATACATATCTACAAAAATAAAAATAATGCTTTGGTTAAATGGAAAAAGTACGGAAATTTGTCAGATTATAGAACATTCGCATTGTACAGAAAACGTTTTAAAACTGAATCTAAATTACGTTATGCTCATTATATGGATACTATCGAGAATTGTGTAAAGCAAAATATTAAATATTTCTGGAAATATGTAACAAATTGCAAAAGTAGCCTAGTAACTCCGTCAGAAATTTTTTATAAAGACAAATTTGCTAGTAACCCCAAGGAAGTATGTAATTTATTCTTTGATTTTTTTCTTTTCGGTATTTGAACCCACTTCTCTTACTGATGATTTGAATTATGATAACATTAATATATCAAATAATAAAAATTCTGATTTCGTTATTACTGACATTTCTATTTTTGAAAAAGATGTAACAAAGTCCCTTTTAGATTTAGACGCGAATAAAGGAGCTGGTATTGACAATATTCCTCCTTATTTTCTGAAAGCTACAGCACATACTATTGCGAAACCAAATCATTACCTTTTTAATAAATGCTTAAAAGATGGGATATGTCCATATATTTGGAAAACAGCTCGTGTTGTACCAATTTACAAGGCAGGCTCAAAAAAAGATGTTGAAAATTACAGACCGGTATCAATCTTATCAACACTCGCTAAAACTTTCGAAAGGTTAATACATAATGCGTTATATTCTAGTCTTCACAATATAATAATTACACAGCACGGTTTTATTAAGAAGCGTTCGACTATATCTAACTTATTAATTTATACAAACTACTTATTTGAGAATCTGGATAGTAACGTCCAGACTGATTGCATATACACAGATTTCCGCAAAGCTTTCGATCGCGTAGACCATAAACTACTTCTGGAAAAGCTGGCCTTTAATGGTATCCGTGGTAATTTGTGGAGATGGTTTAAGTCGTATGTGACAAATCGTACACTAAAAGTAGTTATAAGAGGTTTTGAGTCAGATATTGTGCATATAAGTTCTGGTGTGCCACAAGGATCAATCTTAGGGACTCTTCTTTTCGTCCTGTACATTAATGATGTTAATAGTTGTTTCAAGTTTTGTAATTTTATTCTGTACGCACTTCTTAACTTTCAAAAAGATTTAGATAATTTTACAACTTACTATAAAAACAATAAGTTAGATTTGAGTGTTAATAATTGTAAAGCCATAACGTTTACCCGTAAGCGACAGGTAAGTAATTTCAATTACTCTTTATGTGGAGTTCCATTAGAAAAAGTTTATAAAATTAAAGATTTAGGAATAATATTAGATAGTAAACTTATCTTTGATACACATGTTGAAAATGTCATTAATAAGGCTCTTAAAATGTATGGATTCGTGATGCGTATTGGAAGTGAATTTAAAAAACCTCTCACTTATTTGCACCTCTATAAATCTTTAATAGGATCACAACTGGAATATGCGGTAGCTATTTGGTGTCCGTATTATAATAAATATATAGATAAAATAGAATCCATTCAGAAAAAGTTTTTACGTAGTGTAAATTACAAGTGCAGACGAGTTAAATTACCCTACTATCAACTGCTGGTCGAATATAACTTACTAAAATTAGAATCCAGACGTCAACAGATTCAAGCTATGTTACTGCATGATATTTGTCACAACAGGTACGATAGTATAGAACTAGTTAAGATGATACAATACAGAGTACCAAATAGGCCATTGTGTCGCAGAGTTCGTGCCAATTACACATTTTTTACTAATAAATGTCGAACCAACGTAGGTAAAAGATCCCCTATATATATGTTGTTATATTGTTATAATAAAACTTTCAATAATATTGACATTTTTGCTCACAAGGTGAGTATTTATAAAAAAGAATTACTTTCAGTACTTAGAGGAGAATGAGTTTGTATAATTGATTATTACAATTTTTTTTTATTATTGTGTTATTTGAAAACACAATCACTGTATTATATGAAAAAGTTGTACGCTATTCTCAATCTAAACATGTGTTAATAGTAATTGGTGGTCAACGGTGTTGGTTGCACTATTATATTATATTTTTGTAGTGAATGTATTTTAGATTAATAAATATTGTGTAAACTGTTTTTTGATTCTAATAAATTAAAAAATAATCACCACTTCAAATAGAAATTTACGATTTCACTACTGCCGATGGGAATCGAACCTGGGTTGCTCGCGTAATGTGAAATTTACAGCGAGCGCTAACCATATGAGCTACCACGGCTCTTTTAAGAGTAATTTTTTGCAAATGTTCAAACAGCTCCTATGACTTTCGAGATATATGTCGATGATATGTAGTCTAACTCTGAGAAAAATCTTATTTATTAGCTCTTAAGTAAGACTTAATTCCACGTAAAATACGCTGAAACGTAGTTGAAGCTATAATATTATGTTTGTAGCCCAAAAAGGTAGTACGACACCAGATTAGACAACATAATATGGCCATACATGGTAGTATAACATCCTATTTAGCAAAATCTATAAAATAACGAGAAGAGGAGGTTTTAAGATTTAGATACAATTTTAAAGTCATTTTAGGGAGGTGTGGAGCCAAACATTAACCAAACATTAAACGGTTCACATCGTGCATTGCTTCCGCCATTAATCATTCATTATTCCCTGGCGGCACGGATCGCAGTATTACCGTTTAAACGTTCACGGAGCTTTTCACGTGATCACGGCGTAGTAATTCTCTATTTATGTGCGTGTTAAGTGAAAACCGATGAACGTTTTGCATTATTTATTAGATTTCAACATATTAACTTTTACGATATCATACTTAAAGTCAGGAAACCAAAATAGTTTCAAACAAAATCAAATTCCTGTTCCTATATTTCTTCATTATTCACCGTTACACTAGAATAGTTAAATAATATTGTTTTTACTCTAACTTATCATCATCTTCTATACATATACAAAAATAAACCTGTAAAAAGGTCGTGTTACAGACACGAGAAACGAGGTTCTAATATTTTCTAGAAAAAAACAAGTCCAGGGGACTAAACGAAAGGCACTGAAGCCATATTAGTGGTTTTTAGAATTTTTGTCTGTCTGTCTCTCTGTCTGTCCATCTGACTGTCTATCTGACTGTCTGTCTGTGTATTAAAGATTCACGCAAAAACTACTGAACAGATTTCCATGAAATTGTGTGTAGATAGTTAGGGACGCGGGGCTACTTATAGGCTACTTTTTATCCGATTACAGATCTTTAGAAAAGGAGGGTTAAGTATTTTCCTTCCTTTAGATGTTAATTTCAATTTTATACGATGGATGTGTTCTATTTAAA
Organism: Parnassius apollo; assembly: GCA_907164705.1. Taxonomy (NCBI): domain Eukaryota; kingdom Metazoa; phylum Arthropoda; class Insecta; order Lepidoptera; family Papilionidae; genus Parnassius; species Parnassius apollo. Next base: position 1,899,081 of record CAJQZP010000647.1, read on the forward strand.
TAAATAAAATATTTATAAATAAAGCCCAACATTCAGACAAACTACAATATTATTGTTGCATTCACTTTTTCAAAACAGTGCCATCTAACGTAAAATATAAAAAGTAATGTCATTTTGCCTCCACTAAGAAATTAAATAATACAGCATTTATATTGTTATTTTTGAAAATGTACATTTTTTAGCTTATGTTACATTTTTGAAGGCGACGTAATTCGATACTCCTGTTGGCTCGCGACCTAAAATGGCGGCAAATGCAAATTTTTTGCTAATTTGCTAATTTTGCTATATTTTCACTTTGAGACAATATTTATGGATAAAACTTACGAGAATTCTTGTTGAATGTATAAACTATCGAATAAAGTTATTTTTAGTTCTATAAATTGTAATAAAATTCATAAATTACCCTTTATAGCATAGTAATAGTAGATACTTCACTTTTAGTCACAAAATTAGTACTAATTTGAAATATACACGTTTGCTTTTGGAGAAATATATACTAAAATGTTTGGAAATATGTATATTTTTATGTTTTATGTGTTTCTATTCGTTACTCATACTAAAATATGATAATAATGACATAAAAAACGAAATTAATTTTTATCTATATGAAATTTCGAATAATATTTCAAATATACTTTTGTGTGAATTTGAAATAAATACAACATCAAGTTATTTGAAATATGTTACAAAACTATTTTTAGTTACATTTTACAATAAAAATAAATGAAAATTGGAAAAATAACACATTTTTGACCAAACCGCTAAAATGGGCCTTTTCGATTTAAAAGTACTTTTGGCACTTACTTGTCACTTTTCATGCCACAAATTATATATCTACGTGTTTGTCATATTACAAGGTATACACAAAAGTATAAAACTCACCTTTTCATTTCAAAAACACACAGAAAAACGGAGAAATCACTCAGTAATAGCTCACGCATAACCACGCCCTACTGGTGTAAAGACCCGTTAGGTCAGAATGAGTTTTTAGGTTTATTTCTTATATGACATTGACAGATTACGGTACCAAATTAAAGAGTATGTCTTTGTCTATGTCTGTATTATATATTTCACTGTAACTTTCTTATCATTTTTAATGACAAACCTTTTTTTGTCGGGTTCGCCCTCATAAATTCTTAGTAGGCGAATGTGTACCATTGTCGAGCGGGCGTCGAGCGTTGTGTTAGTCACTTTTCGAGGGTACGGGTATTTTTGTTATTTCATTTTAGTAGATAATAATAAATTTTATACTAACGAATTACTTCAAAAAAAGATAATAGTGACATCTATTGAAAATCATAAATTTAATGATATTTCTAAATTTTTAATCAATGAAAAGTTTTTGTGTTTATTTCTTTTATCTATAAATAAACTGATAAAAATTACAATTAATACAAATCTGTTATTATCCTTATAGTTTAAATAAAAAAGATTTTTATATATCTATTGATAATATCTTACAATTAATGATATAATATCAAATAATAATAAAGAATGATAATAATATCATAAATAAGTCGATTATTGAAAGTGAAATGGCGATATTTCACAAAAATTTGCAGTGTTTGTTGGCTACATTATGATAAAGCTTGACCAAGCTAATGAAAAGAGATTGTCTGGCGATATTAACAACTAAAAATGACATTGCTATTTCTAGATGCTATTGTTGCAAATACAAAATCTTTATCTGTATAATATTAATACCTTTAAACGAATAAATAGGTCCAGCTAGGATTCGTTTTTAGAAACTGTCGTTTTATCCATGTTTTCAGGCAATAAAAAACTGCTACAATATCATTAGCATACGAAGGTAAATTTTGCCAGTACATTACAGGTAATAATAGCTCAAATGTGATATCGGTCGATCCCGAAATCGTGGTACCCCTCAGTTCGAGTCAAGATTTCATCGGTATGACTTTTTTTACCCAGTTCCCTTTCCAGCTTTACTTCGAACCCTATTTTAGTATTTTTAAAAAAAACAGAAATAATTTTTTTAATTAAATTAAATTGAGAATAGAAAAAAATGAATAATAGAAAATCGTGAATTTTTTTTACGATTTTTATTTAAATAATCAGTTCAGTGTTTTTATTATGTCGGTAAGATCGAAAAATGTTATTCATATTTCATCAGTATGTAATTTGTATCTAAAATAATTTCCAAAAAACACGATTTCCAAAAAAAATATCATCTAGGTACTTTGCATAAAACGTATTTGACAAATTTTTCAGTTAAATAAATATAACGTAGACAGGTATTGTGTTTAGTCTGCTCTCAGACGTGCAAATGTTGAAAACAAAAACTTTCTATAAGTGGAGCACATTAATAATTAAACTAATTTTTACAAGAATTTTCAAAAAACCATTTCGTTATTTTTTTGAAAACAGTGTCATATATTAAGATAGCTTTCATATTTTCAGACATAACTATTAATATTTTTGTGACCGTCCCGCAGCTCACACGAGTAAATTGACAGACTCTTGTGAAAAAGTACTATAAATATCAAAGAAAGCAAATTATAAACACGGGTTTGTAATGTAAATCTCATAGTTGGTACGTAAGTAACTCAAATTAGATCCACGCCGAATCCACTAATATTTTAACTGCAATTTGAAGTTTCGATTTACCACGTTCTCGGTGGTGAAGAAAAACATCGCAGGAAACCCGCATATTTGAGATGTAAAAAAAATATTTCGGAAATTATTTTTAGGTATATGTATGTGAGAGAGGGCGCCACCGTGCCACTGCTTACATCGGTTCCGTGATTTTAATTGAAAAATAATTACTTCTAATCGTGAAAGTAAAACAAAACTTACGTAGAACGCTAAAAAGTGTAGCAAAGTACCAGGACAAAGTGAAGTATTTGAGTGAAAGTGAAATACTAGTGCTAAACAAGTGCAAAAAACCTTGGTACATCATAACGGCTGAACAACTTTTGTTTTTCCATTGTAATGATTGTCGAGAACTTATTGAAGTCAGGAAAGTGTAGATTATCAATTTTTTAAAGACATCTTATTTATACGTGCGCGGAACTGAAAAAACAAGTGCAAAACATAATCAACATTTTTAGGTTAACTATTGCAATATTACTATTCATCTTGCATACAAACTAACCTCTTAGCGACATCTACCGACGAGTGGCAGAACATAAAGGAGAGAGATCCAACTAAACCGTGGTAGTATCCAACATAAAAATAGTGTTTCCACTACTCAACACAAGATGACATTATATATAAACAGGAATACAACAAAAAACTTCTGTTTATAAACTATTTATATCGCTTATTTATTAAAATGGAGGAAATAAAAAATATGTTAAAAGTAATGCAAGAGGAAATAAGACAACAAAAAGTCGATATGCAGGATATGAAGGAGGATATTAAAAACACTATTAACAGCAATATTAACGAGAAGTTTAAATGTCTAGAAACCAAAAACGAGCTTTTAGAACAGAAACTAGAAACGCAGACAATAAAAATAAATAATTTGGAGAGGACCATAAGAAAGAAAAAACTACTCATATTCGGAGTCTCTGAAGACGAAAAGAGCTACTGGGACCTAGAGGAAATGGTTATTGATATAATAAATAACGTAATAAACATCAAATGCGATAGCAACGGTATTGAATGCGTGAGAAGACTTGGAAAAAGGGAGAAAAAGTCAGACCCATCGTTATAACATTAACCACAATAGGGCTAAAAATAAAAATACAAAAAACAAAAAAGAAGCTAATACCTACACCCTACTATATTAAAGAAGATTTTCCTCCCGAAATACTAAGCAAGCGAAAGGAACTTCAAATGGAAGTCAACAAAGAAAGAGAACAAGGTAAATTAGCGATTATTAAATACGACAAAATCGTAATACTAAAGAACCGAAACCAGCAAGCCGAGAAGCAAATTACGGATAAAAAGAAAAGAGTTTTGTCAGAGTCACCGGAAACATCGCAATCCGACTGTGAAAATAATAAAGACAAGCAACCTATAAAGATCAATAAAACAAACAGCATGGATAACTTCCTGTTAAAAAAACCAACTTTGCAATTTCCCTCCAAAAAAATCACTTCGCTTCCTCATGATCCAAGAACCACACAATAACAATCAACACCGGCCCCTCCCCATCTCCCAACACGGCTAGTCACCGCGGGAGAGGACGACTACAACCCTCCAACTTGTCAACCACTCTATATCTGCACATACAATGTTAAATCATTGCTATCGCCACAAAGAATGATACTATTAAAATGTTCATTATCAAAAATTAAACATGATATCGTAGGACTATCGGAAATCAGAAGAAAAGGAAATGAAATTATCGAGGACGAAAATCATATTTTTTGTTATACAGGAAAAAAAGCCTACACCATATTGCCCTTGTATATCACAAGGGCAATATGGTGTAGGCTTTTTAATAAAAAAAGAAATATAAAAACAACATAGAGAACTACGTAGGTATATCAGATAGAGTTTGCCTCCTAAATATGAAATTCTACAAAATATCAATTTCAATAATACAGGTGTACGCCCCCACCTCTGAAGCACCGGAAGAGGAAATAGATCTTTTTTTACCATCAAATCGAAAAAGCTCAAAAACTAGCAAACGGAAAAATGATTTTAATGGGAGACTTAAACGTTAAAATGGAAAAAAAGAAAACCCATGGAAAACATAATTATGGGGCCATACTGCTTTGGAACGAGGAACGACAGAGGTGACAAACTACTACAATACGCATTAAAAACAAATTCACTATAATTAACACAATATTTAAGAAAAAAAATTAATACTTTATGGACATGGACTACACCAGACAAGCATCATAAAAACCAAATCGATTATATTTTTAGCAACTCTCCAAAACTTTTCACAAACATAGAAATTTTAAATAATAATACATTTTCAAGCGACCACAGACTACTGCGTGGTACAGTACAACTGAAAAAAACTTAAAAAAAGTAGAGCAACTTTTGCTGAAACTCGAGCTAGTCTGTCGTGCGACAAGAGTCAACAAGTATACCTCAAGACTTTAGAGGAAAAAATGCAACAAACTGAATGGGAAAGTTGCGACGACATAGAGTCCTTCAATCTTAAGATAGAGACAGCCATAAAACAAAGCCTAAATGCTGCCACCTCAAAGAAAACAAGCAAAGATATTCTAACTATTGAAACCAAACAACAACTTAAAAAACGTATTGCACTGCAATCAAAACCATGTAAAAACAAGAGGAGAAAAAAGAACTTACAGTTCTCTATAAAATTACAAATAAAATGTTAAAAAAAAGACTACGAAAACTACAGAATGGCAATTATCGAAAAGAACCTGACCACCACCGGAAGCCAAAAGAAAGCCTATAAACAACTAAATACTGAGCGCAAATGGATACCCACATTGAAAGCACAGAATGCTACAGGTAAATTACAAACGCGAAAAGACATAATAAATATTGCTACGGACTTTTACAGGAATCTCTACCAGGATGAACGAAGCAAAGAAAATGACCACAAAAAATATCAAATACAATTAAATACACCCATCGCGCCTTTTGACTGCAGAGATATATTGGAAAAAAATAGAAAAATTAAAAAAAAGAAAAAAGCCCAGGTCCTGATAACATTCCTAATGAAGCCTTAAAAATTGGAAAGAAAACTCTAATAGGTCCTATCACGATTCTGTTTAATAAAATACTAGAAGTCCAAAAAATCCCTAAAAACTGGGGAGAATCTCGAATAATTTTATTATATAAAAAGGGAGATCCCTCAGACATTAATAACTATCGACCTATCAGCCTGTTGCCAACAATGTACAAATTATTTGCAATGTGTCTGGAAAAAAGAATAGCATTAAGAATAGAAACAAACCAACCAGTAGAGCAAGCTGGATTCCGGTCGGGCTACTCTACTATCGACCACATCCACACGCTAGACCAAATAGTAGAAAAATATCAAGAATTTAATCAGCCGCTCTACCTTGCATATATCGATTATGCGAAAGCATTTGATTCAATTTCACACGAGAGCATATGGCAAGCGCTATCACACCAAGGTATTCCAGAAACTTACATAAATATAATCAAAGATATATACAAGAATAGTACAAGCAGGGTGAAGTTGGACAGACTAGGACCAAAAATTTTCATTAAAAGAGGAGTGAAACAAGGAGATCCGTTGTCTCTAAAGATATTTATATCCGTGTTACAGGACATTATGAAAGAGCTAAATTGGAGTAGAAAAGGAATTAAAATAGATACAGAGTTCCTAAGTAACCTAATATTTGCAGATGATATCGTCATATTTGCAAAAACATCGAAGGAGCTGGAAACAATGACGGTAGAACTAAATAATTCCAGCAAAAAAAATAGGCTTACAATTGAATACGTTAAAAACAAAAGTTACTACAAACAGTATACAAAGACCAATAATAGTAAACGAAACAGCGATAGAGTATGTGGACAGCTATGTATATCTTGGGAAACAAATTTCATTCAAGAAGTCAAGACACGAAGACGAATTAGAGCGCCGTATCAACATGACATGGAGGAAATACTGGAGCTTCAAAGAAATCTTAAAAACAAAACTCCCACTAAAGCTCAAAAAAAAGGTAATAGACTCTTGTTTGCTGCCTTGTCTGTCATATGGAGCACAAACTTGGATTTTTCAAAAGAAAATAAAAAATAAAATACGATCGTGCCAGCGCGCTATGGAACGAAGTATCCTAGGCATTAAGCTCCTTGACAAACGTAAGAGCGAGGATATTCGCAGGAAAACTAAATTGATAGACGCAGGACAACACGCACAACAGCTTAAGTGGAGTTGGGCGGGACACATAGCCCGGGTTACAGACGGAAGATGGACGAAACGAGTCACCGAATGGACGGGCCCAAGCGGAACAAGGAGTAAAGGGAGACCTAAGGATCACTGGATCGATGAAATCCAAAGAATAGCTGGTAGAGATTGGATGTTGAAGGCGCAAAATAGGATCAAATGGAAACAGTTGGAGGAGGCCTATACCCGGAGCGGGGCCATGTCTTAAACAAAAACAATTTGGATTTTTTTTCTTGTATGTATGTAAATTGCATGGTAATATAAAGGCTTAATAAATAAATAAATAAATAAATGTGAAGTCGGTCATTACGTATTGGAGTCAACTTAATCAACTCCTTTTTGACCTAAAACTCGCTGTGGCCTGTGGCCAGGATGTATTTAGGCTGCTACTTTTTTACTTTAGGAAAAAAAAGTAATTTAATTAATTAAATTAAATATTTTTTAAAAATTTGGGATGTGCAAGCGGGTTTTATAAAGGGAATGGGGTGTATAGATCAAAACTTTTCCATACGCATGATTGCGGAGAAGTTTTTGGCCAAAAACCAGAAAGTTTTTTGTGCGTTCATGGACTTGGAAAAGGCTTATGACAGAGTGGACAGGAATGTGTTATGGAAAACACTGAACTCATATGGGTTGAGCGCTGGTTTGATACAGGCATTAAGGTCTCTTTATAGGGACTCTAGTGCTTGTGTCAGGATCAATGGGGTCTACTCGGACTGGTTTGGCATCCAAAAAGGTGTCAGACAGGGCTGTGTAGCTTCCCCTTGGCTGTTCAACCTATTTATGGACAGGTGTTTGCAAACTTTGAAAGATGAAGAATGTGGGTTAAGAATGGGCGAGTTAACCGTCAAATGCCTTTTGTATGCCGATGATCAAGTCATATTTGCGTCATGGTTACATTAATGAACTGGGAATTAAAAGAAAGGGGAATGAAAGTGAACGCAAGTAAGACGAAAGTGATGGTTTTTGAAAGAGAAGAAAGCAAAACGGTATGTGAAATAAGAATAGAAGGAGAGTTAATTGAGCAAGTGGATGAGTTTGTGTATTTGGGATGTGTATTTAGCAGGGATGGTAGATATGATAGGGATATAGAACGACGAGTAAATGCAGGGAATAGAGTGAATGGGACACTACACTCTATTGTGAAGAACCAGAATGTGTCAAAAAAGGCACATATGGTAATTCATAATGCTGTGTTAGTCCCTACTTTAATGTATGGTAGTGAAAGCTGGGTGTGGCAGAAGAAGCACGAAAGTAGAATAAATGCTGTAGAAATGCGGTCTTTAAGGAGTATGCTAGGGTTGAATCTGAATGACAGGGTTAGAAAGCACTTCCGACGTTTGGCTCCCAAACTGGAACGGACCGCGGCTGCCTTCAGGCGGCTCCTGCCGAACCTGGGAGGGCCAAACGCCTCCTGCCGGAGGCTCTACGCGGGGATCGTGCGGTCCATGGCCCTTTACGGGGCCCCGGTGTGGGCGCGTGGTTTGGCGCGGCTTGCCGTCCACCACCTGAACGCGCCCCAAAGGGTGATAGCCGTGAACATGGTTCGCGGCTACCGCACGATCTCCCGCGAGGCGGCGAGCCTCCTTGCCGGATTGCCGCCATGGGATCTGGAGGCGATAGTCCTCGCGCGCCTGCACGAATGGCGTGCGGAGGCACTATGCCGTGGGGAAACCCCGCTGCCGCGGCAAGTTGTCGCGCAGCGGACAGACTTCCGGCACGATCTCATGGCGACATGGAGACAGCGACTGTCGCAACCCCGTGCTGGGCACGCCAATATAGCGGCGATAAGACCCCTCTTTGAGGAGTGGCTTGAGAGACGCCACGGCATCCTCACCTTCCGCCTGACGCAGGTCCTCACCGGACACGGTGTGTTTGGGAGGTTCCTGCACCGAATCGGGCGGGAGGAAACGCCCGGGTGCTCCCACTGCGAGGATGGACCGGAGGACACGGTGGAACACACCGTGGAGGTGTGCCCTGCTTGGGCGGAGCACCGCCGTGTCCTCGTAGCGGCGATAGGCGGCGGCGACCTCTCGTGTCCGGCCCTGGTCGAAGCCATGGTCCGGAGCGAGATGGAATGGGATGCCGTCACCACTTTCTGCGAAGCAGTGATGCTAGCGAAGGAGGTGGCGGAGCGGGAGAAGGAGAGAGCAGCAGCTTTCCTCCCCGGCCGCCGCGGGAGACGCCCCGGGCGTCGGGGGCTACGTCGTGGCCCCCGGCCACCGTAGGCGCGGGCCTGTGGACGGCGAGCAATGGGTAGCTCGTCGTCCGTCCGTCTAATGACGACAGGCCGTGTCGACGGCGCGTTTTGTTCCACGCGCGCCTCAAAGAGCTGTCAGCAGCGTGAAGGGGCCCGCAAGGGCCGACGCCTGCCGGGGCTGCGGGCTGTTCGAAAGAGATACCGCGGCTCCGGAACGTAAGGGCACTGAAGGAACACGGATGGTTTTTAGTCAGTAAAAGTCTGACACTCCCTTACGCTCCACCCAGAGCGAAAGGGGTCATTAGATGATTTTCCATCCGCAAAAAAAAAAAAAAAAAAAAAAGAAAAAGGGTTAGAAATTGCGTGATAAGAGATAAATGTGGTATGCAAGATGATGTTGTGACCAGGATTAAGAAAGGAATGCTTCGGTGGTTTGGTCATGTAGAAAGAATGAATGAGGAAAGAGTGACAAAGCAAATTTATATGGCAGATGTGAACGGTCGAGTCGGGAAGGGACGCCCTAGAAAAAAGTTTATCGACCAAATTGGCGATATTTTGAAAAGGGGCCACGTTAGAAGTACCCTTAACCGACGAGCATTAGATATATGGATGTAAAGGAGGCAATAGAGGTATGTCAGGATCGTGCCAAATGGAAGTCCGTAGTCTCTGCCTACCCCTCTGGGTGACAGGCGTGAGTGTTTTATATATATATATATATATATATATATATATATATATATATATATATATATATATATATATATATATACTTTTTTACTTTTAATGGGGCTTTTCACTGCTGATCACAGGCTTCCCCCATTGCCTATGTCAAACAGGCCGGGTATTGGTAGTAGTATTCACGCTTGGCAAGCGGGTTGGCAACCGCAGCTCTTTATTACTTTGAGCTGTTATCGAGAACATGCTATCCATCTCCTGTTGTAATTTCGTCTGTTGTCTCTTAAGATATCCCACGGGACGAAATGGGGTAATAGTGTCTTTTTTGCCACCTCTACATGGCTAATATATTATTTTTACTCCCGTTCATCAATTGGATTTCCTCCACAAACTGCCATAAAGTCGGATATTTGCCATAGTTGCAACGCTTTGCATGCGAGTTGTCAACTGCAATTTTTATTATTATAAGCTATGATCAGGAAGACGCTGCTTCCCATCTTATGTAGATTTCTACTGCTGTTCATGAATTTAGTTCTTCTCACACGTTCTCCGTTAATAGAACTACATTTATGAAATTTTGAAGTCTACTCGAATGTAAAAAAATACTGGCATGTGGTGGTAATCAATATTCAATGGGACCAAATAAAGATCGTGAAATATAACCTTATTTTATCAAAACTGTATCAACTTTAATAATGATTATTACGTAAATAACGAAAAAAATAAAAAATATTATCCCTTCATAATGACACATCGGAATAAGTGCCCGATTAAAAAAAAGGTGTAGCTTTACGTATAACATTTATGTGATTCTGATAAACTAACTTATGTGTTTCTGTAGCCTATAATATTGCCAATATATATATATATATATATATATATATATATATATATATATATATATATATATATATTGACAATATAATATATGGACAAGTAATCCAGTTTTGATAATTTCAGTGCGAAATAGTATTATCGATGTTTCTAAATTCAAGCCCACGCGAGCGAAGCCGCGGGTAAAAGCTAATTTGGAAATATTTTCGTATTGTTGTCTGATTATTTATTCATTACCAGCAGCCCATCCCAGTTTCGCTTGGGATTTAAATGTGGTGTCATTTATGTTTAAAATAGCACTGTTCGACAGATTTAGTACTTTCAGTACTAGTAGCTTTGATATTGATTTTGCGAATTCATCGTTACGAAAATTGTGCTAAGCAGGAAAATATTATATTTATTTTATAACGTTCATTTTTTATTATATTTAATGTTATAGCTTAAATGAGAAACATGCATCATAAAGATTTTAAAAATGCGTTGCTCAGATCTCATAATAGTGCCTATATCTGTTATAGTGATGATCTAAAGATACTGATAGTTATTACACATACAATATTTTCTTTAGATGTAATATTTGTAGTTGACTTTTCATACGAACAGATTTTTAAATAAAAGTGTCGGGTAAAAGGGCTTCATTCATTTTTGATCTTGTAATTTGTTGATTGTCATAGAAGGTTATAATGTTATAGGAAATTACAGGGCCCGGGGTAATACAATGACTGCTCAAGTTCCATATCCGGTCAATATTGTGCACTTTATTAATTTATTAATTCGTTATTTAAAAATGTTACTGGCAAGCGTATACTATTTCATTTTATTTATATGATCTACAAACAGTCCACTCACCAATGACATCTTAAATAACAGAAAAATTTCTGCTAAATGCAGTGACTACTTACTAGTAAACACAGCGTGCACGCTATCAAAGACATAAGTGGGTTTTAGTTTAGTTAAATAAATTTAAGGTTCCTACTATTGCACACACAATTAAATAATCGAACACCCTATTTTTTATAGGAGAGGGGGCAAACGAGCGTATGACTCACCCGATGGTAAGTGATTACCGCCGCCCATGAACAACTGCAATACCAGGGGAATTGCAGATGCGTCGCCGGCCTTTTAAAAAGGAGTAGGTTATTTTCTTGAAGGTCCCTTAAACAAATCTATGTGGGAGTAATCTAGAGGGCCGCAAGGAATTGAGAAGTTCTGTTGTAAAACAAACAGAATCTTCCAAGTCGAACACAATATCTACAGAGAAGTGTTTGCGTCGGCGCATTGATATTCCAAATTAAGTTATTTACCTTATCTACTTGATCGTTAGTTGAAGTTACAGCCTATATACGTCCTACTGCTGGGCACAGACTTCTCAGAATTCTAGAGCAAGAAATTGTACTCCGCACTACCACAATGCGTGTTGGCGACTTCAAATGTCTCCGAAATATTTTTTTCTTATTCCTCAGACATACATGTTTGTTTACGATGTTTTCTTTCGCCACAGAACACAAGTTAAATCAGCACTTCAAATTAAAATTAACAATTTCTATGGTGCTAGCGGGGATCGAACCCGGATTGCTCGCGTACCGTGAAGTTTACAGCGAGCGCTTAGCCCCGAGTTACCACGGCTGACGGAATTGCTCCCTCTCGTTGAACCAAGGTATACACGGTTACAGTGAGTCAACCTCAGTAGATATTCATATGTTTACGCGGTAAGCAACTACAATTCTGTAGTACGTTATGTTGATGTATCTATTAAACATTAGCCAGCGTTAGCGAAGTAAGTGCCCGAGAATCGACTTTTTAATGACTTAATAATAAAACATTGAATTTTCTCTACTATTTAAATTTAATTAGAATGTGAATGAATGAAAAAAAAATGAATTATACATAATTAACTTCCGTAAAAACTCTCTAAATGACAGTCGCGTGGCTTAGAAGTAAGTAAATAGTATTTATTCACTTTAATTACAGATTACTTTCAGTAATTTTTAGTTAAATTCCTCGAAAAAAAAAGTTTAGTACAAAATATAACACCCAATTTCACTCTCTTCATCATCATAATCATCAATACAGCCCTTCACACGTCCACTGCTGAACATATGCCTCCTACAAGGAACGCTACAAAGCATGGTCATGAGGCACTTGCATTCATCGACTTCCTGGATTTCTTACCAGGTCGTCACTCCATCTAGTAGGGGTCTACCCTACATTTCGCCTATCAGTACGAAGGAACCACTGGAGTACCTTTTAAATAGCAAATTGTATGTGGTTTTATTACCGATGTTTGTGTCAGTTAGAAGTAATAAAATCACATCCCATTTGCAAGTAAAAACTCATTTTAATTAAATTAATTGGTTTAACGATCGAGTTTTCCTAAAAAAAATTGTGATCTTTATATATGCGTCTGTTGTATTTAATCTCCGATTTATCAATTTCTATTGAAGAACTACGGGACATTAAAAACTAAACAACGTGGAAGTTTATGACAAAAAAGATTCTCGTACACGAAGATTTATGGGAAGCTATTGATGCTGATACAAAAGAAATTGAAAAGAAACAAAGCACTGGCTCGCATTTGCCTTCTTCTGCAACCGAGCTTACTCAATCGTGTTCGCAACATGAATACAGTCTGCGAGGCGTGGAGCAATCTACAGAAGGCGTCTATAGACGCGTAAGTCTTATTCGTTCACTACTTGCATTAAAGCTGGATGCGTTTCCTAATATGAAGGTTTATCTGTATATATATATAAGTGATAATTAAGAATAATAACAAGATATTGGCACTGCCCTGGAAGATGACTTTCTAGAAATAATTATGCTGAGTAATCTACTCAATGATTCTGACCCACTCATAATCGCTATTGAAAACTCCAATATAAAGCTTACATCTGATACGGTAATATCAAAATGGATTCAGTTAAGTTATACAGAAGAGTTTTGGAGTACCATTTAATTATATGTTACGCGAAATGTATAATAAGAAGGTTATAATACATCATCAGGTAAACTTTTATCTCGGTATCGCCGTATCTCGGCTCGGTAGTAGGTCAGATGTTATTGTGGATTTCTAAAGCTTGTGTAATCAGATGGAGACGGTTGCTGCAGTAGTTTCTCAACCTGTGCTTATGGAGTAACAAGCAGTTTGGGACAAACTACTGGGACACCTCAACTCACGAAGTATTCAAATATTATAGGGCATGAATATTGGTATTTATTTTAATTACCTAACTTTTGAGTTCCTGTATTGCTTGCATTCAAGACAAACAAACAAGGCTGTCATTCCCCAAATCAATGAGTTGTGTAAAAGAAGTGCTCAGTAATTCATAGTTCATTAAATGGAACTATTGCATGCCACAAGCGCAAATCATCAATGTTCAAAAAAGCATCATCAATGTTCGATTTTTTATAGTTGATCTGATTTATAAGTAAATTGTTACTTGCTTCAATTTATTTATTTTAATGTTGTTCAAGTTACTTAAGTTTTAAACAAAAATCCAAACGCATTATGATTCGTTGAATTTTATCCGAAAACTATTTTTTATCTGTAATATATATTATTATACATATTATTTATTTTTCTCATAAATTGAAATAATATTATCAATGTAAAAAGTATAATGTAAGTAAATTTTTCTGCAGCCTTTTGTACATTTAGTCTCCAATATTATCGTATAGTGTATCGAATGAGTGTCTTTGTGTTTATCTCGTACATTTGCGGTACTATAATTTCCTGCGCAATTTCCTTCCCATCATTCGAAAGAATGTCAAAATCAACAATAAAATTTGTTATTGTTTATGATAACTCACGTCTAAATTACATGTAAGTATTTTAAGATGTGACGTTTTGTGTTTACTTTTTACTTTCAATATAAATTTCATATTTTCCTTTTATCTTTACAACAAGTAACTGCTTATACATAAGCTAACTACTTATAACGGTATATAAGTTTATAAATCTCTTCGTTTTGAAACAGGCTAAGAAAAGCAAATTGCTAAGCGCCACAAATGTTTGGTCTGAGATGCGGAAGTTAAATTAAGTTCAGTGAAATTGCTTTCAAAGAGGCTTAACTAAGCTCATTTAGGGTGACATCCAGCGCCGCAAGTGTTTTAACTTGCCATCTAATACAAACCCTAGATTAGAAAGAAATATTCCTCAAGAACTTATTGCTTCAATTATTTTGTCATTTTATTAAAAATAATTATCAAACTTATTAAAGCAATATCTATTAATAAATGTAGGTAATAAATACATACAAAATAATAATTTAATGGTATTCTGAATAAAATGTAAACTGCACAATGAATGCAGCAATGCAAAACTTCAAGGCACAATAAGTTCAATCTTATGGATATTTTTAGGTAAGTAAACTATTTACCTTCATAAATAATACATTTTAACCTCAATGTTTGTAAGAAGGTATAAAAGATAATTATGCAAACATTCACTACAAATACTAACCTAACTTAAGAGCGATGCACCTGATAAATGAAGGACGAGACTATGGCGACTGCGTGGTGGAAAGTCCATCTTAAGCGTACGAATCTCCACGTTTTTGGACTCTGCTCAACTTGCGAGAAAATTTAAGTTAACTTAAAAGGTTGCGCCGGCGCAAATAGGGTACCATTTAATAAATCGCATTTGGCGAAATTACAGAGGGGTCTGTATCCAGCAGTGGACATTAAGGCTGTTGATATGATGTGATGAGTACAATTTATCATATTTCTGGTAAAATTTCCGTAGGATATAGGAATATACGGGCTGCCTGGTAATTAGTGGATAACTCTGAAGTATGTCATGGCAGAATTTATGGCTATTCAGAAAAAACGTGCAAAAATATTGAACACAAGTAATCTCTCGATATATTTCTTAAAAAAAAAAACTATTTTACCTCATTTTACATTCTTGTACACAATGATCACACATGATGATGAGAGATTCTACAGGCAGCTGTATACGTCATCGTTAGATCCACATGCAAGTATGAGTAATGAACCAAGACCAAGTCTTATCTGACACTATTCCGATGTTATACCAAACGTCAGTCTTACCGAGATTAGCATAAATCTCTATCACCTTAAAAATCGTGAAGCTCCCGAAGAGGATGGAATTACAGCGAAGTTTCTGAAAGCGGGGACAAGCCAGTACTTGAAGTCCTTCAGAAGCTTGCGTATTAGACTATGAGAAAATCTTTGATTACATCGAAATTTGGGCGGTGCTTTTTACCTTCAGCGGTGCCAAGTTGACTGTCGGTATATCGAAGTATTTGCACATTAGAATTAGGATGGCTATCCAAATACAGAACCAAAGTACAAAACTCATCTAACTGCTAAGAGGTGGTACGTGGTACTTCACTGCTGTCCGTATGAGGACGCTGAAGGTATGGACAGTGCTATGCATGGGGTTTATTTGCATGATAGACGAAAACAAGGATATCCGCAGTAGAACTAGAATAACCGACATAGCCCAACGGCAACGGTAAACTGAAGTGGCAATGGGCCGGCCATACATCTCGAGGAATCGACCACCGAAGGGGGAGAAAGGTTCTGCAGTGGTAGCCTTCGTTCTGGCAAGTGTAGTGTAGGATGTCTCCCCACTAGATGGATGGACAACCTGGTAAGAGATACAGGAAGTCGATAGGTGCAGGTGGCTCAGGACCGTGTTTCGTGGCATTCCTTGGGGGAGTCCTATATTCAGCAGTGGACTGGTGAAGGAGCTGTAATGAATGAATGGATGAACGAATACCGTGACCAAAAATTAATGCATTTAATCTGTTTTTATTTTAATTATCATATTTAATTGCATTTTACGATAATTGAGCTGATATTAGCAAAAATAGTTTTTGTTTTTGCTCGCTTTTTTAAACTTAAATTAGTATTTGACTTATAAATGTTTATATTAACCAATTTCAAGCAGCCGTGGGTATGGAAACATGTGTGACCAATTATTTTAAAATAACTGGTGTTTAAAAAAAGATTTCAAAATTCTATAAGGCATCATTTTATATAATATAAATACGAATTCTTACTATTAATGTCCAAAATGAGTCAATTTTATTTAACGACACAATTTGTTTAAAGTTTAATAAAAAAACAACACTTTACATTAATTATACTTTATTTCACTTCGCTGCTACCCAATCTGATGCAGGGCCTACACCTATAAATATATGCCCTCCATAGCAGTCAAGTATAGCGTCGATCTCGTATTTTCAATGTAGCTACCCGGATAGGGCTTCGTAATTATTTCACAAAACGGATCGGATTTTAATAAACTAGAGGTAGCCCTAACAAAAAAATCAAATGTATTCACCATTACGAAGATAGATCGGCCGTCTGGGGCCAATTTTGGAGCGTTCGCTTTTACCGGACTTAAATCCAAAGGACTTTATTATTAGGGCTGCCACAAGGAAGGAGCCTACTGAAAGTCGATCCGTTCTTTGAAAGAATTACGCAGCTGTGTCCGGGTACCCACATCGAAAATAAGTCATCGACGCTATAAGCGACTGCTCAGGAGAGAATTTATTCGTAAGTAAAGGAGAGTCTCAATCAGAATGGGATGAAGGATATTCGAACATCTACTACAATTAATTAACTATATTTATTTATTTAAATTTTTTTTCTATAATTTTATTTACTTATTTCTATTTATGTTTATTGTAACATAAAGTATTATTAACCTGTATAAAACCCCAATGGTCAGGTACGTTTAATGTAAAAATTATTCCAATATTACAAATAGTGTTATTAAATAAATATTTACTCGTTTGTATATTAACAGCTAAGATTTGCTTACTACATTAGATTAAATAATGGATTTTACCATTTTGAATTCTGTTTTAAATACATATTACTTTAGTCATGTTTCTATACAATTTTTATACCACCGATGCCTAAACTTTGTTAAAATGAATGCAATATTTAGTTATTGTTTAAGATCAGTTACCGTAAAATACTACAAAAAAAAAGAAAACCCTACGGAATTCATTAATTTGTGGTCGTGGTAAACAATAAATATAAACGTGGCTTAAAGAAGGCGAAGAAAAGATGACAATATTAGTACCAGGATATACACTTAAACACAAACCACGCCCACGGGATAGCCGCGGAGGCGGTGTAGGGTTCTTTGTTCGAAAAGAACTTCGGTTGCGGACCACGCAACACCCGGAATCACAACTAGAACAAATGTGGCTTGAACTAAAGATTCCCGGCAGCGGACGTGTCGCGATTGGTACAGCATATAGACCAGAATCGGTAGATATTGAGATTGCGATGGATGCACTAAGTGAATCTGTAAGTACTTTCGGATATTGTGATTGCATTTTTTTATTAACTGATTTTAACATTGACCTCCTACGACCTGATAAATTAATAGCTCGCAAATTAAATACGTTTTTATCGCAGCAAGGACTCTTTCAACTTGTTAATGAAGCAACACGCATTACTGATAGAAAAGAATCACTTCTAGATCTTATTTTGACAGATTCTCCAGAATTATGCAAAAGTATTAACTTATACCATAACACGGAACTGAGTGACCATGCTATGGTGATTTCCGAACTTAAAATTAATAAACCTAAGGAGAAACAGCTATACATACACACGAGGTCTTTAGGACAAATTAATCAAAATGAATTTTTAGCTCATCTGGAAAGTCTGTCTTGGTATGATACTGTAATTGAAAATAATATCCACAAAAAAGTTCAACAGTTTAGTAGTATGTTGCTTAACGCTTTTCAAATACATGCACCTTTAAAGTTAATTAGGCTAAAACAAAAACCAACACCTTGGATTACAGACAATATAAAATTAATGATGACACTCCGCGACTCTGCTCATAATCGTGCCAATATTTCAGGAAAGGATTCGCACAATGACTATTATAAAAATCTCAGAAACTTAGTAAATAGCGCAATCAATAGAGAAAAGTCCGCTTATTTTACGTTTTTTATTAACAAAAATCAGGGTAATCCAAAAACTATGTGGAGCCATCTGAAGCGAATATCGCCCGTTGGGAACCAATCAGGACAAATATGCGTACCATCACACCTCTGTAACCTCGATACTATTAATAATTTTTTTATAGAAGTGCCAGGAGATAATGAAATAGATAAAAGTACTTTTAATTACTTCAATAGCAACCGATTAAAAAACACTGAATTTAATATTACAACCGCAACAGAATCTGAGGTTTATAAAATAATTACAGCAATTGGAACTAAAGCCAGTGGACACGATTTAATTAATATAGATATGGTTCGTACCAGGCGGTCCCATAATTAACTGGCCTGATATAGTTCAACGCGACATGTCGCTACATGTTGTGTTGCATTAAATAGTACGTTTATCGTGCACTTAATATAAGAAACATGCATCGACATGAAATGCTTAGTCTTAGTTTAACAGGCATTTGAATAACGAGAGATCAAAATGTCGAAAACTGAGTATCGAAGTGTCATAAAGTTTCTGTTTAAAGAAGGTTTATCCCCTGCCCAAATAAAAGAACGATTGGATGGCGTGTATAAGGAGTCTGCCCCCCTCCTATAGCACAGTGAAAAATTGGGTGAAAGAGTTTCGCCTCGGGAGAGAAACCGTCGAAGACTTTGGCCACGACGGTCGACCTGTGGAAGTGCTCACTCCCGAAACGATTGCTCTTATCGAAGAGTAGGTTCTGAGTGACCGCCGTTTGAAGATTAGAGAAATTGCAGCAAGGCTTGGGCTCTCTAAGAGTACCGTTCATCGCGCGATCCATGAACATCTTCACATGAAAAAAGTGAGTGCAAGATGGGTATCGAAACTTCTTTCAGCGGTACAGAGACAGGAAAGAGTGCGCTGCGCTTCGGAGTTTTTGGATCTTTGTGGCGAAAATCCAAAGACTGTGATCAAGCGGTTAGTGACTGGTGATGAAACTATGATCTTGTGTTATGATCCACAAAGCAAGCACGAGTCAATGGAATGGCGTTATAAGGGTGAAAAGCCCCCTAGAAAGGCAAAGGTGCAACAATCCACTAAAAACCTGATGTGCACAATATTTTGGGATTTTCAAGGCATGTTGATGGGGGATGTTAAAGCACGTAATACAGTCGGGAGCGGCGAATATTATGCTTCTTTAATGTATAAATTACGAGACAAGATAAAGGAAAAACGAAGAGGCAAGCTGTCTAAAGGTGTCCTGTTGCTCCATGACAACGCCCCTGTTCATACCTCTGGTGTTTCGAAGGATGCAGTTCGTCAATGCGGGTTCACAGAAGTTCAACATCCACCTTACAGTCCAGACATGGCCCCGTCCGACTATTATTTATTTCCAAATTTAAAGCGGGACTTAAGAGGAAGAAAATTTTCAAGCGATGAAGAGTTGCAGGCGGCCGTCTTCAGTCATTTTGAGGATAAAAAAATGTGATTATTTTATAAAGGTTTAGAGATGTTGATTCACAGATGTCAGAAGTGTGTTAGTATCCATGGTGATTATATTCAAAAATAAAATTGGTTTCGTTTCATTTCCTTCATTGGTTCATAGTTAGGCCAATTCATTATGGGACCGCCTACGTATATCTTTATCGGTAACATTACCTATAATAACAGGAATAATAAACGAATCCATTACTACTAAAATTTTTCCAGATCCTTGGAAACTGGCCAAAATTAAACCTATTCCTAAGAATCCAAACGTACAGGAAATTAATAACCTTAGACCAATCAGCATTTTACCTACACTTTCCAAGATATTGGAGAGGGTAGTATGTTCACAGTTAACGAGATATTTAGAAGATAATAATATTTTACCAGAAACACAATCCGGGTTTCGTCGAGGGTACAGTACGGAAACAGCTCTGTTGCACGTCACGGATGATATAACTGCAGCTTCTGATAAAGGTGAGGGTAGTATACTGGTGCTATTGGATTTTACTAGAGCTTTCGACTGCATAAACCATGATATACTTCTGGCGAAACTGTCATACTACGGAGT
Source organism: Parnassius apollo (assembly GCA_907164705.1). Lineage (NCBI taxonomy): Eukaryota > Metazoa > Arthropoda > Insecta > Lepidoptera > Papilionidae > Parnassius > Parnassius apollo. Next base: position 1,919,571 of record CAJQZP010000647.1, read on the forward strand.
ATCGGAGGCAACGTGTAAATGGTTTTACTCATTCTTGTCAAATAGAAGTCAATATGTTGAAATTAACACTGACCAAGGGGAAGTAATACAATCAAGTGTAAGAAGAACGTCCCGAGGCACTCCGCAAGGATCTATCTTAAGCCCTACTCTATTCATACTATTTACAGCGGATATCAGCAAAGTATTAAAACATAGTAAAATACATCTGTATGCCAACGACACTCAAATTTATCATTCGTTCAAGCCAGAACAGACGGAAAATGCAGTTATGCAGTTAAATGAAGATTTGTCGGCAATCTTCCAATGGGCAAACAAAAATGGTCTAACCCTTAATCCTTTAAAATCAAAATATATGGTGCTAGGAAGTAAAACACAATGTAAAAAAATATTAAGTAAGAAACCGGAAATACTCATCAACAAAAAAAAGGTACTCAGAGTGGATCATACTAATAACCTTGGTCTTACCCTCGATAGCCAACTGCGATTTAATGAACATGTAAATATTAAAGTACGTAATGCTTTTTATCGTTTAAAGGTTTTATATGGCATAAGAAAATACTTAACAGTAACTATCAGGAAGACCTTAGTTGAGTCGTTGGTGTTATCACATTTTAATTACTGCGATGCCGTCTATGGCCCACGAATGTATGCAAAAACAAAAAAGGCAATTCAACGCGTGCAAAACGCATGTACTCGTTTTTGCTTTAACGTCCCAAAAAGAGCTCACATTACTCCATATATTAATGAAAATAATATTTTAAAAATGGACGCACGTAGGAAACTCCACTTGGTTTGCTTAGTTCACAAAATTATTAGTAACAAAAGTCCACTGTATTTATACAATAAATTAGATTGGAGTAAGAATGCCCATGAAGTAAATACACGTAAAAGAGTCTCAAACATGCTGAATATTCCATGCCATAAGACTAAAAACTTCAAAGGATGTTTTAAATATTCGGCCGCAAAAATATGGAATGATTTGCCACCACCCTTAAAAGAAAATTTTAATATTAATTCTTCAACATTTAAAAAAAAGGTTAAAAAGGAGTTATTACACGAATAGAAATCTTTTTAGGCCGAATAACTGTATATTTATTCTGTAATAAGTATTTTTATCTAACACATATTGACTGTATAGAGGTTTACCAACAATAAATAATTAAGTACGATGTGCGTGCGACCAAAATATACCCAAAACAGCAGGGACTGGCTGAAAAACAGTGCTGAGCATAATGCCCAGCGAATACTGAGCCTGTGCCCGTTGCCTCACATTATAATCGTATACTGAGTAATATTAGTTAATCTGATAATTGTGAATGTTTTTTATTTTTTATTTTAAGTCTAATCATTTTTATGTGTATACTTACTTTGTAAACTTTTCATTTGTAAACTTATTATTGTGTGGCAATAAATATTTATTATTATTATTATTATTAATATAAAATAAGGTAAAAAAGTATTTTTCATAAAACATCCTAAAGTTAGGTACATATAATATCTTTACATGTTTTTTTCTGGACGACTTTCCCATAAGTTCTGTCATGACATTCCAAGGTAATCCATTAATTACCGGTCAACTTGTCCTCCTATCCTATCCTCTGGAAATTTTATCAGAGATATTATAATATGTCATATTTACCACATTATATCCACATCTTTTAGGTCTTGCTGGATACAGAACTTTCCAAAATTTCGCAAACTGGCATTTATTAAATGGTATCTTATTGCCACCGACTCAACCTAGTAAGTAAACGCAAACTTTCTCAAAACTCGAGAAGGCGAGTCTGTAAACGTAGATGATAGTGAGTTAATGATGGATTTTCCACCATTCTCATTCACTCGTCCCTCACTTCTCAGGGCACACCGCGCTTAACTTAACTAGGTTAGTAGTAGTAGTAAATGTCAGCACATTAATATTTAACACCCAAAGCATATTCGTCTGACAAAAATTTAATTGAAATGTATTATTTACCATAATAAATTGTTTACCTACATAAAAATACCCATTAGAATGAATTTACTGTCCTGATATTTGTCTTGAATCTTGCAGTGGTGCATTAATTGTGCAAGTGCAGTCTGCGTAGATCGGACCAAAAGTGAAATGTAGTGTTAAAATGTTATAGTGAAGTCATGATTGAATATGAGTAACGATGTGGAAACAATGCGTCTCAAACGGCACGCAATATCAATAATGTGTACTTACCAAGCACTCATAATGAACGAACGTTATTGGTTCAATCGTTTTCGTTTTAAAATTTCGTCTAACGTTACACAAGTGAAATATTTATCAATATTTTTTTACAGTTTTTTTGTAGTTAATAATGAAATATTAAACAGTTTTATCATAGCAAAATGTCATTAATATTTTTAATAAATTAAATATTTAATAAAAATATTACTGACTTCCGTTATTTTCATTTTTAAACAATACTGCCAGATGAAATAGGTTAGTTAATCGATTTTAATACAAAAATAGAAAGAGAGACAATAAGAAGTGATTCGGTCTTTTCTTCTTTAGGTAAGTTTAAGAAAATTATTATTTAAATAATGGTTTCCTTGTGACACTTCAACGTTTCAAAAAAGTCGTAAAAATAAATTGACTGACTATTCAGTCAATTTATTTTTACGATTAATTTTTAATCTATTAATAAATCGATTTCATAATCGATTATCAATGGCAATTATCAAAATACAGGCCAAAAGGCGGAAACTTCAACGTTAGATCAAAAACTCAAACGTCAATCAAATCATTTGTTACGTTTGTTTGGCTCTGAGCTTGCAGTGGTAGTGAATATTTTCTGTTGTTTTTGTGTGCTGTAATAATATTCTGGTCTTTAACGACTGGCTAAGTATAAAGGATTCTGACGATTTCTTTTCTGATTTTAAAAGAATACACGTGCAAAATGATGAACTTAAATGATTTTCCCCAGCTCACACAGTGATTTAATAAAAATATCTTTAGGTATTTATCAAATTAAGTAGGCTAGGTACCATTATTGAGAATATAAAAGATGGGAAATTTGAAATAGAAGTGTGTTGAGAAACGGACAGCAACTTACTAAGAGAACTGACAATATCTAACCATTATAGCTGGCTATTAAGAGTTCGAATAAAATCGAGAGATATACTTAAGCTCAAAAACATATTTTACATATATTTAAGTTGACAGTTCTCTTAATGGTAGACATACCATCAAACAGTATCATTTTAATTGCTTAGTAGGAAAAAAACTGTAGGTTTCTGTTATCATGTTGTGTCCATAATATGGTACCTAAGCTGGGCAAGGCTTCAAAAGAATTTAATACCGCATGCACCACATTAATACAATTTTAGACAATATTTTATTTGTTTATGATGAAGTGGACGATTAATAAATCATTAAGTATAAGAGAAAGTGTTTTTAATTCATACTTCCTCTGCTTTTTTATAATTATTTCAAACCTCTAGAATTTAGTTGGACGGCGGCGTCAGAATCTTCTATGTGTGAATGTCGTACAATACATAAAATTATGGTAGTCTAGTTTACAATAAAGTCTAATAATTATTTTCTTAAAGTGTAATGTGAGAGCTTGGTGTAAGAATAACAACAAGCAATGACATTGTTTTTATAAAAACCAATAACATCCTATATTTTTTATCTCCCACGAATCAGTCGTAAAAATTTCAGTTTTTTTTTAAAATAGTATTGGTATATAAATAAAATAATGCAGTAATCGTTACTGTAACATCAGGCCCAGCTTTCTATGAACTTTCGCCCGTCTCCTTTCGACCTCATATAAACCTTGTGGCCGCCCGAGGAATAAGGTTGATGATATCAAATTAAGGCGATAGTGGAAACGAATTCGTCTCAAGACATAAAATCAAAAGGTATGTGGTAAAGATGTTCAGATTAACATAATTAAACTGAATTAAGCTTCGAGAACAAAGGAAAAGACAGGCGAGTACGTAACAATCTTCATGACGTATGTAGGTCTCAACTGGATACAGCATTGTTTAGGATGAAGTAGGTTAACATATTACAAGGTGAAACAAAGAGATGTATTTAAATTAAAATGTATAAACTTAAAGGTCTCAGTAATCTGAAGAAATTGGAATTTATAAAAATTATATTACTCGACAATTTGTGGTTGCGCGGAAAACCATTCGCGTTTTTATTTTTGACGGTAGGAACTTGCCGAATCATTATTCCCTTTCCCAAACGATATCATTCGTACCCTCCTATCGACACATCGGGGTGATGGGGTGGGAGGGGAAAGAAGACGATTCTAGAACATCGCGTAATCATCGGACCCGAGGATATATAAGACACGCGCGACCGACGCGCGCTCTCTTCCCGCGCGCTCGTTTGGAAACACCTCACTAGTGGAAACCGCTTTGGCCTGGAAGCAGTCGAGCTCCAGGAACCCGCCTCACCTCGTGTGAGATATCGTCGCGCACCGCCTCTCTCCGGAGTGTTCCGGAAATCGCCGCTATAGTGCTCTAAAGGATAGAAGAACCCCGGTGAGTCAACATTCCTTAATTTACTGCCTGATAATATTTAATAATTGTTTAACCGCTCCAATTCTGTGTTCTCCCCATCAGGCAGGATTCCTTTCATCGATTTGGCAAGTAATAGTTTTAGTTTAGGGAAGAGCGAGTGCATTGTACCGCATGCTATAGTAGTCGCTTTTACATAAGCATAGAAGCAATCGCAAATACAGTCCACTTTAGTTAATATCTCGCGTAATAGGTTTGAGGTTTGACCGGGGAACTAGATTTTCGGCAGCCTTAAACACGTGGCTCCACCATTTTATGGTCACTTCGGCAGGATCTGGATTGGTGTTTAGTGGTTATCCAACCATTTTCTGGTCGAATTTTAAATTAATTGTTTAGATAACGCACTGTAATTTATGGAATAGACTTAAATAGTGTTCGTTTAAATTAAAAATTTGATTTGGTACTCGCAAACAGAATTATTCATTTAATAGCGCTCGTATTTGGTTAAATTTAAAGATTATTAAACAATTGAAACGGTGTGATAGCAACCGCTTGATACGCTTACCCACAATTTTGATAAAATTATTAGGTTTAGCAAACGACGCGTAGACTCGACCGCAACGGGTGTTCGATCTGATTACGTAATACGGCACGCCGAGTGTTCATCCTACGTCGTTTATGCGTGTGAGATTAATTGTGATTAATATAACTTTATTATAATAATTTAAAATGGCAGTTAGTGGAAGTGAAATCAAAATTAAAACGCTTTATGCCAAGAGGGACATACTCTTTTCGCGTGTGCAGAATATAAGTAATTATATAAAGAACATTAATATAGAGGCAGTGCGGGAAGCCTTTTTGAATGAAATCGAAACGATAGATACTTTGCGGATAGATTACGAAAGAATATTAGACCAAATTAATCATTTGGAATTACAAAGCGACCCGAAATACATAGTGAACTACCAACCGCTGCTGGCATTCGAAGATATGTTGTGTCGCGTAAAAAGAACTGCAAAAATCCTACAATCTCAAAGCGAAGCAAAGCCGGAAATACAGGTACGCCCTCGTGACTCAGTTAGGTTACCGCCAATAGATATTCCGGTATTCAATGGTGATATTAAGACGTGGCCCTTCTTCTTCAGTAGTTTTCAAAACAATATACACAACAACCCATCGTTATCGGACGCTGAAAAATTATATTACTTAATTAGCAAACTTAGTGGCAGAGCACAGTCGATCTGCTCGGGTTTTACACCTACAGCAAACAATTACGTATTAATATTTGAAACGCTTAAAACTAAATATGAAGATAGGAGAATGTTAGCTTCCGAATATTTGAACCAGATATTCGATCTTAAACCTATATCATCCGCGAACATCAACGGCTTAGAGCAGTTTCTAGATAAATTTGTGGCATCGGTGGCTGCACTTAAGAATTTGAAGTTTGATGACCTTATGGACGTGGTGTTTCTCCATATAGCATTAAAGAAATTAGACTCCGACACCGTGCGTGCTTTTGAAATGGAGCATCGTAGCTCGGAGATGCCTTCCTTTCATTCATTAGCATCGTTCTTGCGAGATCAAATAAAGGTGATGCAGCGCTCTCCGAACGTTAAACAGGAGATTAAAAGGTGCGTCGACCGTAGACAGACTCAACCATCTAAAATAGCAGGGTCGTTAACTTACGTAACCGCTACGCCGACATCACTCCAGCATACTTGTATAGTATGTAAAGATAAACACGGTAATTTATATAATTGTGCGACTTTTCGTAAATATTCACCAAGCGAACGTTATAAGTTAGTAAAGACAAACAACCTATGTTTGAACTGCTTAAGCGATAAGCATTTAGTTGCAAAATGCAATTCGAGTTCCGTATGTAGCAAGTGCGCCAGGAAACATCACACGCTATTACATTTTGAAAATAGCAACATAGCGGCGTCAAGTAAGGCGGATAAGGAATTCACCCCTACTAAGGTCAACGATTCTAGCGGTCGACCTGGTGATGTCGCTCTGTGCTCATTGGCAAATATGGGAGTACAACCTCCTTCGACCGTATTACTGGGTACGGCGCGTATTTTGGTTAGGGATTCGCGTGGAAACGAACAAAGCGTCCGTGCACTGCTGGACAGCGGAGCCCAAAATAGCTTTATAACACGACAATGTTGTCAGCGCTTAGGTTTAGTAATAAATAGGTCACTTTCATGTCCTGTAGTTAAAGGCATCGGAGGTACTAGTAAAGCGACACAGGGATATATAAATTTAAAATTTTATTCTCGGATAGATCGTAATGTTAACTTTGATATAAATGCACTAGTAGTAGATAGGGTCACTGAACGGTTGCCAACCGTTTCGGTTGACACCTCGGCAATGATTGAATTCAAAAATTTGCCTCTAGCAGACGACACTTACGCCGTTCCTGGAAACATAGACATGCTCATTGGGGCATCGCTTTTCCCTTATCTTTTGTTAAACAATAAGGTCAGGGGCAACTCCTCGCATACCGCGCCTTACGCACTGGAAACCGTATTGGGCTATGTGATCCTTGGCTCCGCCCCCATCCTAGATAGTATTTCGGCAACCTCTTATTGTGGTATGGCTGTCGAACCGCTCGAGTCGTTAGTCCGCAAATTTTGGGAGATGGAGGAGGTGAACGTCCCACCTATAGCTAGTCCAGATGACAGGTTATGCGAGGAAATTTACGTCCGCACGACCGTTCGTGATCGCGACGGTATCTATATAAAACATATATAAAACATCTCCTTTAAAGGGTAGCGTTACACTATATCTATAGTGTAGCGCTACCCTTTAAAGGAGATGTTTTATCTCTCGGCGATTCGCGTCAAATGGCGGAAAAGCGTTTCTACAGCTTGGAGCGTAGGATGCTCGCTTCGCCCCAGTTAAAGGAAGCTTACGACGGCGTCATTAACGAATATATAAGAGAAGGTTACATATCGCTTGTGGCTTCGAAATTAGATAACTACGAAGACACACCGTCGTATTTTATACCACACCACGGAGTCATTAGAGAGGACAAACTTACATCTAAATTACGTGTAGTGCTCGACGCTAGTGCTAAAACTAGCACTCACCTGTCGCTTAACGATATCCTCTATAGTGGGCAAAATTTACAGGGCAGTTTATTTAATATAATAGTCAATTTTCGTTTGTTTAGTATAGCACTATCCGCCGATATTCGCCAAATGTTTCTTTGCATAGGGGTCCGTGAATGCGACCGTAGATTCCAACGCATTTTATATCGCTTCAACCCAAAGGAACCTCTAATGGTGTTTGAATTTAACCGCGTTTGTTTTGGTTTAAAGTCGAGCCCATTTCATGCGTTACGCACGGTGAGACAGCTCGCTCACGATGAAGGTCCCTCTTATCCTAAAGCTAAGAGGGCAATTGAGAGCGGATTATATATGGATGATTTTGTGTATTCGGTCGATAGCGTGGAGGAGGCCACCCTAACCACCGCCGAAGTCATAAGGCTCATGAAATCGGGTCAATTCGATCTTGTGAAGTGGACTAGTAATTCGCGTCCGGTTTTAGATACAATCCCACTATCACACCATCTTTCGGCGATAAAGGAATTCGACGATTCCGATACACACAAGGTGCTCGGTCTGTGTTGGTCACCAGAGTCCGACGTGTTTAGCCTTAAGGTAAATCCGCCCGTAGAGAAATGCACAAAGCGCACAATACTGTCATGCGTTGCTAGATTATGGGACGTCATGGGTTTCGTAGCTCCTGTGGTATTGTACGCTAAGCTTTTGATTAAACAACTTTGGTTATTTGAATGTGATTGGGATGACTCGCCGCCTGACAGCATTGTTCGATTGTGGCAGCGTTTTAGAGAGGAACTTCCTTTACTAAGAGAAATTAAAATACCGCGTCATATGAATGTCGATAGAAATAGCAGCATAACGGTCGTTGGATTTGCAGACGCCAGCGAGAGGGCTTACGGGGGCGTTGTATATTTCCATGTCCAGAATAATGGTAGAAATTCGATTAGCCTCATTAGTTCTAAGTCGAGAGTCTCCCCCCGTAAGGTTGTCTCTCTGGCGCGCTTAGAGCTTTGCGCAATATTAGTACTCACCAAGCTTATTACCACAGTTATCGGCGCATGTTGGGATAGAGTTCACATAGAAAGGATATTTGCCTTTTCCGACTCCACCGTCGCCTTATATTGGGTTCATTCTTCACCCCACCGTTCGGATACGTTTGTCGCGAACCGAGTGGCCAAGATCCAAGACGAGTTAGAAACGCGGAACTTTTATCACGTGTCCGGTAAGGAAAACCCTGCCGATTGTCTATCCCGGGGACTCACCCCGATGCAAATAATGGACCACCCGCTTTGGTTCCATGGACCTTCTTGGGTTCACTTGGATCCCTCACAATGGCCAATAACCGATTTCGAACCTTCGTCAGTGTCACAACCGCCGGAAGAGAGGAGACACGCTCTAGTGGCGAGCGTTTCGAGCGAGGTTTCTCCAATTATTGCTCTGGCGAACCGCTTGTCCTCTTGGTCGAAATTATTGCGAATCGTAATTTACGTTTGTCGAATCGCGAAGCTTTTACCGCGACGTTCGTATATCTTAGCATCCGATTACAACTATGCCGAGTCGCTAGTATTACGTGAACTTCAACGTGCGCACTTCTCCGAAGAAATTACAAGATTACAATCGAATAGAGCTTGTAGTCGCGCCTTTCAACGCCTTAAGCCATTTTTACAGGATGGGATTGTAAGGGTAGGTGGACGCTTGTCCAACTCGCAGTTGAGTTTCGACCAACGGCACCCTATAGTTTTACCGCGTAAAGACCATATCATGAACTTATTAGTCGATTATCATCATAAATTGAACTCGCACGCTGGCCCCGATTTATTGATGTCGATCTTGCGTCAGAATTATTGGATTCTTTCTGCACGTAGTTTAATACGCAATCGGGTGCACAGATGTATAGCTTGCTTTCGGGCACGCCCCAAGCCGTCATTTCCGGAAATGGCGGAACTTAGATCTTGCAGAGTGATACAATCAGTAAAGCCCTTCACGCACACCGGGTCTGATTTTGCTGGTCCGTTTAAGGTCACGCTCACTCGCGGGCGCGGTATAAGATCCACAAAGGCTTACGTCTGCATTTTCGTATGTCTAACTACTCGAGCAGTGCATATAGAACTCGTGGGTGATCTAAGCACAGCAGGCTTTATGGGTGCATTTAAAAGATTTCTATCCCGCAGAGGCCCTGTAAGTAAATTATATTCGGATAACGGTACGAACTACGTCGGTGCAAAACGTATTCTATCGGAACTACATGAGCTCTTAGCTAGCAAGTATTATAATTCGGAGTTCGCTCACATTCTAGCCGAGAACCGCATTGAGTGGTCTCTGAACGTCCCAGCCGCGAGTCATTTTGGGGGCAATTGGGAGACTAATATTAAAAGTCTAAAGAGCCACTTATACCGAGTAATAGGAGATCAAATTTTGTCCTTCGAAGAGCTAAGTACGGTGCTCGCTCAAATTGAATGCGTAATGAATAGCCGCCCACTTTGTCGGACGTTATCTAGTGACCCCTCGGAACCGCTGGCTCTAACTCCAGCACATTTTTTGAACTTAACGCCTCTAAGGTATCTGCCCGCCGCGGATATGGATGAGAACAGACTTAGCATTTCCGCACGCCACAAATTATTAGATCGGTTAGTGCAATCGTTTTGGAAACGATGGAGGATGGAATACTTGCACACTTTGCAGTCTCGGCAAAAATGGAACACAGCGACAGAGCCTTTAGCTGTAGGAACGGTAGTTGTGCTCACTAAGGAGAATACGCCGCCTCTCCACTGGCCGTTAGGAATCGTCGAGGAGGTCTTTCCCGGTTCCGACGGAGTAATTAGGATAGCTCGCGTTAAGACCACGGTTGGGTCTTACCTACGTCCTGTTGTCCGTTTGTGCCCCTTGCCTCTTCCATAATTTAAATTAGATTTCTAGATTAAAATTGTAGTTGAATTTAGGTAATCTTAGCGTTAGTTAGTTATTTGTTAGTTGATCTTAGCTCTAGTTGTTTAGTTATTTTTTTTGAAGGAAATCCTTCAAGGGCGGGGGAGATGGTTGCGCGGAAAACCATTCGCGTTTTTATTTTTGACGGTAGGAACTTGCCGAATCATTATTCCCTTTCTCAAACGATATCATTCGTACCCTCCTATCGACACATCGGGGTGATGGGGTGGGAGGGGAAAGAAGACGATTCTAGAACATCGCGTAATCACCGGAGCCGAGGATATATAAGACACGCGCGACCGACGCGCGCTCTCTTCCCGCGCGCTCGTTTGGAAACACCTCACTAGTGGAAACCGCTTTGGCCTGGAAGCAGTCGAGCTCCAGGAACCCGCCTCACCTCGTGTGAGATATCGTCGCGCACCGCCTCTCTCCGGAGTGTTCCGGAAATCGCCGCTATAGTGCTCTAAAGGATAGAAGAACCCCGGTGAGTCAACATTCCTTAATTTACTGCCTGATAATATTTAATAATTGTTTAACCGCTCCAATTCTGTGTTCTCCCCATCAGGCAGGATTCCTTTCATCGATTTGGCAAGTAATAGTTTTAGTTTAGGGAAGAGCGAGTGCATTGTACCGCATGCTGCAGTAGTCGCTTTTACATAAGCATAGAAGCAATCGCAAATACAGTCCACTTTAGTTAATATCTCGCGTAATAGGTTTGAGGTTTGACCGGGGAACTAGATTTTCGGCAGCCTTAAACACGTGGCTCCACCAATTTGTGAAATTACTTATCAAGATTTGAAGGTATATAACGAACAGGAATAGTATGTATAGATGTTTTTTTTTTGTGATAATTGTAATACATAAAGAGAGAGCACGAAGATTAAAAATGTTATATTTTTGTAATATTACATCTCAAACAAATATAATACTTAGTGCGTAAATTTTATAAAAGTATAAAAATTGGGGTTGAAATGCTTCTCGTTTACAGGGTAGAAGGACGTACCTCCCTCCATACGAAAGCAGAACCCATCGCAGTTTCCGTAATTTATTGATGCAGGCAGGTTTTCCTATTTAACCGCAACCATTAGCGTATTGTCTTTGAGTTCAAAGCGAGATTATTATTTTTAATCATTTAACGAATAGTGGACACGCCAGACGCGTCGCGAGAGTTTACTTCATTTTACGTTGTCTTGGGTGGCCCTGACGATCGATTCACTTTTAAATCGTTCTTAGTTCCATTATTTTGAGCTGAAGAGGAAAATAAAGGAAATTAATGGGATAAGGATTAATTAATGGGATACGTGGTGTATACGTGGTGGAGCTATGCTGCAGTTATATTAATAGTATAGTTGTAGCACGAGTGGGTCGGCCCGACCGGGGAAAGACCACGCTCTCACAGAATACCGGCATAAAATAGTAGCTTAATGCTGCTGTGTTTCGTATGGTGAGTGTAAAGAACCGGAGACCCTTTTTACTAGAAACGAGGCATTCCATCTTAGTCCTCACGGGTGACAACGCATCCGCATTTTGATTCGTAATCGAGGATAGATGTAGATGTCTATTGGCCACAGCGGCCACTTACCATCAGGTGGACTGTGTGCTTGTTTGTCACTCTATCCAATAAAAAACAAAAAAAAAATATAGAAATGTATACATTTCGGGTTAAGGCATTGAAATTAAGGAGATGTGCACCACTGTAATACTAATGTAAAAAGTATGTATCGTAGCAATATCGCATCAAAAATACATATTAAATATTTTAATTCAGTCTAAAAAAGTAAATAAAAACTCTCGTATAGAAAAAATAAAGTAATAAAACAATAATATTATCATCATATAAATATGTTTTACATTAGAAAACACATGGATTTTGAACTTTTATAAGAATTGTCATCCATTAATTATAGCCTAAAAAGTACACTTTTGAACACAGGCCTCTCCTATAGATTGTCTCATTGGGGGAATATTTTATAGAATGTAGGTGCCAACCTAGCCCACATTTCAGCTGATTGCAAAGTGGATGCTGCGGCCCATAGACATCTAAATTTATCATCGATTAAGAATCAAAATGCAAAGGCGTAGCCTCCCCCAAGATTAAGATCAAATACCTCAGAAACACAGCGGCTGCAATTTTGTCGCACCCATTCGTGCTACAACTAGGGCATGGATCTACCGCATAAAATAAAGGGATTCTACAATAGTTGCCATGCTAGGTAGGGATACCATTATTTTGAGATGTTATCATGAAGATGTTGCTGTCCATCTACTGTTTTATTTTCCCTCTGTCGCTGATGTGTTTCATACTTATTTTTACAAATGTATTCACATTGTGACTTAAGGCAGTATATTTAACCAGTAGCTTCATACTACAATACCATTAATAACTGAAGACATGATGATACCTTTGTCGATAAGTCGATTTTTAATCAAGTAGAAATGAAATTTCATCGATTTTTTTAAGCTATATATTGCAAAGTAAACAATATCTTATTTTGTCTTGTATAATTCCCTCCCATAGGAAATTGCCTACATAACTACAATAAAAAAAATTCTTATTCTTATCTGAAGATATCTTTTTTCATTCAAATACGGCGCAACTTTTATGTCGTTTTTTCATGCTAGTTTTTATATTTAGATTAACATTTACAGTTATAATAATAAAAGACTTTATTATTAAAAATTATAACTTATTAATTATTACATGATTGGAGCTATTGCAGCTTATAAGGATTAGAAGGCTGCTCGACTTAAATTTTACAATACGAAGAAACACGTATTTTATTTTTATCTAAACTGCCAATATTTTATTTTGTGGAAAATAAAATAATTTTTGGGTGAATTACGTACATGAACCAGAAGAAAAGCGCATCGTGAAAAACTTTCATGCCTGAGTAAGTTAAAGCCCACATATTCCCAATTAAACAGCGAAGTCGTTTCTTTCCTTTTAAAAAACGAGGAAAAATGCATGTTAACAGCTGTGAGACGTAGATTTTCATTACTTTTACTTCAGTCGTATTCCGTCGTATTTTCTTTAGTCGACTTTAAAAGATGAAATGGTATAAATAGTTGTACAGTGGCTCTTTCGAATAATTGAATTTTAGAGTGAAATATTATTCAATAATATTCAATTATATTTAATTTTAAATTTCTTATATTATTGATACTCGTAATATACTTGTAATATGTACTATATTATATTATATGATTTCCATGTACAATTTTATCGCGAGAACTTTTGAATACTGTTAAAATGTATTAAATACGCAGGCATGTGAACTATACTCCAAAGCCTTAATCAACCAATAACAAGATTCTAATTCACACTAAATAAAATATTTTACTCTTTGTTATCAGCTCGGTTAAGTTCATTGCTAGACTAGAGCTTCCCTTGGTAAGGAGAGTTTGCGTTAATCAACACGATTACCATCAGGATTATTGATAACAATATCTGACATTGACATTTGGCAATGCTTCCTATCATCAATTACGTTATTATATAAGTGCTTAATAATAAAACTTATTAACTTAAATGATAGAAGCCAGTTAACTAAGTTTGCTTAAATAAGTTTCCTCTCAGCGCGTTCCCATCACGACGGTGCACTTATAAAACTAAATCTACAACTGACTTAATAGAACATTGCGATGGTACAATTATCATTATGATACGTTGTGTGAAATGTATTAATAGATAATTATCGAAAGGAGTTCCTCGGTAGTTAAGAAAATAAGTACACGCAAAGAACCTAATTTTGATCCTAACCGAAATCAACGAAATAGTAAAAAAAGTCATATACAGCAGTGATCGTATTAATTATAAGTAATGAATTTTAAAAGTCCAACGCGATAACTGTATACTTATTTCTTGATTAATAATGCTAAGTTCATGTTCGATGTTGAAAAAATAAAGCTTTTGACGTTTAGTATTTGGTCTCCAAATCTACCTGTTAATCTTAAAATAAAGTCCCCAAAGTAAACTGTGACTGTCCTAGTCTACAAAGGATCCATTCCCTAAAATATCTGGGAATTATATAAAATATATTTTTGATCACAGACTCACTTTTAATCTTCACGTAAGCTTGATGGTGGGGTCTGAAAATTTATATTTATGTTTAAACACCTCAGAGACGTAGCTGAACGTAACGTTATTAAAATGATTTACTTTGTAATTTTTCAATCAATACTTAGCTAATGTACTTCAATTTTGAGTGGAGCCGCAAAGACCTGCATGACTTTAATTGAGCGTGCTCAAATGGCAGTATTAAATGTAAGCATATTTAAAAAGTTTCGACATCCAACTTCCGACTTATACAAATCATGTGAAGTTTTGACAGTGAGACAACTTTTTATACTACATACATAATTAAAACAGCATGCTAATGTACATAAGGCGCTGTCCCATTGCCATCGCTCGCGTGATCATGCGTTGCGTTTGACGAAAATGAACGTGCGACCGTCATTGACTCATATATTACTAGCGTAAGGACCGGGCCGACCGAACAACTAAAACGTACCAGTGCGCTGGCCCTAAAATTACAGTTTAGGACCAACGCGAATAGGTCGACAGTAGTGCGCGCGCAGGACAGATTTGCTTGTCATAAATATGTCTAGTTGTGTGGTAAAAGTATGTAAAAATTACGATACAAAGATTTAAAAAAAAACATGGGATATCGTATCATCGTTAAATAACCTTATATTAATTTTGTTACAATTATATTATTACATAAACGCATTTTTAAAGTTTTATTTTATAGTTAGTTTAGTTACGTTACTAAGATTAGGCCAGGATTGGATTCAGACCCTCTTAAATAATGTACATGGAAATTAAAATTATACTATTTAAAAAAATTATATCACGTTTGACGTTTCATGTTTCTTTTTTCCTATGTGCCGGGATTTTAGCGTCACGCGTCTTGTTTATCTTTTTTTCGTTTCGTTTTTTGACGGTTTTATTTTTATTTCTGTTTAACATTTGTCTAAAGAACTTAGTGTAAGTTAAATTTTGAATATTGGTACCATAAGATAAAACAGGAAAGGGGATTCACTGATTTGTTGATAGGGCTACTAACGTCTGAGATAGCTGTTGTTAGTACATCTGCTAATCATGAGATCCTGGGTTAGGCAAAAAACAAAATCACACAAAAAATAAAATTAAAAAAAGAAATAATATTTGCAGCAACAGGATTTAAAAGACTGTGAGAGGATGTAGATTTTCTCGATTTTTATAAATACCTGTAATTTTTAAAACACATAGCAAAGATTTTTTAAATTATTCTGTTAACTATTATGACTTAACCTATGACCGGACTCCGACTTGACGTCTATTTGTGGGACAACCTGTATGTATACACATAGAAAATTAACAATTTTATGGGTGCTGGTGGAGAACGAACCTGAGTTGCTAGCATACTGTGAAATTTTATGGCAAACTACTGGCCCCTGAGCTACCAGGGCTTGTTTTGGGTCTTTATATGACCTAAAAATATTTCCTCTATCTTAATCGTCCCGTAAACTTCCACTGCTGCACATGGAAGGATCTCTCCCGATGTAGGGAGGGACGGTCGAGGGTTAGGTGGAAATGGAAAGAAATAAGCGGACTAAGCGGGCAGTATCTAGGAGCACAGCCTTCTGCATTTGAGCCCGCAGCGTTCCGTCACGGAGTCCCAGTCAACTAAGATGATACGAGAGGCTGACCGGGATTAGCCTATTAGCAGAGACGACTACATGAATAATTTCGGCCGGCAGGCCACCACACATGTGACTCACCTCGTGAGTCAGGTCCAGATATTTTCTTTTCTTATCTCTTTCGGTTTACACGAGGTTCTCCTTCTACACAATGGTAATGTCGAGCAAAAATATCCTTGCCTGTGCCCGGTCAACCAGCATAATATTTTTATTAACACAGAACAATAGGTTTATTCGCAAGAGTCGTATCTATGATGATGGCGTAGTTTCGAGCACGGCTTTCCGCAAGTACTTATAATAAGGCAGTTTCTGATCCACGAGACCGTATTTTCTAAGTGACTCACCGGGATGGTGACAAGCTCGACATATGTCAATAGTGACCTTTAGAATCTGTCTCCGATAATTGTTGGTCTTAATAACCTGAGCCTATATTGCACAGATAAAACCCTCGGTTCCCCTGAAGAGGTCACCAAAGCGTAGCCAGTGGAGGGTGGCAACTATGTCTACAAAAGGCTCATGAAGAACCGTAGAACATCCCGTGGAGCTCCTTCTCCTTCTGTACGGTCTCCCAGTCGGAAATACACTGTACTGATGGGTCTTGCCACTGCTCGATCTCACATGTTGGAGCGCAGGTTGTACCGAAGTCTGTCTGCCAGATTTCGCTCAGTGACGGTTAGATATAGCTCCAGCCCTGCAGAAAAGCGATGCATCCGAGCCCGATACGCCAACCTTCCAGTTTCTTCCCCTTTTGCTCTAAAATACATCCGCAATGCGTTTGCGTTCATTAGTAGCGACCAACGCATGAAACGTGCTCCACTATTGGCGGGTGCCGCTCGCTGAGTCTGAGAAGACCAAACCGACACCAAGCGTTCTGGTGGAGATGATGGCTGTCACGTCCAGCACCAGCTCTAGACGCACCCTGGCGACCTTCAAGCAGCGGCCTTTTGCGCATTTACTTCTTGTCCATCATTCATAGAATTATTATTATTATTAAATCCTAACAATCGGTTTCCTAACAATTGTGTGCAGGAATCCGTCTATTTATTTTTAGTTGTCTATTTGCGAACTATCGAGTGTTAGAAATAAACCAGGGTTCTCCTGGTAAAATTTTACTCCTGGATAGATCAAATGTTATACTCAATTTTTCTTTTCTATAGTTAAGATTTCATTTCATTACATTATAATTTGTGTATGTTACAAGTAAAAACTTTTAATAATATTAATATGTAGCATTTAATCGAACAGACAACGACCTTGTGCTTAATATTATATATTGTACTGTAATAACCGGCAATAGCGAGCAACCGGTCCTAAAGCTCAGGTAGACCGGAATAACTATTGTTCCGTTGGGATATCAAACGGATTTAATCCAACTCAAATGCAAAGTCAATGAAACCGAAACTCCCTAGAATCGAGCCATATTGAATTTTATTCAAATAGTGTTACTTCAGTAAATGGTGCTCATTATCGTTTCAGTATGAAAGAAATACACTTTTCTAAAGTATTTTGCTCAAAATGTTCAATACGTTATAATATAAAATATGTTTATTTCCAGAGACACAAACAACGTAACTAATACAAAGTTATCAGTCTAACTTATATTGAATTGAACTTAAGCACATGAATACATTTTATTTATAAAACTTGAAGTTTCTATTTACAGTCCCCGAGATGCTAAGTAGCTTCTGCAGCCAATGGACATCTGCAACCAATTTCAAATAGAGAAAGCAGCAGAGCACGCACTGCTATTTGGCAGCAGATACAGGTAAGAGGGTGTATTACTTGTATTTGTGTTGATAAACTTAAAGCTAACATTTCTAGTAATGTGTCACTAGATACAGTGCAGCAATAGAAATACAAACAGTTCCTCAATTTAAAAATAAAATAAAATAAAAATGATGAGCTCATTATAGCGCATTTGAGACCACCATGGAATTCTTATGCAAGTTAGGTATCGACAATTAATATCATGCTAGTCAAGAGCTACTACGTCTCACCAGTGAGCCAAAGAACTCAGGGTAAACTATGGGAGGTCAAGGGTTAAGTGCTGGCCGAAGATTTCACAGTAAGCAACTAGGGTTCGATGTCCCGCAGGCACCAATGAATTCGTAAATTACAATAGTTGTAAATGTTGACCAATAAACAGAAAAAATTGCGAAAATCTACATGTCTCAGGAATAAAATATTTCGAGAACATGCTAAGTCCACCAACAAGCAAGGGAGCAACGCGACGGATAATTACTTTATAAACCACTTAGAACTGAACTTTTGTTTAAGAGTGGGACATAAATGGTCAGTATGTTTACCTATTTTTACTCGCCATGAAATCGTAGAATAGCGATACTGAGTTTGCCCACTAGTTTGACGCAGCCGAACAAATATTTTTATTTGGATCGCTCCATGGCAACTGCGTTTTATATGTGAGACCTAATTGAGTGGTTGAGCTTAATGAAAAGGAAGAAAATGAGCGTGGTTACGACAATTTGCAAAAACAATCAGTCAATTTCGATTGCACGTTTTTCCAAGTGGTATAAAGAACATTGGTTATTTATTTATTTTATTTATTTATTATATTTATTAATTTATTTCAATCAAAAAGGATCATAGGGTAAAATAACATTCATTAACATCTATTCTAATACTAAAATTATAAATCATTAATAATATTAATTATATCAAATGCGTAAGTATTTATAATAATATCGAAAATAAAATAATAATTTAATATTAAAAATAATAATAAAAATAAATAAATCGATTTCACCGTTACACATACATCATATCCGATTTAATTATATATTAACAAAACTACCAACAAAACTTACCATAATGATATACCTAATACAATACTTTTTGTTAAAAATACAAAGAAAAAGTCTTAAATATATGTAAGTAAAATTACGTAATAAATTAGTTCATATACCTGGGGTGCCTGCCCGAGTTATACATATGTGTGTTATACACATACACATTTTATTTAGAATTTGACATAAGCTATCTAACGTATTATTCGCATTAACGTGAAGATAGATGAGCTTCAGTTTCACTTTTCATTACGTGCTTGATACTGATCGCTTTCGTCCCACGGCCTCCTTTGATACCAAGCGGGTGATACTTGATCAGTCAGTAATAACGTTGGTCACTCCCCTCGAGATCAGAAACTGTAGAAGTACCTCCTATGCAATATTTGCCAAAATAACGCAAAATTAAGTAGTAAAATGCATAAAATACTTTCAACTGAATACTATTTTTATACTAAATAAATTTCCTGTTTTCATATATATTCTGGGCATTACATTTACGAGAAAAAAAAATCCTACATATTTCACATAATCAAACTATTCATTGCATTTTTCTGATGCAAACTTTGCTTGGGACGAATTTGAGCAGTGACTAAAGCTTAAACTCTAATGTCATACATCACAATATTCAAAGCTAGTTAGAAATACAGCGGGTGCAATATATCATGCATTATGCACAGTCCTTTCACAACGTACACTTCCTTCCACCTAATGAATGTTAAGTGGATGCTATCCATTACTATAGCTTAGGTGATCAGAGCTATTCAGGCTATCAGCATAGAATAATAGCACTACCAATGCTATAGGATTATGCTTGTCAATGTGGGGCATTACGTTTATAGACGAAATACGTTAGGTATTAATATAAATTTAAGTTTAAGATATAACTTCATAATAATGTGTTTTTATATCATTAATATTGTCATTTATATTGTTAACATTACGTTCGCTAAACATGATTTTTTATGTACAAATTACCATTCGACTAGGTTTGTAAACAAAACTAGTGCAAGAATTTTAATTTAATTTATGAATTACTAATTTATGTTAGTTTTGGATTGATTATAGTTTATGACAGTCTCTTTTTAAAATTTGTTCAATATGATTTCTCTCTCATAATTTATATATATATATATATATATATACCTATATATATATATATATATATATATATATATATATATATATAAAGTTGAAAGAGATTTAGTATAAAAATTGTATTCAGTTGAAAGTATTTTATGCATTTTACTACTTAATTTTGCGTTATTTTGGCAAATATTGCATAGGAGGTACTTCTACAGATTCTGATCTCGAGGGGAGTGACCAACGTTATTACTGACTGATCAAGTATCACCCGCTTGGTAAGCTGGGATGTGAATCAGGAGATGGGCAGAAGTATCTTCCTAATAACAACTCAAAATAATAAAATACAGCGCCTGCCAACCCTATAACTATGGCAATTGGTAAATATTTTCCCTATGATACAATTTATAATACAGGTCTATATTCAGCAATGAATGAGTGGAAGGGAACTTCGTCTAGCCATCTATCCTATCTCTGTACAGGAAAGACGACTCACTGGCCCATGCCGTAAAGGAGAAAGTCTATCCGATAGGCTCTTTATTTGCGAACTTGACCCTCGATGACGGGGAAGCAAACCACCGGCCATCCCTCCGTGTGAGTATTTTATGCTGGATATGCGGTTCACACAGCGCTCGGTTCGCAAACCACTCCTCACGTTGGACATGAACAAGTCAAGTGGGTCTGACGGAATCCCTAAAATTGTGCTGAAGACGTGTATTTCAGAGTTGGCACTGGTTAAAACATGACTTTTCTGGTACTCTACTCCTAGGCGTTGCCCGAAATTCGTGGAAGACAGCTTTTGTTCACTCGATCCCTAAAAAAAGGTAACCGCTCTGATCCGTCCAATTACAGGTCTATAGCCACCACACCCAAGTTCTCAAAAATAATGGAGTTGATTATTAACTTCCATCTTACGCAGTATCTTGAGGAGCATCAGCTGATTGGTGACCGCCAGTACGGTTTCCGTCGGGGTCGCTCAGCTGGTGATCTTCTTATTCACTTAACACATGGGTGCAGGCGGTCAAGTAAAAGTGGAATGCACTGGTGATTAGTTTGAACATAACAAAGACCTTTGAGCGGATTTGGCACAAAGCGCTTCTTTCAAAGCTTCCATTTTATGGGCTTCCCGAGAAACTGTGCAATTGGATCACCATCTTTCTTGCAGATAGGAGCATGAAGGTCGTAGTAGATGGTGTTGAAGCGCCTGCGCCTTTCTTCATAGCAACGAGTTTACCAATACGTTGTTATTAGCAGTAATTACGCCAGTAGACTAAGTACGTTAATTTTTAAACACGTTCTTTGTTCTTTCAATATTTTATTACCCTCTCAACTGTTGTGAGATCAATACAATCGTCCAAGACCACATTTAAGTTATATTATTTTTAAATATCACGTAAAATCCCAAACATAGATCCTCCTCCTAGATCCTCATCGGATATAAAATAATAAGAACCAGAATTTAGCTTATACTCTTATATGGTAAATACAGTGGAGTTCACTTTTGAATTAAATTTGGGTTATGTCGCCGCCAACAAAAATGTGGTTTACAGTAATTACGTGGTGTTGAACATAAAATTTAAGATTCATCATCACCCAACACTCTAATTAAGGTAATCTAAACTAGTATTCTAAAATAGTATTTGGTGTAAATCACCGGATTTACACCAAATACTATTAATGTTATGAATCAATTCTTCTATCGATTATTAATTACCTATTGCATTCTTGTAACAATTTGCAAATGTTGTTATAATTTGCAGTAATTAAGTAATAAATTGTAAGTATTGTAAGAATACCGTTAGAAATTAATCTACATTCTTTTTTGCTTTGTGCAGTAGAAATGGTATAGAAGCACTAGTTATTATTACCTATACTAAGTTAATGCTTTTGGGCTTTATTTAGTATTTATTTTTGTTTAGAGTGTTTTATAGTAATAAAGTCATACTATAGTAATAGCGTAATTATAGTATATGACGATTGTTAATTTTTGTTATAGTTGGTATATAATTGAATAAGGTATTGTTAGTTGCTTAAACAAAATTATCTACTATTATTTGAACGTCGAGAAATATTGTGGAAAATTATTTTACTATATTAATATTGAACTATTATTTGTCGAGTTAGTACCTACCTACATATTAAATATAGTTAAGTAGTTTTTTAGAGTTTAGCAGTTAGGTAGTGCATTAGATAGTTGGAGGTTGTTATTGAATATTTGTAATTGTATACATTCCGGATTGAATACTCTCGTCTTCCAGAATGACCGAAGAAAAGGAATTGATTAAGAAGCGTGGCAGTTTTAAAGGCTCTTTAACTGCTTCCATTAGTTGTATGGATTCGCATACTACACTTTTACAAAATCATAGCGTGACAGAATTGCAACTGCGTATGGGTAAGCTGGACACAATGTATAACCAATATGATGAAGTGCAGTTACGATTGGAATGCATTGTTGACCAGCCCGACAAATAACTGAGCGTTCATGCTTTGTATCTCAGTATTACAAGGCGCTAGCTAGCTAAAGCTCAAATTTTACTCAGTGACCACCATAATGCTAACTCTGAACCAGCAGGTAGTGACAGGAGTTCTCGAGTCGAGAGTTAAATTACCTACTATATAATTGCCAAAATTTAGTGGATCATACGGGAACTGGTTGGAGTTCCACGATACCTTTAATAGCCTCATTCACTCTAATGATGAGATCGATAAAATTAATAAATTACATTATTTACGGGCGTCTCTCGAAGGTTCTGCTGCTGTTCAATCATTTGAGTTTTCTGCAGGTAACTGTGCTGCGGCGTGGAATGTTTTGTGTGAGAGGTTTAATAACAAACGATTGTTAGTTCAAAATCAAGTGTTGGCTTTATTTAACATTGAAACTATTACAAAGGAGTCGTCTGTCACTTTAAAGCCCTTAATCGATTTATTAAGTAAAATCCTGACGACGTTTCGTTAGGCAAACCTCTTCAACATTGGGACACGCTTCTAAGCAATATAGATACTTATATAGTTACACATTAAATGAATCAGAAAACCTACCGTGAGTGGGAGGAGTTTAAGCGTCATTTAAAAAAGGGCAAATCAGTTACATTTAATATATTCCTCCAGTTTATGCGTAACCGAGCTGATCTACTCGAAACTTTAGAGACGTCGCGTAATGTTTACTTTACACCGAATAAGGCGAGCCCTAAATTCAAATCCATGATTTCGGTGCAGCTATCAAATAATCATATAAACTCAAATAAAGAAATCAAAAAAAGGTTATTACAAATATAAAGGCGATCACAATTTAGGTAGCTTTAAACAGTTTCTTGCATTCAGTAATGAGGCTAGATTAAAACTATTAACATCTTACAAAATTTGTTATAATTGTTTCAAGTCAGGACATTTTGCGAATCATTGTAAAAAGCCAGATTATAAGATATGTAAGGGCCGCCACAACACAATGATTCGCGTCACCGAACCGAATACAAGTTATACCGTACAAAATAAAAATAATCTCTCGCTCGAGAATGAGACGGGCACTCAAACAGGAGATACAGGGACTCACTCGTCAATGACGTCAACTGCAGTCACTGATGTGAACAGCGTCGCTTTATCGGCAAGTGTAGTGCATCGTACTGAACAACGAGATGTATTATTGTCGACTGCTTTAATAAAACTAATTGATTGTAATAACGTCGAACACGTCGCCCGCGCCGTGTTAGAATACGCTACGGAAATACGTCTAGTTTTATAACTGAGAATATGCGTAAACGATTAATTTTGATGTTGTTGAAATAGATATGTCGATTTTGGGCATTAATAGCGTGTATTCTCACGTAAGAAAAAGGTGTCGGATTCATTTAAAGTCGTTAGATAAGTTATTCCGCTAACATTAATTGTTTAATTCTGCCATCAATTACTAGCAAACCCCCAGGTCGCGAATTAAGCATACGCAACCTTAAACTTCCGTCGAATATTTGCTTAGCTGAACCTGCGTTTTATAAGCCTGCCGGTGTATATATTTTAATCGGGGCTGATCTCTTTTGGAATTTAATAGGGTCCCAAAGAATTGAGTTAGAAAGTAATAAGCCCATTCTGCATAAAACCGGGCTCGGGAGGATAATTTCTGGCCCAATCTGTATTCATCATTCTCCATTAATGTCTATTGACTTACAATGCAACTTCGCTAAAACTGATCTTTGTTTTTATGGCGATAATAAGGACGAAATTCGAATCGAATTAACGCGGTTTTGGCAGCTGGAAGAAGTAAGCTCCAAGTCATCTCATTATTCACCTGAAGAGAAGTTGTGTAAGGATCATTTTATAAAAAATACGTTACGTCTAGATGATGGGCGTTTCTGCGTTCGGTATCCCTTAAAAAAATATACGGTATATTTTTTTAAGGGTTACCTTAATAGGACAGTATATTTTTGTTACCGAAAGCAGAAACTCACTTTGCTTGTTCTCCTTAGAGCGTAGATTAAAAATTAAGCCTGACATTAAACAGATGTATTATGAATTTATGTCTAAATATCAGTCACATATGACATTATGTGAAAGACCAAATTTAAGTAGTGGCGCGTATTTTATACCACATCATGGCGTAATCCTTGAAAGTAGTAAGTACTACGACTAAAATGAGAGTAGTTTTTAATGCAAGTTAGCACGTGCCTCAAGCAACTTCATTTTGTGCCCTCATCGAAAAGTTGCGCTCGTAGCACAGAGCTTTTCATCAAATGAAGAGGCAATCACCTTCGTAAATATATAATTTTGAGAGAAAAACGCCAAGCCCTATTATATTTGAACGGGCTAGAGAGATGGGAGCATCGTTGGGAGAAAAATGTAACAAGGAGACTGTGTAGAATAAAACATTTCTTGTATTTTCATTTAATTGGTAGAGCCAAGCTGCAGATGTAGTACGGTAGTAAAATTGGTCGGCTCGACCGGGGTAGGATTACGGTCTCACAGAATATTAGCGTAAAATAACAGCTTAATGCTGCTGTGTCTGTGCAAGTGGTAAGTGTAGGGAATCGGAGGCCCTTTTTACTGTTACCGAGGTATTCTATCTCTATCTATCTAAGGGTGATACTGCATCTGCATTTGGATTCTTAAATGAGGATAAATGTAATGTTTATGGGCTACAGCATTCACTTTCCATCAGGTGGACTGTGTGTTCGTTTGCCCACCCGTATTCTATAAAAAAGACGAAAAAAGCGTTTTTTATTTCGTTACGTAAGTGTTGTCAGAAGCGACTATGGGATATCTATCCATGTATCTATCACAGCCTACAAAACTTCATTGTCGAATATAGGCTTCCCCATAGATTGCCTCATAGAAGAGATTTTACCACAGTTGCCACGCTTGGCAGTCGGATATGCAACTCCAGTTTTCTATAATTTTACGTTGTTATCGGGAAGATGAAAGGCAATGGATATTCTTACACTGCCACTACACGGTTTACAAATAAAATATGGATTTTGATGGATTGTTATCGTTTACTTCAAATGTAAAATAGTCAAACTTGCGGTACGCAGCAGTATCAAAGATGCTATACGATACTTGGATAGTAAACCTACCTGCCATGACGAATATCGACCAGGACAAATCTGTGAACAGTGAACTTCTACAACCGATAAATAAATAAAAAAGAATATATTACGGTTTATCATGTTTATACAGTCGTTGTCCTTTAAGCATATAAAAAGAGACTTCCTTGCTTTACTCCAAAGTTAAAGTACCATATATATATATAAAAAAAAAAAATATACCACAGCGACCTCCAAATAAGTAAGACCTTAGTTGCTCCTATGGAATGACAAATTGCCTCATAAATTGTGAGAAATTTAGTGTCGCCATCTGTTTAGCATGAGATGTGGTCATGATTCAGATTAATGTAGAATAATGAATAATTCATGGCATCTATACTAATATTACAAATGTGAAAATGTGTTTGTTTCTTTGTTTGTTTGTCCTTCTTTCACGTCGCAACAGAGCATCGGCATGGCATGATTTTATTTTTTGTATGGGGATAGTTCGGTGGCTGTAGAGTGACATAGGTCACTTTTTTCCGCGGAAAAACATCTCATCCCCGTGGGAAAATACAATATGTTGCACAAGTTTGTCCTTTTTTCACGTCGCAACAGAGCGTCGGCATGGCATGATTTTTTGTATGGGGATAGTTCGGTGGCTGTAGAGCGACATAAGCTACTTTTTTTTAAGCGGAAAAACATATCATTCCCGTGGGAAAATATTGCAAATGAATATGGAAATAGGAATATGTTGCAAAATTAAATTCAGCTAGGTGGCACCATCGTGATTCTACAAGACGCACGACGGTACGATGGACGTACACAGAAGGTCAGAATATCTGGATTATTATGTCTTTTTACCAAAATTAAGATAAAAAATGTATGGATCCGTATTTTTCCACGCAGGACCGGGAAGACAGCGATAAAAAACATAAAATTCACTAGCTGATTTTTTTTTCAAACATTTTGGTGCATTGTAATTCACAGAATAGGTGATAACCTCGCAGACGATATTAAAGTAATCCGTTGATGCTCTGCCTACCCCGCAAGGCGTGATTATAAGTATGGATAAGAAATACTATCACCATCTGTCACGCTTTCACCATTAACTATTACTTAACTGTGGTAGAAACAGTTCTTAGTAAGCCTTATTAATAAGCCTTAGTAAAATTTATTGAACGGAAATGAATACAGTTCTTATATGTGGTTATGAATTAATCGGTATTACAATAAGAAAAATCGTGCAAAAATTATAAGAAAAATATTTTTGAGAGTTCTTATTAACTAACGTATACATAGTTTAAATTGATTCCGCTAGACGTCGTTACTAGGTTTTTAAAACGCGGTAACGAAATGTTTCCTGACATGTTAACTCCCGCCGTTGAGCCGCGCGTCAATTTATAGTGCATACTGTATCTATACGCTTAAATTGTTTCTATTTCGTAGCTTATTCGACTACCTGCCTTCGATTTCGGTTGTTTGTTATTTGCTTTGTGATTTGGTTAAGGTTGAATGGATTTATATTGGCTTTCATTTTTGGATTTGAGTATTTTCTTGGATCGGTTTTGTTGATTTGGTGGTATTCCTTTATACATATTTAGACTCTGGCTTTGATTTTGGATTTTTGTTTATTTAGAATCGTGAATTTGCTATCGTTGTTTTAGGTTGTTTAACAATATTTCAAAGGAATATTAATAGTATAGATAGTGTATACGGTACCTATACACTAACTTCTTTTTTCGTTGGTTATATTTATATTGCCTACTGCTTTCGATTTCGGTTTTCTGCGATTTGTTTTGTGATTTGATTAAAATTGATTCGATTTTTTTTGCTATCATTTTCGGATTAGTGTTGTGTCTTGAATTGGTTTTGTTGTTTTGATTTTAAAAACAATTTAAAAGTAATATTTATTTCTTTTACATATTTTGGATTTAAAAATTTGCTTTAAAAAATATTTAAATGGAAATTTAATTCCTTTTAGGTATTTTAACGTTTTTTTTTATAAATAGGTTTTTTGTTACTTCATAATGTCTCGCAAACGTAAGTCCAGCCTTTCAATAGTACCTTCTCAAAGACAAGCGAAAATATTAGCTCGATCGCTAGAATTTTTAAAAGATGCTGAACTGAGAAGGCAAGAACAAGCAGAGCGTCAGGCTGTTTTTAGAGCATCTGAGACACCTTCTCAACGTCAGCAAATGCGTCTTGAACATACAGAGCGCCAGGCTGCTTTAAGAGCTTCCGAAACACCTTCTCAAAGTCAGGAAAGGCGTCTTGAACAGGCGAGCGTCAAGCTACTTTAAGAGCTTCTGAAACACCTTCTCAAAGTCAGCGAAGGCGTCTTGAACAGGCAGAGCGATTAAGAACTCGAGCAACATGCAACACAAAAGCTCAGAATATAAAGTCAGCAGGCTCTTACAGAACTACTTTAAGAGCTACTGAAACACCTGCTTAAAATCAGCAAAGGCTGTTCGAACAAGCAAAACGTCAGGCCGCCTTAAGAGCAGCCGAAACACCGGATGAAACTCAACACAGACTCATTGAGCAAGCTGAACTTCAATGTACTATAAGGGCATCTGAAACGCCAGAACAGAACAGGCGCGAAGAAGATGCAAATGCACAGCTCCAAGCTGAACGTCGACAAAATTAAAAAAAAAAACAATTGGTCGGTTTTTCATAACGCAGCATTCAATTATGATACGTTGCTTGATTATAAAAATCACAGGTTAGTTGTTATCGGACTGATGGACAAGGCTTGTTGATTGTTGCGCTTTAAAATGGAAATATGAGACCGCAGGCATGTGTGTGTTATCCAGGGAGTTGAGAGAGACACAGTGTTCAAAATTCAAAGATTGTTGCATGAACGTAACATTTTAGCCAAAACATTTAAAACTGCTTTAGAAAAGCTACCTGAAGAGGGTTATAAAGTCGTCATTCACGCAAATCGGACCCCTCGAGGAGAGCACGAAAGGCGCTACAATGCACCTTTGATAAACGAAATAGCAGCCGTAATTAGTGGTGATCAATTTTCTTCACGAGAAATTGTCTTGCGAGCACGTGATGATACGTTGCAACGGGTAGCAGATACACACAAGTTTTATGACGCTCTGCAATACCCATTGATTTATTGCAAAGGACAAGAGGGTTATCATTTTCAAATTCCACTCATTAACCCTGTCACAAAGGAGCCTACTCCGAACAAAAAAGTTGTATGGATTTTTATGCGTATCATATGATGTTGCGAGAAAATGATTTTAACCTCTTAGCCTGGTGTAGACAATTATTTCATCAATTTTTGGTAGACATGTATGTGAAGGTAGAAAGTGAACATCTCCGTTATATATCCCTAAATCAAAAAAAGCTGCGCGTTGAGAATTATATACATTTACAAGATGCAGTTTCTAGCGACGCCAATGTAAACCCCAAAGATTTAGGTAAAATGGTAATTCTGCCCTCATCATTCGTTAACAGTCCCCGCTACCTACATGAGTACACACAAGACGCATTCGCCTATGTACGAACTTACGGAAGACCTGATCTTTTTGTTAGTTTTACTTGCAATCCCACATGGAAAGAAATAACCGAGGAGCTAATGCCGGGCCAAAAAAGTACTGACAGACACGATTTAGTTGCTAGAGTATCTAGATTAAAAGTACAAAAATTAATGTTAATTTATTTATTTTAAGCCATATTAGAATTCAAATTAATTCTAATATGACTTAAAGAGAAGTTACGACCCAGCCAAATAGACGATATAATAAGCGCCGAAATTCCGGATCCTGAGCAAGATAAAGAATTGTATGATACCATCGTCCGAAATATGATTCATGGTCCATGTGGAGCACGAAATTCAATATCGCCATGTACGAAAGAAGTAAAATGTACAAAGAAATTCCCTAAACAGCTATTAAAAGAAACAGTGCATAATGACAATGGCTACCATTTATACAGACGCAGAGCTCCCGAAGACGGTGGCAGGAAAGTTACAATCAAATCTCGCTCTGGAGCGTTTGAAACCTTAGATAACAGCTGGATTGTCCCGTATTCGCCCATTCTATGTAAAATGTTTAATGCCCACATTAATATAGAAGCATGTAGCTCTGTCCGCGCAATCAAGTATATCTGTAAGTACATAAATAAAGGAAGCGACTAAGAAATATTTAATCTCAGGAATGAAGATGAGGCAAATCCCGTTAATGAAGTACAGACACAGGCAGCGTGGCGTCTCCTTGGCTTCCCTTTACACGAAAGGCACCCAACAGTTACTCACCTTGCTGTGCACTTAGAAAATGGAGAGCGTGTATATTTCACCGAAAGAAATTTCCAAGAAAGAATTGCATCACTGCCAAAAACTACACTAACAGCCCTCTTTCAACTTTGTCAAACAGATCCCTTTGCAAAACGTTGTTATATTCTGAAGTTTTACGATATTATACTTGGAACACATCTAGGAAGGAGTGGAAACGCCGTATTCAAGGTGCGCCTGTTGCAAATTGGCCCGGTGTAAAGTCATCAGATGCCCTTGGTCGTGTGTAAACCGTCCATGTAACTAATTTTGAATGTTTCTGTTTACGATTGCTGCTGCACCATGTTCGGGGTCCTACAGGATATAAAGACCTTAAAACTGTCAACGGTCAGGAATGCGCAACTTATAGAGAAGCATGTGAAGACCTGCATCTTTTAGAAAACGATAATCACTGGGATGAAACCATGGAGAAAGCTGTGCAGTGCCAGTCA
The DNA here is from genome assembly GCA_907164705.1 of Parnassius apollo. Taxonomy (NCBI): domain Eukaryota; kingdom Metazoa; phylum Arthropoda; class Insecta; order Lepidoptera; family Papilionidae; genus Parnassius; species Parnassius apollo. The sequence continues at coordinate 1,949,856 of CAJQZP010000647.1, forward strand.
GCAGCCAAAATTAGGGATCTTTATGCAACTCTCATATCATATTGCGGGCTATCTAATGCACATGAATTGTGGGACAAATATAAAGAGTACATGTCGGAAGATATTTTGCAAAGGTTACAGCAGACACACGCGAACCTGACATACAATGAACACATTTATAATGGAGCACTTGGAAAAATTGAAGATAAAGTAATGGTAATGGTAGGCAAAAAATTAAGCGATTTTGGGATGATAAGCCCTCAGCGAACAACCGAAAATAAACTAAGTGATGAAATTATACGTGAAACAAACTACGATATACCAGCTTTGCCGAATTCGTACCCCGCTTGCTTCCCGAACAAAATCGAGTTTTTGACAAAGTATTAGGACAAATTGAATCTGGAAATGGTGCATTTTTCTTTTTAGATGCCCCTGGAGGAACTGGGAAGACATTTTTGTTAAATTTATTATTATAGGTATAGCCGCCACGCTGCTAAGCGGGGGCCGCACTGCACATTCTGTTTTAAAACTCCCTCTAAATCTAGCTCAGGAAGAATCGCCGATCTGCATCTTTAGCAAAAATAGTCCACGAGGTATAATGTTACGACAATGCAAACTTTTAGTGTGGGACGAAAGTACAATGACGCATAAAAAAGCTGTAGAAGCACTAAATCGAACGCTCTAGGATTTGCGCATCAATACCGATGTAATGGGAGGAGTGGTGGTTTTACTGGCTGTTGACTTTCACTAAACTTTACCTGTCATTCAAAAGAGCACACCTGCAGATGAAATTGAAGCATGCCTCAAGTCGTCTATTTTATGGAACAAGGTGACAATTTGTATAATGACATCAATGCTGGAAACTATGCTGACACACTATTAAAAATTGGCGATGGGCGGTTGGAAACGGATGCTGAGGGTTGCGTTAAATTGACGAGAGATTTTTGTAATTTAGTACAGAGTCATTCCGAATTAATTGCGAGCGTTTATTCAGATTTAACGAACAACATGCATGAAGACAACTGGTTATGTGAAAGGGCGATTCTTGCACCAAAAAATGAGAGCGTTAACAAAATAAATTCAGATATATTAAGCGAAGTAGCAGGAGAAATAACAGAGTATTTGTCACAGTTATGGACACAGAACAGAGCACTTCATATCCCGTAGAGTTTCTAAATTATCTAGAGTAGTCAGGTGTGCGCTCACATAAGCTTCAATTAAAATTAGGCGTCCCAGTCATGCTAATGCGAAATTTAGATGCTCCTCGGTTACGTAACGGCACAAGGCTGCGTGTGAAACATCTCGGACGGAACATAATTGGTGCTACAATTTTGTCAGGCGTAGGAAAAGGTGAAAATGTTATTATACCACGGATCCATATGATTCCCACAGATCTTCCTTTTCAATTCAAAAGGTTGCAGTTCCCTATTAAGCTTAGTTTTGCAATGAAAATTAATAAAGCGCAAGGGCAAACATTACAGGTAGCGGGGTCAACTTAGAAAAACCGTGCTTCTCTTGTGGTCAGTTGTATGTAGCATGTTCGCGTGTGTCAAATGCCCAGAATGTCCACATTTTTTCCCCGAATGGAAAAACATATAACATTGTGTACAGTAGCGTCTTAAAATAGTGTTCAGTTAGTATTTTTTCCAAAATTCCCACAATCAATTAATCAGAATTCCCACAGATCTTCCCTTTCAATTCAAAATTTCCTATTTAGCTCAGTTTATTTTCAATTCCAAATGCTGCACCTCTGACGGACCTATTAAGCTCCGTTTCCTTTCAACTCAAAAGGCTGCATCTCTGACGGATCTTTTATTTGGCTCAGTTTCCTTTTAATTCAGAAAAATGCATCTCTGACGAATCAATTTAGTTCAGTTTCTTTTCAAAAGTCTGCATCCCTGACGGATAATTATGCTCAGTTTCCTTTAATTAAAAAAATATCCCATTTCCATTTGGAATAAATAGGCTATTTTCATGCTTTCCTATACGCTGCGTTTCAAAACATTTAAATAGGCTGACGAATCAATTTTGCTCAGTTTCCTTTTAATGGCTGCATCTCTGACAAATCTATAAATCTCATTTTTTCTTTCAATTCAAAAAAGCATTGGATAGTTCATTTCCCAGTGACCATGTAGTCGAAGCCGCGGGTAACAGCTAGTTGAAAATAATTTCATTAAAATAACATTACGAGCCACTAACACCTTCTTATTGTACGTCGTTTTAACATAGCGAATAATTTTGATGGAGTGATTGAAGGAATTAAATATTTACATACCGTTATTTTCATTATTTTCTTTTGTAGGAAACATATATATATATATATATATATATATATATATATATATATATATATATATATATATATATAAACTTGCATATATGTTTGTGCTTGCTATATATTTAGTGCTTTGGGTCGATTTTGAAATGACAATCAACTTTCTCAACATATTATTTACACAATATAATATGTTGAGAATCGAAAAATAAGTGGTAATCGAACTTAACTCTAAACGCTGCGCGCGCTCTCTTTAGTACGCGACCCCAAATAATAGGTTATCTAAGAACGATATATGAAATTCTATCATAAAATTAAACTATATCTTATTATTCTATAGTATATAGTAATATCATTTTTAAGTCTCATTTATAAACTGTAAATTATTTATTAATTTTATTTTTTGTATGTTATTTTACTTTTCATTTCTAAATAGCCTCTGCAAGATTAAGTATAGATACAAGTATTGTGATTTTAGATTTCTTTATCTGTATTCTCAAATAGTTCAAGGCTCGTACGATTGAGTCATAGTCGGGAGTACAAACCATGCAACAACAATGATCTATTTCCTGTTACCATTTTCCTTACGAATGATTCACTTAGTTTCTAAAACAATCAAGGATAACACTATGGATATTATATTTAACTATTAAACAACAACATTAAATTTTAAAAAGTCTTAATTATTAAGCCTGAAGCATTTTCCAAAACACGTAAAATTTATGGTTTTTTATTGATGGATTGTGATACTCTTGTGATATGAATTATTTATATTTAAAAACAGTTTATATGCTTTGACTTAATGCAACAATTTTTAATATTAATTTATAAAATGATTTTAATATAAAATATTGCTAGGTAAATTTATAATCAGAATTTATAATAATATAAAATAAGGATTACAAAATTTTATTATAATGAGTAAAACTTAATTATTATAGAAATATTAATAAACATAGCAAAACATGAATTTAGTATGAGTATTAACTGACACCCAAACATTTAAATATTCTTAATAAACAAAGAGTTAATTCTTTTATCCTGTTGTACTTTTAAAATAACAATATAATGTGTAATTGTTTCCATATCATGTAGCACTACTATACATGTACCTACATGTACTAGCCATCGGAATTGTCAAAACAACGAACATTTCTTATTTACTGTGTTTAAAGAGTATGTACAAATTGAAAAATGTGTTTTTATAAAAAAGTATATAAAGTGTTTTTTTAAATCTTATATGTATTTAAAAAAGTCTTTATATTCTTTTTATTTACTTTATACATATGTATATAGTAAATAAACAGTATATGTAACTAGATTATACGTAAATTTCTATTTGGTAATTAAGGCCAGATCCTCTTTCACTTTTCATTCTGATGTTAGCGTACGAAAACCCAACGCCTCCAGCAGTAATTGTGGCAGAAGCATCAGTGTGGTCAAGATCCCTCGCTATAATTCCCTGTAATAATGACGTTCAAGATTATTCATTCATCAAATCTAGTAATTTTAGGTCACATATTAAGAATCAATAATACTATTTATTCATTTTAAATATTTTATATTAAACTTATGTTATGATTTAATTAGATTAAGTTAGTAAAAAAATTCTAAAATATTTATTTCAAGGAATATTTTAAGCTTGTAAATGTTATAGTTACGCTGTTGTGTTTGATATGTATTTCACACATTGTTAGGTAACGTTGTTGGCACAGAAATGTTATAACGATTCCTGCGGTTGTTGGACAAGAATGATAGCGACCAATCTCATTATTATCTTAATGCTTGCATTCATTACGTGTAAATATTGTAAAATATATGATGAAAATATTTCTCTCGTACAATTTAAATACTATAGAAACTACTTTATGTTCTGCAAAATTACCATAAATTTTAAACCTAAGGCATATTTAGAAATAAATACGATTTATGATTATGGCTCATTTTAAGGCAGATTCCTTTAAATTAATAAATTGTTATACTTATTATGCAGTTAATTGTTAAACACGCGATAGAAAGAAGTTTTTACGTACCTTAATAATTTGTTGACCTGGGTCCGAAAAAAATACTTCTTTGACTCTTTTCTTCAATGGAATTGCATTGTATTCAGCCTTTTCTTGCCAAAGTAACCTATTGTTGAAACTGGTACCGACTATTAAGTCTTTGCAGTGGCTAACACTTATACACGCAATAATAACTACAAACAAAATGGGCGTCGTCTTCATTTTGCTGCGATAGCGTTTGTACTTAGTATGTTACCTCATCAACGGATGCAAGCGAACTGATCAAGATCAACAACAATCGTTTATGTGCTGTCGTCACAGAACTTGTTTCCTTTTAGCACAAGTGAGTAAGAGGAAAAAACTTATTAAACAATTTAGTGGGGACACATACAATGACCTTATGTACAAGTATAGGAGCGTGACTTTTTTACTATGTATTTTTCCCCATTATTAGAATAAAATCGATTGAACTATAACTTTATTTTTTTAAAGCTAAAATACACCTTACAATACTATTTTATGTAGGTGTAAATATGAGTAGACCAAAATAAAAGTGTCTATGAGAAAGTTAACTATCAAATAACGCAAACAACGACTAAAAATTGAAAAAAGGGGTCCGTGGTATATAAATATTCAAATCGAATTAAGTGATAGAGCCAAACTGCAGTATTATGACTGCAGAACGAACGGCTCGATCGATCAGGTTTGAACCGGGAAATGATCACGTTACTACAGAATGCTAGGCTAGGATATAACGCATATTACCGTTTTAATTATTGAGATGCTACAAAATACTAATTTTGGACATCATAGAAGTCTATTATTTGAGACTGACCTCTCCTGTAAGGAGGATTTACCTTAATCATCACAATTGGCAGGCAGACGGTGATCGTCCGTCAGTTCCAGAAGTCTTGCCTTTGGCGCTGTTGATATACGAGTACGTCTTGCTTAAACAAGATAGTATATCACTATCTATCAGAAATCATACTAAATTTATCTCATGTATCTGAAATTGCATCCCAGCCTGTCTTCGATCTTATCGCATAAGCGTCGAGATAGAGGATAGCCTCTGTTTACACGTACATTTGGGACATTTACAACATTTTGTTCCAAGTTATCTGGTACATAGGTAATATTACATAGAAATTGTCACCATAGAATACTATAATACACAATAGCATGGCTGTCAACCTTATTTTGTACGAGGACAGGCGTTGCCGGGAGCACACATACAAGCAATTACATCGTATTATCACTACTACAAACCCGATTCGCTGTGTTGGTAGACTGAGTGAATTAGCAGATACTAGACTTTTGATATATGTTCAAAATCATATGTTTAAATTTTAATACATATTTATTTGTAAATAGTGTGCAAACTAATCCTAAATACCATAGAATATTATAATACGCAATAGATAGGCTGTCAACCTTATTTTGTACGAGCATCGGCGTCACCAGCAGCACACATACAAGCAATTACGTCATATTATCGCTACTACAAACCCGATTCGCTCTGTTGACAGACTGAGCGAATTTACTCATTTTAGACTTTTGATTAATGTTCAAGATCATCGTTTAAGAAATAAATTGTTTAGATTTTAATACATATTTATTAGTAAATAGTGTGCAAACTAATCATAAATTCAATCGCAGTATCATTTTTATCTTATTGTAAATAAATAGTTGTTGAACATGTTTAAGATGCGTAACATCATTAAGTCCGTGCATTTAAGCAAACTGTGGTATGTAATGGTATCACCGCTAGGGATGTAGTCTTGTTTAGTGACTTACCGGTAACGGGTAAGCAACGGTAAAACTTGAGTGTATTTATTTTGAAATATTTCAATAATATATTTTGTTATTAATTATGTACAATTTTATACAAAAAGATAAATATTAAAGTATTCACTTCGTAATAGTGCAATGAAAAAAAAAATGTTTTGTGTATTCCAAATACACGATTCTTTGTAAATTTTTCGATTAGAAAATCAAAAATTTGCTGCCAAAATGTATTAAAAGTAGATAAATAGAGTTGTTCAGAATCATGTGTACGAAAAATTCATACTTTTCTATTACAATGCGAATGTTTGTCTCAGGCTTTTATGGCTAAACCGGTGAATCTACTGGTTAAGTCAAGAAGTGATATCACTGCTAAATAGGCTGTATAGCCTACTTTAGTTTAGTCGTTACGAGTATTAGTTGTTAAACCACCATTTTGGATAAAAACGGTGAAATGAGTATAAAACTTTGTATAGGAAATGCTAAGCCATTCTATTGATTTTGAGGATATTTGGTATTCAGATAGCCGGAAAAGTTAAGAGGCTTTTATTCTCAAAGAGATAACGTGGTATAACTGAACGAAAAGGTATTCGTTTACTTCATTAAATTAGCATTTCTTTATTATTTGTTATCTTTGAAACATGTTGACCTGTTTATCTACGTTAGCTAACATCCACAAATTGCAATATGTTGCTATGAATACAAAACTAACTAAAACTAAATGTTGGTCTATTAGGGAGATACATATATCCTTTAATAAATAAAACAGTATTTACGGAATAATAAAATTTATTCAAAGTTATGGAATAGTGACATTTATTAAAAGCTTACTAGGCCGTAAAAATTCAACCCATCCGTAATGATTAATCGATTGAGTGTATATTGTATATGTATGTATATTGAAGTATGTCTTTAAATCAAATCAAAGAAATGAGAAATATCAAAAAATGTACCAATATTAGTAAATAATACAATATCGGTAAGCCAACGCAAGGCAAGTGCGAAATCGAATGAAAAAGTATGAACAAAAGTAATTCTTTCGATACGTAATTATTGCAAAATTTGCCATTTTTAAATAATTTGCATGCAGCGATGCTTGATACGAAAATTGGAAACGATTGTTATGTCAAAAGAGATATGTTGACATTTATAGGTGTGAATTCACATGTTATAAACACATGTTCATATGTTAGTGACGTGTTAGTGGCTACAAGGGCTCCGCCCACTCCCCCGTTCTATTATGTATGTATTATAGTTCTACGATTGTCACCATGGTCGAAAATCTGCCTTTATATTGAAAACAATGATTTTTCTCATAATTTTATATAAAATCAAGAATACAATCAGAGGCGTAATATTTTTATAATCAATGAGAAAACATTAACCGTCCTATTACAAAATGTATTTACGAGTTTATACAGTTTGTGGTTGTGGTTGTGGTTTAGATAGTCCTAGGCTTGAACTATGGTTTAAAAAGAGTCCTTTTCTCTAATAAAAGTTTCTTAACCACCACGCCAAGTCTTCGCGACATTTGACATTTTATTTCAAATCTCATATATTTACATTTTAGTTTGCAAATTTTCGCGGGACTTCTTTCATGAAACAAATTCCAGTTTAAGACTGAGACAGTATAAGCTAATATTTATAATTAGGTGACAAATGTTTAACTATTTCATATCGGAATGTCATTCGTTCTAAGTGTTCTAAGTAAAACTGATGTAATAATACAGGATTATTTTTGAAAGCGTAGCCCAATTTTAATATTAAGTTCAAATATATAAATTATAATACACCGTTATTGCAGTTTCTGAAAATATGAATAATTAAGTTTTATACTTTTATTTGAAATTATCCTTAATTGAATGTTATTTATGAGCAACATTTGCCTACCGATTAAGTTTTCTTTAACATTTGCCTATATTACTTATTCCCTTCTGTGCAAATTTGGCCGGTAATTGTAAAATTACCCTGTTAAAATCATAATAATATATATGTTAATGCAATAGAACCATGCTTAACTACAAAAACGATAGAAATAAAATAATTGTTTATATTCAATCCTTTTAGATATATATATATATATATATATATATATATATATATATATTGTCCGTGAGTATGAAATGACTGATTGACCGAACTTCTAAGCGGCTGCACCGATTTGGATGAAATTTTGTATGTGGGATTAATTTGATTTAAGAATGGTTCAGACTCACAGTTAGACCTATTACATAGCGCTGTTGTCAAGATCCAGAAATCTACTGTACGAAATCTGGGCGGATAGTGCCTGAAACGACACCCACAAAATAGAGTAATGGGTTCTTATATCGCCATACACGGTGTACACGCGTACAACGTAAACGTAAGCCTCTCTCATTGATGGCTTCATAGCAGGGATTTGCTCACAATAGCCACGCTTGGCAGTCGCGGAGCCACGTTGACACACAAAGTTTTTTTTATTATTTTCATTTGTTTTCAGGAAAAGGCTGCTGCCCATAATGACATGGTTCAGTTTCCCTCTGTCGCCTCTTTCATCACGCTCAAAATGTTTTAGGGCAGTAGATATTTTCACGCCGTCACTAAAAATCATATAAATATATCAATTATTTTCATTGAAGTTAGAATAATAAAAAGGTTATTTTATCATCATAACTTCATTTTCCATCTGATTGGATGTAAGAGAGAAAAAGTAAACTATTTCCTCAAACCCCAATCTCACCAACATGCTATTAATCAACAGATGAGTTTTGGGTGATCGATTGTTGATGGAAAAATCATACCATAAAAATGTGTAACACTAATCACACAGGACGATATTATTCGTGTTATATTTGCATGTTTCCAATAATGCATGCCTGTGTTATAACACTCTTAAAAAACGCTAAATTAATTATTGAGTTTTTCCGTCAAGAAATTCTTAGTAGTTGCCCGGAGTCAGGAAGTTGGCTGTGTCTCACCCCCGTGCTTGGAAAAGCACTTGGTCCTACGCCTGATCTCTCTCCGATCGTGTCGGTTTACGATCCCATCGGATTATATGAGTGAGGGAAGAGAGAGTGCACCTGTGCTTGCGCATACACTTAGCACTATAATCCTGTCCTGCACCGATGTCTAGCCTCCGTTGAGGCAGGCAGCCGTGGCCGAAATTCGGTCTGAAGGACATTATAGCAGATGCTCCTCATGAAGGACATCCACGCTACCTTCAGAAAAGAGATACGGGAGGTAAAGGATAAGGTTGCTCAACATGACAACCGCCTGTCGGAAGCTGAAACCCGAATCGACCAAGTAAATAATAATTTCTTATATTTACGCGAACACTATACATGATTAAAACTACTTTTACGGATTTTATCGCGTTTATTTTTACTTTTTATTTACTTTTATTTTTAATTCCCGACGTTTCGGGCGCTTTCCAGCACCCATGGTCACGGGGGACTGAGATGACTGACGTCCCGATGTCATTGTTAAACCCGGAGTACCTTCAGCTTTTTTAATTATTGTTTATGGTCCGATCTATGCAAAATGAACTGACTATGTCCTGAGGTCTTGCAGTGGTATGCTTGGGTTTAGTTTTAATTTTATTGATTATAGGATCCCAAACAGGTGGTAGTACCCAGCCTCCTTCTCTATTGAAATTAATTATTAATAATTAATAATAATTTAGTAAAATTATTAATAATTCAGTAAATATCGGTTTATATTATATAGTATATTAAACGGTGAATCTCACCACCATCCTTCACAGTTAGCTACCGTGGGCAAATCTTTGTTACTGAGAGCACGAGGGATCTGTGACAGCAAACACCTGGCCGCCGAGCTTCAGCACGTCAAGCAAGTTCTGCACGACAACAAGCTTCGGGTCCCGCGCCTACGTCACAGTGACCGAGTGAAGCCGGCCACAGTCGAGCGTGTGCCTGCTGTACTACCATAAGTCAGAGGTGTCACAGACAAGATTGGCTATATCTTGAAGCGAGCTTCTATTAGAACATTCTACAAGCCGCCGAAGAAGATGAGTCAGTTCCTACCATCCGTCAAGTGTCATATTATCATCATATTCCTCTACAAGATGCAGGAGTGTGCAAGCTTGATTATGAATGTGGTCTCTCTTATATAGGACAAACAAAAAGATCAATTAGGACCCGCGTAAAAGAATATATAGCTGATGTGAAGCATCAACGTTCCGGGAAGTCTGCAGTTTGTGATCATATCCTAGACGGACCCAACAATTATATCAGATTTGATAGACCACAAATACTCGCGAAAGAACACCGATTCCTACCAAAGATGATACGAGAGGCTATTGAAATTAAAAAACATCCTAATTTCAATAGAGAAGGAGGCTGGGTACTACCACCTGCTTGGGATCCTATAATCAATAAAATTAAAACTAAACCCAAGCATACCACTGCAAGACCTCAGGACATAGTCAGTTCATTTTGCATAGATCGGACCATAAACAATAATTAAAAAAGCTGAAGGTACTCCGGGTTTAACAATGACATCGGGACGTCAGTCATCTCAGTCCCCCGTGACCATGGGTGCTGGAAAGCGCCCGAAACGTCGGGAATTAAAAATAAAAGTAAATAAAAAGTAAAAATAAACGCGATAAAATCCGTAAAAGTAGTTTTAATCAAGTAAATAATAGTTGACATGAGGAAATCACAGAACGAACTCAAACTTGAGGATGGAACTACAGCTCCCGTAGTAGCTAAAACACCTTTGCTACGTGGATTCAAAGTGCCGCCGTTCGACGGGACTTCTTCCTGATCGGCCTACAAAATCCAGTTCGAGGCCGTCATGGAGGCGAACGGCTGGAATAAAAGCCAGGCCATGACTGCACTCACCCTAGGCCTGCGCGACGAAGCCTTAACTGTGTTGGAAGATCTCGATAAGAAAGTGACCTATGAGCAGCTCCTTGAGGCATTGGAGGCGAGACATGGCGACGCTCACCTGGAACACGTCTTTCGCGCTCAGCTTAAGGATCGCGTGCAACGCAGCAACGAAAACCTGCAGCAGTGGGCCCTTGAGGTGGAGAAGATAGTTCGAAAAGCATACCAGTCTGTACCTGCGCTCATTGAAGGGAACCTGGTGTAGACATTCACCGACGGCATCCGCAACCTTGAAGTCAGAGCTGCTGTGAGGCTCGGGCACCACGAGATGCTTAAGGACGCCTTGGCCTATGCACTGTAGGTGGAAGCCGTGCGGCAGGATCATCGTTCCCATCGCGTCAGGTAGGTTGCAGCAGCTACAGTTCGCGAACGCAATAAAGGATACAGCCCTAGGTGCTATGGCTGTGGGGAAAGGGCCATCTTCGTTCCAGCTGCCCTAAGCGAACTGTAGAAAAGGAAGTTGATCGATCTCGAGAGGGTAGTGCAGCTAACAGCACCACCTGGCGGCGGCAGGATCATCGCTCCCCTCACCTTAGGGAGGTTGCAGCAGTTGTGGTTCGCGACCACAATAAAAATTACGGCCCAAAGTGCTACGGCTATGGGGAAAGGGGCCATCTTCGATCCAGCTGCCCTAAGCGATCTGTAAAAAGGGAAGTTAATTGATCTCGAGGGGGTAGTGTAGCTTACAGCACCTCCCTTCAGCAGCAGGAATACGACTTTACTATAGGACGCTGCAGCGGGAAATGGCGAGGCAACACAGATGCATTGTTAAGAAGACCTCATCCTGATGATTGCGAGAATAGTACTAGGCAAGAGGGTAAGGTAGTGGTATCCGTGAGGATGCTTAGGACAGACTACCTCAGCAACGAGTGGAAGGACAGCTTACAACATGCACAGCAGGAAGATCCGGATATCAAGCCGATTCTGAAATGGATGAAGGCCAGTGCATCCAAGCCAAAGTGGAGCGACGTCTCAGCGTTGAGTTCAACCACTAAAAGCTATTGGGCCAAATGGGACCGCTTGCTGATTCAGGATGGAGTCCTGTGCCGTAAATGTGACAATGGTCGAGGAGACAGCTGTCGTTTGCTAATGGTTGTCCCTAAAGTTAAAGTGCCGAATGTTCTAGAGCTCTACCATAATGGTTGGTCAGGAGTCCATCTGGGAGTTAAACGAGCTCTAAAAAATCCGAGAACAGTTTTACTGGGTCCATTATCGTGACGATGTCGAGGATTGGTGTCGCACATGTACAAGTTGTGCGGCTGTGAAAGGACCTCAGACTCGTAGTAGAGGAGCATCGAAATTGTACAATGTCGGTGCACCATGGGATAGGACAGCCCTTGACATTGCGAAGTCGTTTCAGAAAGGTGCAAGAGAGACTCCTAAGATCGTCCATGTGGATCGCCTGGCGCGCTATTATGGGGCTCATAATGCTCGGGACGAGCATGTCTTAGGAGGGGGCAGTGTTGCGCGCCTAAGTTGACTTAAGGTACCCGGCGCTAGTGCCATCTAGTGTCGGGGACCAGAGCGAGGAGGGCTTCCTAGAAAATGTCAATATTGACTTTCGACCAACAGCGCCATCTAGTATCGAACAGAAGAGTTGAGCTTTCTAGAAGCCCCACACTCGAACTTTCAGCGTCTGGTCGGTCGGCGCCCGTATCCCCTGGAATATTCTGGAAGTTTCGGTGAAAATGTGTATTTAAAGCCGCTGCAACCCGCGATCGGGGCAGTATTGAATTTGGCGAGACAAGCGAAGCTTCCGAGCGAGATAAAGTGAATCAGTGTGATTAATTATTAGTGTCTTATAAGATTAATTGGTGTAAAGTGAATTAAAGTGTTAATTTTGGTAATTAAGTAGGCAGTTTTTATTGTCACGAACCTCAAGCTCGTAACATTATTATTACAAAAACACTTTTCTTTTATAGAAGAGAAGGCAAACGAGCTTATGTCTCACCTGATGGTAAGCGATGACCATTACTCATAAACATACAAAGGAAATACAGTTGTTTTTCTCGAAGGAAAAGTTTTAACTATGAGTCTTGGAAAACTGCTGTCGGTAGTATATGAAAATGAGAACGCGCAGAAATCTCACAGCACCAGTGAATCAAGCCAATTGGAAAGCACTCGGTCGTCGACAATTCGAGCCGCTTGACGCTGGTGCAGTCAAGTAGAGAAGGAGCTGGCACTGGGGAGCCCCAGCTCAGAGATTGGAACAGTATTCCATGTGAGGCCGAACCAGCGCCTTGTAAAGTTGCAGGTGGTGTGCCGGCATGAAAAACTGTCCTGCTCTACTGAGCATGCCAAGTTTTCAGAGGCCGATTTTGCCGTCTCTTCCAAGTGACCACGAAACTGCACGTGACTCGATATGTCAACATCGAAGATTTCGATACTGGCAATAAGGAGAATGCCTTGAAACTGAGGAGATATGACAAAAGGGTTCTTTTAAGCGGTTAACGTGCAATCTTGTGTCTTCTGAGGGTTAAACGGGACTAGATTTAGTCGCCCCCAATCTGACTCGACTTCAGACACAAGTGCGTCGCGGTACTCGGAGATGTTTTCCCGAGAAATATTGGCTCGGCCGGTATAAAGAGCATCACCAGTGCTGTCATCTGCATAGCAATGAATGTTACGGGTTTGCAACATATCATTGATATGCAGAAGAAACATGGTGATAGTACACAGCCATGTGGAACACCAGAATTAATAGGCTTATAATCGGAGCATGCATCGTCTACCACGACCTTGATGCTCCGATCTGCAAGAAAGCTGGTGATCTAATTTCACAATTACTCGAAAAGCCCATTGGAAGGGAGCTTCGAAAGAAGCGCTTTGTGCTAAACCCGATCGAAGGCTTTCGCAATGACCAAACTAATGGCCCTTGGACTCTACGGCCTCCGCCCATTGATGAGTCAGGTAGACCAGAAGATCACCAGCTGATCGACCCTGATAAAAACTGGATCCTCATGGTACCCTATGAGCTGCCACTTTGTAATTGATTCCATTATATTGGAGAGCTAGAGGTGATTGTGATAGGCCTGTAGTTGGACGAATTTAAGCGGTTGCCTTTTTTAGGGATCGGGTGTACGATCTTCCATGATTTTGGGACTACGCCTAGGGAGCAGGAGTACCGGAAAAGACGCGTTAGAACTGGTGCCAACTCTGGAGCACACGTCTTAAGCACAATTGAGGGGATTTTGTCAGGCCCACTCGACTTGTGGATTAGTGCTTTGAGAATCGAGCGCTGTGTGAGCCTCACATCTGGATACACCCTCACATAAGGAGCACTTACAACGTGGGATGGTCGTCGGTGTGCTCCCCCCGTCACCAAGAGTCGAGTTGGACGCAAAGAAAGAGCAATCATCTACTGGGTTAAACCGGTACAGAGTTAAGAACAGTATTCTATTTTAAGGTGTACCTGCCTCGTAAAGTAGCCAGTGGTTGTTATTTCATAGTCTCTTTATTTTTAGTCGCTTTATTCAGCACAACAAGACTTTTATAAAATAATTTATCTGTACTTTACAGTTGGCGGAACTGTACGTCATTTATATCAATCGTGAGCTAAATGGTTGAAGAAGTAGAATAAATGCATTTATATATTTTGGAGTAAATTTATTCGGAAGGTACGTATAATCTTCAAAGGGATGAATATGTAAAATGGTTTTCGTATAACTTAGGTACATAATATATACCGCTTACCTAAAACAGAGCTCGCTTACATCTTTCTTAAGCGATTTTTCATGAACGACGCAGCGTTAATGTGTACAAACGCCTTTGCCTTCAGCGGCATACTTTGCTCGTTTACCGAAAATAAATAATGTGCAAAGCTGCTGGCGAGAATAGACTATGAAGAATTTCTCTAGAGATAACAATATTTTTGTAATTTATTCAACATGCTTTATTTTATGTATTTTAAAATATTTTACTTATATATCATTTGGATATTATCTACATTTATTGGTATTTATATATTTTTGTACACTTCCCGTTAATTTAATTATTATTGCCATTAGTCCTCTACGCAAAATATATTATACTCAACATATGATCTTCAGGATATCTTTGTATATAGTAAAATAGAATCATTTGGAGTTGAATAGAATTTTTTTTATTTAACCCTTTTTATGTAGTATGTGCTTATAAAAATATTTAAACTTCGACCGACCCCCCTCTTTCCTTTTTTATTGTTTTTTTTTTACTCTTAATTAATTACTTTCTCTATGGAGTCGTGTAACTGGTATTACTAACTTGTCCTAATGTTATCGTTTCTAAAGTTATTTTTTGTAGTATAAGGTTCCGTGCACAAATTCAAATTAAGTGAAAGATAGGGCTCATAGACATCTACATCTATCTTCGAATGATAATCAAACTACAGATGCGTTATCGCCCCTAGAATGCCTCGTTGCCAGTAAACAAAGGTATCCGGATCTTAAACTCAAAATAAAATATTACGTTAAAGTTCTGTGAGACCGTGGTCGTTTTCCGGTCAAGTCGACCCATTCGTACTACAACTTTAATAAATGTGAAGCATGGCTTCTACCACGTTAAAATGTTTGCTTAATCTCTATAATTTTTTTAAATTAAAACTACTATGGTTTTTGTAAAGATACATTAAATTTTCGCTCGCTTTCGCTCCCGAGCAGATATCGGCCGCAGTCTTCATATCTGCAAGCCATCTAGCTTCACAAGGTTCATCGCAGCACTGGAATAATATGCTTCCTGTTCCTTCAAGCTACTCTCTGCGCTATGCGTGTTCGGGTGTTAGAACAACTAAGTGTCCATCGCATTCTTTAATGCGTGGTAGCAGACATCACATATCATGCAAGTTTCCTTACGTTGTTTTCCTTCACCGAAGAGCACACGGCAAATCAACATGTAACTTTGCAGTTACAAATTCGTTGGTACTGGTGGGGCTTAATCCCGGGTTTTTCATTTTTTACTCGCTTGTTTAGCCCTTGAGCTACCATGGCTCATCTCATTTGTAATGTATATAAAAGTCGGAGAGAACACAAAGAACGTAACGCATCTCTATCCGTTTATTCCACAATGAATTCGCTGTATTATCGCCATTTACCCGCCACCTATATAATCACTCTTAACCTACTACCTTACATTAAAATACTACATACATACATAAACTTATTTATTACTATGCTAATCCTAAATATAACTTAACTACTTAACAATAGTTTAATCAATAATAAGGTTTTTGAGTCTACATTGCCTTATAGGGCGACTCCGAGGCTCCGTGGGCAGTACAACGTTTGGCAAGGTATCTTTATACGCCTGTGAACCCAGGTTCTCACTGGTCGTCTCTTTTGCCGAATCCTTTAAGCCGATGTTTGACTTTGAGGTTTCTAAACCCCACATTCATCCCGATCCGCCGACCGACCCGGCTAAGCCTTCCCGGCGTCGTTAAGCGTGCGTGACGCATAGGCCATGGGGCGCTCGCGAATGCCGTCGTCGCTCGGCTACGACAACACGGCCCCTATCCCTCTGGCCCTCGCGTCGCACGTTACTATAACAGGCTATACTATAATATATAATTATCCTGTTATCATTTGGAAAAACAATCTTTGTAATTCAAAAGCTTCATCGGTTGTCGTTTCTTCGAGCTATATGGCCGGCCATTTGCCACTTCAGCTTACTAATCCGTTGGGCTATGTCGGTCACTCTGGTTCTACTGCAGATATGCTCATTTCTAAGTTTATCACGCAGAGAAACTCCGAGCATAGCCCTCTCCATAGCTCGCTGAACGACTTTGAGCGTCCTCATACGGCCAGCGGTAAAGGACTACGTCTCAGATCCGTAAGTCATCACTGGCAACACGCACTGGTTGTACAATCTAGTTTTCAGAGATTGAGGTATACCTGACGAGAAGATGTGTCGTAATTTCCCGAACGCTGCCCAGCCGAGTTGAATCCGTCGATTGACCTCTCGGTCGAAGTTGGACTTACCTAGTCGGACTATTTGTCCCAGGTAAACGTACTCGTCAACAACTTCGAGCATAGTGCTCCCAACAACTACCGGCATAGGTGTGACATGGACATTAAACATGATCTTTGTTTTGTCCATGTTCATCTTAAGACCTATCCGTTGGGAGGTACTATTGAGGTCATTGAGCATAGTGCTTAGGTCCGCCAGCGATTCTGCCATAAGGACTATATCGTCGGAAAATCGAAGGTGAGTGATGTACTCGCCATTGATGTTAATACCGTATCCTTTCCAGTCCATTAGCTTGAAAACGTCTTCCAATGCAGCGGTGAAGAGTTTCAGGGATATAACGTCACCCTGTCTTACACCTCTCTGCAGTTGGATAAGTTTTGAACTCTGGTTCTGTACTCGATAGCCATCGTAGCCCTACTGTACAAACACTTCAGCACTTCGATATACCGAGAGTCAACTTGGCAACGCTGAAGGTACTGTAGCACCGCCCAAATTTCGACGGAATCAAAGGATGAAATGAATTTTTTAATTATGAATAAGTCATAGTTTCTCACAGTAGCTTGGAGTTGTTTTACTGGTAAATATTTAACATAACTCAGAAACCTATTTATTACTACTATTGACTACTATATTATTCATGATATTAGAGTAACACCTATCGTACTTTTCCCAATAATGCAGGTTCAATAAATAATAGTGAGCAGTTGCTTGTCATCCTAATGACCTATCTAAAATCCGATTAATTGCAACGTATGTGTAATACTATCTGGTTTTGACATGTCGTCCACAAATTTTCATAAATCAGTTCCCTGTAACTCTGTCAGGTGTTTTACTACTCTTTACTGTGCTCCATTATGAATAATCAGTTCACTTTAATAAGTTCCATACACAACATAATAGCCTTTGGCCTGTTTTAGTGGGCATATAACAAGAGCGAATAATACAATTATCCTAATAAAATACGCAAACTATGGGATTTTTGATTTCGACTTCAATTAATTAAATAACATAAAAAATTAAATAAAGATTTACATCGAAAACGTATGATAAAACGTATTGATAAGATTTTTCGAACTAAAACAAAATCAAGAACAAAAGCTACAGCTATTGGTGCCATAATAATAATTGTTTAGACGGATAAGTTCTTGCAGAAAGTGAAACTAATTTTTTTGCCCGCCACTTTCACATTTGGGTTTAAACGTCTTTTTATATTTTTATTAATTAATGATTATATTTTGTTGTTTCATTCTAAATTACAGCTAAAATTTGTATAATTTACGTATTAATTTTAAAAAGTTTAAAAAGGACAGTAATAATTTAAGATAAAATATAATTTATATTTATTTCGGTGGTTTTGAGCAAGCTTGAATTTTTTCGTAAGAACAATGTCCACTTTCCACTGCCACGCCTAACATGCTTGGACCGGTTAATGTTTATTTAACGTAACTAGATAAAACATATGTCGTTTCAATTTTCTTTAAAAATATGACAAAATACCGAACTCAGTAGATCTTTAAAGTATGTAGATTCAAGCAATTGCGCATAATATTTTTGAGGTTATGTGAAATATTATTAATCTGTACCATTTTGAATTAAAAGTTTTTCACTGTATATAATGTAATGTGAACATACGTGAAAATCAAGTTGCTGATTGTTCATATTTGTCGCGGGAGATTTTTATATTTTTCAGAGCGAATGTACAAGGTCCCCTTACAAGCAATGCTTTGCGGCAGCGTTTAACTTCAAAGCTATCAAAAATACATATTATTAGTGTTTACTCCTGATTGCCTCGAGCGGAGTGAGGAGACGGTGAGCGTAGCGCGGGAGGGGAGGCTAGCTGCGTCGTACGCGCAGAGCAAGCGGGGCAGTCGGCAGAAAGCCTTAGGGCGCTGCGCCCGCGTTAGTTAAACGTCGGAAGTTACATAATCTCGCGTTAAAAAGGGGCGTTTTTTTAAAAAAAAAAGAAAGAAATTTTTTGTTTTTGCCCGACGCCGAGAATATAATATAGAAGTTTTTTATTTTATGTTTGTGTCAAAAAAAACACGAAAAAATATTTTAGTTTTATTTTTTGTTGTTTGTGGACGCACGCGCGGGCCGCGGGGTGCTCAGAATCAAGCTTGTGGTTTGTTTCGCCCTTTTTTTATTTTTTATTTTATTAGATAGAATAGACCCCCCCCTTTTTTTATTTTTTTTTATGTTTTAGAAAAAGAGGAAGATTGGTGTAGTGAGGAAAAAAAATATGGGGGAGGAAACAGCAAAACCACCGTCACTTGTTTTAATGTCGAATAACGTTGATTTGGTTGAATTGAAGTTAATTAAATGGACAATAAAGTTGATAAACTAATATAATGAATATTGAAGTGGTAGTTTTCCATATGTGAACGTCCCCTTGGATGGATCCTACCATTGGAGAGAGGCAGTGCCTTGGGATCTGCTGTCTAGTCACATCACCTTTCACCTGACAGATGCCCTGTGGTTAACCCTACCTCCGCCAATCGGTAAGTGTTGCTTGCTTCTTTGTTAGTCGTTATAGTTTAGTTATCTATAGGTCAGTTGGACCCTCCCCTTTATTACCCGTCGAATTGGGCTACTGTGGGCCCTGGCTCGATCGACCTTTGTCGGGGTAACTGGGGGCAGTAACAATGTGGTAGCAGAGCGTGATTAGGTGGTTAGGTAGAAACAATCAACCCCGTACCTTTGTGGTAGCAGAGCGTGGTTGATTGGTTTGCAATCACTCCCGGCCGTAATACAATAGTTTTTTTTGTTTTGTTAGTCGGTCGGTGGATAGAACCACGCTTTCTGGTAGCAGAGCGTGGTTGATTGGTTTGCAATCACTCCCGGCCGTAATACATAATAAAAATATTTTTGTTATTTTCATTCTTTGTTCGCTTACTTTGTTTGTTAGAGATGGGTAGAATTAGAGACCATGCCTCTAGGCTGCGTATGCGGGAGTGTAGTTTAGGTTTAGGTACCGTCACGAGTCGTGTAAGGTGGATAATTATCGTTAGCACATAATCGTGTAATTATCGTATTATCGTTATTGCATTCGTATTATATTGTTGATTAAATTGCCGAAGTGTCGGTCGCCTTAGCGTGGCGTCTTTTTGACCGCTTATAATTGTGTTTAATTTAATTAATAGTATTTGTATTAATTAAATTAACTGTGTAGTGTAATTGTATTTAATTTTATAAATAGTAATTTGTATTTGTAGTAATTTGTATTGAATTTAATTTGATGGTAATTTGTATTTAGTAGTGATGCCATTGCACTGCCAGGGCAGTCACCTTGCCGTTTTGTGCCTGGGTGCGACCGACGCTTCCTCTCGGGGCTGCCGGGCTCTCGACTCCCACGGGCGGGGGCGCTCAGTCACGCCCCCTCCCGGGCGACGTTCGGCGCTCTCCTGCGGGCTACCGTACCCCTGGTTCGAGTGCCGGTCTGATGGAGGCAGCTCCAAATAGATAGCTGCCGCCCTTGCTCCTACCACGGCCGCCTTCACTGATCTTTTGAGTCGTCAGTCCACTTGTCAAACGATTCTATTGCCGACGGCCTCAGTGTAGGCGTACAACCCAAGTAGCGATTGTGTAACGGTGTGCGCTCTATTGGATTCGGGTTCAAACGCGGTGTGGCCTGCAATTTTGGTTGGTGGGGAGACTAGGGCTCACCTGGAGCTTTGAATGCTTAGAAAAAAATTTCTTTTGTTTGCCGCGAAATGTTTCGCAGTTGTAGCGGTTGTGAGTTTAAAAGGTGAATTTGAAATACTCTTTGAATGTACACGTGTACGTGTGTTTTTGTAAATATATTTGATCATTATGTTTGCTTTGTTGAAAAGAAAATTGAAATTGAGTGACTGTTTGTACCGAAGGAAATAAAAATTAATACTTCTTTTGTTTTCACATTTGTTGGCATTGTCGAAGATATTTGTTTTGGAAAATATGGTTAATCTAATAATGGAATATGGTTATCTTATGTTTATCGTTTTGCTTAATTTATCTGTTTTGATCAATGCGCATCGGGCAATAAGTTTGCTATAGTTTGTTTCAAGGTTGCATAGTAGTTTGAGCATTGATGCTTTGAGGCTTGGATGAAGCATAATCATAGAACTGCATGTTTGGAAAGCTACTCTTAAAGTATGACGGTTGCGTGCGAAGCGCTCGGCCGCGTGACAAACGCCTCTTATTGATTGTTTCTCGTGCTTTAAGTGACAGGAGGCCCTTTTGAGTTTTGATACGCTAAGAATGTGTGACCCGACAGGAGATCGCTTCATGTTGGATATAGATTAATTGTGCACGTACACCGGGTTGAGTAGAAGTATGAATAGAAATTGGATATGTTGAAAGATTGTTAGTAGAGCTTACTGTCAGAGCTGTCATTTTACATTTTTACGATGTAGCTCTTAAAATGTGTCCTTTTTGTTTTTTTTTTTTGTTTTTGTTTGTGTTTTTTTTCTTGTGCTTTATTATTGTGCTTCGGTTGCTGGTAACTCACCATAATGTTCAGAATGCGGCTATTTTGCAGCGGGAGTTTTGGATTTTGGCTGGCCGACGCACTATTCGCAGCGTCACTTTTGGGAACATACCTTGTTGTATATTGAGGGCCGCAGCCGATGGTGACTCACCACCTGACCGCGTCAGGGCCATCCGACTATTCGCTTGAGTCGGAACCGACTTTGCTGGCCCTTCCTCGTCAAGTCCTCCAACTACGTAACGCGCGTTCACATGAGGCCTATCTTGCGTTTTCGTGTGCCTCGCCCCTAAGGCCGTTCACTTGGCACTTGTAAGTGCCCTCAGCACTGAAGCTTGAAGCACTGAAGCCGATGTCCGGGAAGGGCATCCAGGGGAAATTCGACTCTCCGGCTTGCCCACGTTGGGGCGGTGATTTGAGGCGGTGGTTGGGATTGCAAGAGCGCATCTCCGTCACATTAGTGGCCGAGGTTTTGGTTGGAGATTCGGTCTTGCAACGTGCCGTCGCGTCCCTATCCCGGTTGACAATTTACTCGCGGACATAAGTCCTTATGTCTGGACGGGGGTTTGTTTACGCCCGATTGCCTCGAGCGGGGTGAGGAGACGGTTAGCGTAGCGCGGGAAGGAAGGCTAGCTGCGTCGTACGCTCAGAGCAAGCGGGGCAGTCGGCAGGAAGCCTTAGGCCGGTTTTAGAGCTCGACCGACCATCAGTGCGTACCATCGGTCCTGACGATACGCATAACCGATCGTCAGTTTGTAGCGTTCAGAGCTTTCCTGAGCAACGAAACTGGCCGGACTGGTACAGTCACAAACACGTACACGAAATGGACGCGTTAATTGTTTAATTGCTGCTTACTATGTTCGTAAACGAATAAGGAACAGAAAACGTAGATATCAGGTTCACCCAATCGGCCCCCAAAGAGCACTTTAAGGGGAATTTACTACTTTATATTCATTATTGAGCGAAGATGAAGAAAAAGTTTTTGAGAATGTCAATCAAAAGTTTTGATGAATTGTCAGTGAAATTACAAGACAACTTAAAACATCCGCGAGGCGTTCGGTGTCGATATATTCCATGTTTGATAAACATTACTTAAATTATTAACACTACTTAATGCCTATAAAATCATACAATATTATTAAAGTTTATGTTTTATTTTCTTGACGATGATACAAGCATCCTTACGGTCGGTGTAGCACTGAACGCGTCAATATGTTTCCATAGCGCGTCGGTCGACCGTACGCAGTGCGTAGCAATATACGCGTGTGTACGGTCGGTGGAGCACTGTAACGACTTGTGAATTTTCATACAAAAGGCAAGCGCGACCGACGTACGCACCGACGGTCGGTCGAGCTCTGAAACGGGCCTTAGGTTAGGTAACAAGAAAATAAGAATTTGTTCTTATACGTAGGGCACTCAATAATTTTTGAGATATACAAACGTATCTAGAATACGTTTTGTATATCTCAGAACTTATTGAGTGCCCTACGTATAAGAACAAAATGCTATTTTCTTGTTTTTGGAAGTATTATGTTTCTGAAAATTTTATTACAATTAGAAAGCACATTATATTCAATAAAATGTTTTTACTTCTTAATGCTTTTAACAACAGCAGAATAACAAAAGGGGTTAAAGAGCAAATACTAATCAATCAACTTCAAATATTTGAGGAAGGAGCGCAGAGTTAAATAAGAAACTAAAATTTGAAGGAAAATGAAAGAGAAACCCTAAGGGAATACGGTAGAATTTTTTTTTAGGTAAGACGTTACCCCTACACTAAGATTTTCTCTCGTATCTTAGGGGCAGTTTACAAACATAAATTGCACAAGGACAAACATCCAGACCCGGAACAACTATTTGTAGGCCATACAAATATTTGTTTCGTGCGGGATACGAACCCGCGACCCGCAGCGCAGCCACTCATTGCTAAGCCACTGCGCCACGGAGTCGTCAATAGAAATAATATCCAAAAAAAATTACAGAAAATATTGCAGGAAATCTGACTGAAACTGACACATACAATAAATCTTTTACTAACTTTATTTATAACTAATTTACGTTACTAAATAATTTTTAAAAACATGTAATATTAGTTTTATTTCTACTCTGAGATAAAATTTTCATTTTCATTCTTCCAAGTATTCAATATTTGTACTTATATTATTAATAATACATTTAAATACAATTGATTTATTATTTAATAATATTTACTATACATCTAGGTAGGTATGTATAAAATAATTACATCATACATTCTAAACAATAATACAAGGACTCCTTATCAGAAAATGTTACGCGTATTATATGCTACAAGGCACGCTTAATGGTTTAATCATTAAAGATTCGTTGAAGTTAATAGAAGATAGAATGGTGTCAATATCTGACAAAAAACCTAAAGTTATGTATTACGAATTTAAGAATATTATTGTACAATGTTGGGCGACCATTCCCATAAAACTCTGGTATCAATTCCTGTCTGCGTGCTTCCCAGAAAAAGTGGGAAATCGTTTTATTTTAATTAATTTTGTATATTCATCTTTCTCGTACGAATTTATATTACGTACCTCTTTTGTCCAACTGTGGCGAATTAGTCTAGTAAATTAGTAGTATGAAAGATACGACGTGACATAATAAAATATATCAGACCGTTTTGTTTTTACATAATTAATTAGAACACGTTTTCAATCATTCATTACAGCCCTACTCAAATAGTCTCATAAGAGGAGTATATTCCATGGTTCTTAAATTTGGCAGACGATTTGGCAGCCACATTTTGTTTTTCTCTGTTACCTCCTGTAACACCCACGGATCAATATGTGGTAGTGAACATTCATATAATGCCACTACACGATCACAATCACTATTAAGGTCACACATTATTCCAATGTATTATATATCGCACTGAGTTAACAAGACTTCATTCTTCTAAATGTCCAACTTGTGTTCAGATGGGAATACTGATGTCAGCGAAATAATCAAAATGTTTGCTGTGTTCACTATAAAAGACAAACAAACTTTGTCCATATCATTGGTACTTTAATCTATTCGCTGTGGTTCATTCGCTTTTTAGGTCGATGATCTAAAGGGGATGGAATTAACAATTATCAATACCAAGAAAATATATTATTTATGATCAGACTGATATCCGCAGTAGAACTAGAGTAACCGACATAGCACAGTAGATTAGTGAGCTGTAGGAACAAAAAGCCGGCCATGAAGCTCAAAGAATCGACAAACGATGGGAAAGAAAGCTTCTCAAGTGGCAGACTCGCATGTGAATTCGAAAGGTAAACAAAGTCTATGGCGGCTTCCCACTTGATAGATCAGGATTACGCCAGGCCTCTTTCACTTTTGCTACCTGCGTGAAATAATTACCTAAAATTGAGAGTCACCGACGTTGTAATACGCAGTTGGGGCTAGCGCATTCTAAGCGATTGAATGTTAAAGTTTTTACACTGTTTACGTAAATAGTTTTTTGTAAATACTTGTTAAAATAGTTTTTGTTTAGTATTTAGTATATTTAATTGTTAGATCATCGTCATTATCATCATTACAGCCCTTCACAAGTCCACTGCTGAACATAGGCCTTCCCCAAGTAATGCCACAAAGTACGGTCCTGAGCCACCTGCGTCCATCGACTTACCAGGTCGTCACTCCATCTAGTGGGGGGTCGCCCTACACTATGCCTAAAGATACGAGGCTGCCACTCGAGAACCTTTCTTCCCCATCGGTTATCGGTTCTTCGAGCTATATGGCCGGCCCATTGCCACTTCAGCTTAATAATCCGTTGGGCTATGTCAGTCACTCTGGTTTTACTGCGGATATCCTCATTTCTGAGTCTATCACGCAGAGAAACTCCGAGCATAGCCCTCTCCATAGCTCGCTGAGCGACCTTGAGCGTCCTCATACGGCCAGCAGTGAAGGACCACGTCTCAGATCCGTAAGTCATCACTGGCAACACGCACTGGTTGTACAATCTAGTTTTTAGAGATTGAGGTATACCTGACGAGAAAATGTGTCGTAATTTCCCGAACGTTGCCCAGCCGAGTTGAATCCGTCGATTGACCTCTCGGTCGAAGTTGGACTTACCTAGTCGGACTATTTGTCCTAGGTAAACGTACTCGTCAACAACTTCGAGCATAGTGCTCCCAACAACTGTGACATGGACAATAAACATGATCTTTGTTTTGTCCATGTTCATCTTAAGACCTATCCGTTGGGAGGTACTATTGAGGTCATTGAGCATAGTGCTTAAGTCCTCCAGCGATTCTGCCATAAGGACTATATCGTCGGTAAATCGAAGGTAAGTGATGTACTCGCCATTGATATTAATACCGTATCTTTTCCAATCCAGTAGCTTGAAAACGTCTTCCAATGCAGCGGTGAAGAGTTTCGGGGATATAACGTCACCCTGTCTTACACGTCTCTGCAGTTGGATAGGTTTCGAGCTCTGGTTCTATACTCGGATAGCCATCGTAGCCCTACTGTACAAACACTCCAGCACTTCGCTATACCGACAGTCAACTTGGCACCGCTGAAGGGACTGTAGCACCGCCCAATCGACGGAATCAAAGGCTTTCTCATAGTCCACATACGCCAGGCAAAGTGGCAGATTGTACTCCTCAGTCTTCTGTACAATCTGCCGCAAGGTATGTTGTCTATGGTACTGAAGCCTTTTCGGAAACCGGCTTGTTCGAGAGGCTGGAAGTCGTCGAGTCTGCGTGCGAGACGATTCGTAATGACTCTCGAAAACAGCACGTAGACGCGGCTCAGAAGGGAAATCGGTCTGTAGTTCTTCAAGAGAGCGTTGTCGCCTTTTTTAAAGAACAAGACCACCGCACTTCTGCTCTACGCCTCTGGAGTAGTGCCACCATGAAGGACCGAAATGAAGAGCTTCTGAAGGACTTCAAATTCCGGTGTTCCACCCGCTTTCAGAAGCTCCGCTGTAATTCCATCCTCGCCTGGGGCCCTGTCGTTTTTAAGGTGCTGAAGAGCCATTCTAATCTCGCTTAGACTGACGTCCGGGATATCATCGGAATAGTATCGGATAAGACTTGCTCTTGGATCATTACTCACACTTGCGTGTGGCTCCAACGATGATGTGTACAGCTGCCCATAGAACCTCTCAATCTCACTCAAAATCTCAGGTGTCCCGGAAACGATGCTGCCACACTCAGTCTTCAGCTTTGACAGTTGGCTCTTACTGGCAGACAGATTTCTGGCAAAGACGGAGCCCTCCCGATTCTGTGCTAAGTGTCCAGTTTGACAGTTGCTCTTTCTGGCAGACAGATCTCTGGCAAAGACTTTGGAGCCCTGGTTCCGCTCGATCGCTTCTTTAATACGAGCAGTATTAAAGTTGCGTAAGTCTCGCCGCATGCATTTGGAGATCTGTCTGTTCAGTTGCCTGTATGCTGTCAAATCTGTTGACGATTGCAGCCTCATCTCCCGTCTAACAGCCATGAGATTAAGAGTGTGATCGGAGAGTTTTTGTGTTCTTCTGCGGCGGGTCTTGAGAACTTAGCTCCGACCGCATGGACAGTTTCCATGAGCTTGTCATTCATCTCGTCCACTGCATTGCAATCTTGTAGGCATTGAATGCGGTTACGTAACTCGAGCTGAAAGTTTTCGGGAATTCTGGATTAGAGCACGAGGGGGGCGGAGCGTTGACTTCATTAGACGAGACCTCTCCAACTTAACTTTTAGGTTCAGTGTGCCTCTAACCATTCGGTGATCGCTGCCAATTTTCTCCTTTGCGATCACTGAGACATCACTGAACAGTTGGCGTCTGGTCGTCATAATGAAGTCAATCTCATTTTTTGTCGAACCGTCGGGGCTCGACCAGGTCCACTTTCTGTGGGGCCGCTTCTGGAAGAAAGAGTTCATCATAAAGAGTCCCTCTTTCTCCATAAAGTCGGCCAGCTGCTGGCCCCTTCGGTTACGTTGCCCTACTCCAAATTTCCCTAACTTCAGTTCACCGTTTTCTCTTGTGCCTAGTTTTGCTTTGAAGTCTGCCATCAACACCGTGTTGTGGGTTTTGGAGGAATGCATGGCTTTGGAAATAATTGTTAGATAAAATAGTTAAAAGTTTTAATGTAATTTAAAAAAAAATATATTATATGTATATTACCCATCTATTTGATAAGTTTTAATGGCAAAACGTGGCTCTTAATATAATTGCTGCGCGGATAGATGCTACATGACCAACAAAAGGTTTCAGATATATCATAACAACATAAATATAGTACTGAAGGATTTTAGTAGGAGATTATGAAAGGTGAATTTATTACATTTTAGGTACTTACTTATAGCAAAAAATATTTATTGAATAAAACTATATTTATGTATTTTATCGCGTTTAATAAACTACTTTAACTTATTTTTAATTCCTGATGATATCGTAATATCGTAAATATGTTACGATATTACGATACAATATCGTAAATAATTAAAAAAAAGATTTAAGTAAAAATTTACTTCACTATCCAAGTATCTACTGACATACTATAAGTATGTCAGTAGATACTTAGATACTTGTCTTTCGTTATTAAAATATTTTAAGTTATAATTAAACAATATACTGAAAATAATAAACTACTAACAAATAATCTACTAACAAGTTTTTAACAAAGTATTATACGAATGTTAGAAATCATATATGGAGGTTATTTGTTATTTCTTCCGAGCCAAGCGTTGCGATTCCCGACGAATGGCCTTGCAAGTTGCATGCGTTGGACAGCGCAGAACATAGGTGAGAAAATATGGTCAGTCGATCATAGTCAGAATAGATACTTCACTTAAGTAACTTAATTAACATTTCGCAATTTATTTTTTTACTTTTTATTGACATCCCTTAATAACCACGGAAAGTCCGCCGTGACTTAGGAAGAGGAAAAGATGCAAAGTAATATGGATACTCGCGCGCAGCGATAAAGTTTTATTAATTTGCGTGCTCGATTCATCCAATTAATAATAGTTATGTAGGCTATTAAAAGTCGGCAAGCAATCAACATCAAAGGAGTGCAACTTCTGTACGTAGTACTATTATTTATTCTGTGACTACGCTTTGTGGTGTGATGTGGAGCAACCCGCACGAGATGTATAATAATATTAATCTATAGTATAATTAAAGATCTAGACAAAAACAACACGCCTTTCTATTCTCTGACACCTTCCAACATTACACGGCGACTCTGCCAGGCGGTGCGCTGCGTAAATGCACGCACACCGTCGAGGCTTGCAAAGTTATTTAATTTTAAATAAAAAGTAATTTACAGAATTGACATAATACTGCATGTGACAAGAAATCAGAATCTGGGATAATAGAAAAGGCCACAATATTATTATTTAAAAAAAGATAATACACATTGCAATAAACATTAAATTTCGAAAGTTTTCATTTATAAGCAACGAGGAAATAAAAGTATTAATGACATGAATTTTAGGAAAAAGAAGAAATTGTAGTCCAGCGATCATAAGCGGGTAAGAAGAATAGGAAAATTGATCCGAAAATAAAATACTACATAGCACCAGTGTGATAATTTTGTAAATTACTATTTTAGACATAAAATGCTTTTTGTGAAACTTTAATTATTTTGTTTGAAATTTAAAATATGGTTATATACGTAAAATGTAAGTATCAATTAGGACAATTTATCATATACATTAAAGAAGTAATAACCTGAAGAAAGCAAAAATAAGGATCTACACACTTCCTCGGCTACCTATTTCGTAAAAAAGTAAGTAAGTAATAAGTAATTAGGACATATTTTGATTAAAAAGTTAGCTGAAACTAGCCGTCGGATACATATTAATATTATTAAATTCTATTTGAATTTTTTATCTAAAAAAATAATACACAATAATACATAATGCGATATTATAAATTAAGTTACATTTAAGCACATATGTGGCAAGTTTATATTTAAACACAAGACGATTTTATATCCTTTCTTATTCATTCATTGTTTTATTTCCTTTTCATTACTGTGTCCTGCAAAGAAATAATAAAATAATTTGACTGATTACCTACATGTTTACGTACTCAAATTTGCCACGGTTTATCATTAATCAATTTTTAATATTTAGTAGTTTCGTTGTTTTTATTCTGAAGTAAAATTTATTTAAATGTATATAATTTTGAAAAGGGTTATAAGAAATTCAATACTATTACAAGTTTTATTTTTTTCTTTCCCCGAATGAAACTTACTGTTAGTACAATAAATCCTTATGAAATAAAATTGTTCATTTCAATATTAAAATAGATTAATGTTCTGCTTATATAAACATGATAACTCTTATAGTTATATTTTAAATTATTTTCTGTATAGGATATTATAAAAATCATATTTCTAGCAAGCTTAAATTTTTGAAAAGCTAATGTAATTTCCGATGTATGTAAAAGTACTGTAACTATTCACGATGTAACTGTCTAATTTTTTGTACAAAATAATAATATTTAAAACTATCTTTATAACATACACATATTTTACTTGCCTTCATATAATAACATATTATACAAGTTATGTTAAAATAAGGCATGATCATAGTTTAATGTAATCGCAAACGTTTCCTTATACCTACTCTGGAATTTATAACAAGGATGTCAGAAATCACTTGCGTTGGTAGGATTGCAATATGCATTTTGATCTGTCTGTTGTTGTATGATTGCGTTGCTATATATTGATTTCTTGGTTCTGAATATATTAATTTTTTTCCAGTTTAATTTGATTTAACTGTTATAACTGAAATGCTGAATTCCATTTCTAAAACGTATTCAATTTATAAACGATGTTTTTCTTTAAGGCTGTGCACGTGTCATCCCAGTGAGAATCGAAACGTTTCTGCATATTGAACTAAAATAGAAGACTCCTAATCTTAGGTTTCCACTGCTTTTTGGTATTGCTTATAAATGAACTTGATTAAATACAACAATATTTACCTAATTGAATGAAAGGCCTAAGTAAACATTTGCATCATTTCATTTGGATTGAAGGGTAAAACAAACATCAATTTGTCTTATACATGGATAAGAACAGGACAATATTCACTGAAATCTACTAGAAATAACTATGATAAAAATGTGGAAAAAAAGACGTACAATTTTACATTCATCAGCCTCTCAGAGTCGTGACCTACGTTTAGCAGTGGATTCTGAGAGACTCTTATCATAGATCGTCTCCTGCAATTTTCGCCACGGTGGTTGGTTGGCAACCGCAGTTTTTATTAAGTCAGGCAAAAGTTTATTCGTATTTAATACACAAATTCGAGACATTTATTTTCAAAGTTAAATTACATTTTTTAATATATAGTGGTTGTGGTATAATCCCGTTGCTGTAGAAATCTTGGAATTTTTGATTTAAAAAAATGCGCCAGGTAGTTTAGACAGTCCTCTCTTGATGTTAACACTACCTAGAGAATTCTAAAGAGACCGAAATAGGTGAAAATACGACGGTGCATGGACAGGACTATGTGGTGAATGAATTAACACTTCCCAACCAAGCTCTCTCAATTTTGCTGAGTAGCCAGAAATGTATGTGGTCTCTCTGGTCATTAGTTCTTGGCAGTAGACATCCAAATCGATAGTTTTCCCGGCGGTAAAAGCTCATAACCAACGATGCCCTTCTATTCCCATCATAAACACAGCATCACCATATTGCGTGTTAATCCGGGTTTCACTAGAGTCTGTGGACATGACTACCATTTGACCGTGATCTTTTCATACGTTCTTGTTGTAGGTGATTAAATTTTTAACACAAGTGATCAATCTTTTCAAAAATGGTTTTGTTTCATTACGTTTCAATAGAGAATCGCAAATGAGTTCACGATGCATTAGGTTTCTTTCAGTGAGCCAAACCAAATATCGAACTTTTTTGTGTAGCCAGACTTTTTCAAATGGATCAAAACTGTTTTTCGATCAATTCTCTATTCCTCTGCTATGTCATAGCTACAAATATACTGATATTGCTCCACTTTTTCAAAAATGGCATCTACTTACCACCAACCTACTACTACAACTAGCCAAATATAAACAGTAAAACCAAAGACATTTTTCTTCAATTTTGTACAAACAACATTCGAAGAAACTTTTTCCCCAACCTATTATTTTCTAGTACAGGAACTGCGACTCGTATTTTCATAAAATTGAAACTTCGTAAAAGTTGAACAAAAATGGCTAATATCATTGCCACCGCGCAGGTAAATATGGATTGCCTCTCAGCTTGGAATTATAAAGGCAATTCATACATTTCAGACCGAAACATATCAGTTCACACACTATCGTTTTGCTGCAGAAAAAGGTAATACGTTTACTATTGAGACGGACTCCTAGACAGAAAATAGTTTCCTTCCCATAATACAAAAAACAGTTTTTGCTAGTTAATCACCTTAAAGATTTACAGGTGTTTTGAGATGCCTAACTTAAAATTTTAGCCTTAAAACTTTGGAAATAATCAATTTAGCCATTTATAAGATCGATGGCGCCTTGAGAAAGTTTTTTATAAAGGCTTTTGTTACCTTTGGTGATTACAAGTTCCGTATAATCAACAAAAAGTGCAAGTCCTTGGAAATATCTATTGTATATAACTTAAATAAAAACGGCAAACGAACTATCTAGTGGGACACTCGCTTCGAACTCGCCTTCCCTTAAATCAATAGCAGAAAAACAGTTAACAATAATAGCTCGCATATTCTAAGCTGGTTTGTCAGACATATTAAATTTATGACGTTTAGTAACAAACCTAAACAAAATGAAACAAGAAGGGGACAGCTTCAAACATTTTTTATTCATTTTAGGTTTATTATTATTATTATTATACAACATGTAATAAGAACCTTGTGGTCCCCCTGTGGTGGGGGTTAAGTACGTTATCAGATTCAGTATTCAAACGTATAGAAATAACTTTGCTTCAGAAAATTCGATCATAATAAAATAAAAAAAAGAATATTTAGAAATTGTATGTGGTTTTATTACGTCTGCATTGGCTGACGAGTAAAAGTAGCTCAAAGAGCCCGATAACTGATGCGCGTGTCAGTTAGAGGTAATAAAAAAAAAATAATTATTAAATTTAATTTTTTTTGTGGCTTTTTACTTACATTGACAGAATGGCGACCGATGCGAAAATGTCGGAGACATCTGTGTACAATACATAATAAATATAGGAATAAATTCTCTTTTTGAGTGAGAAAATCCACTACACTATAATATCTCGTAGGTATTGTAAAAGTAGAGACAGAGGGAAACTGAAACAGGAATTGGGTATCAGCAACTTATAACAACTCAAATTAAAAAAAAAACCGGTGGCCAACTTGATGATAAGTGAACGCTGCAGTCCATACTCGTATATATCTACTTTTATCAACGACTAAGAATCCAAATCCAGGTGCGCTATCACCCCTAAGATGGAATGACTCGTTATCAGTAAAAGGAGTTCTTCGGTTCTCTAGACTCGCCATATGAAACACAGCAGCACTGAGCTGCTATTTCACACAAAGGGATTCTCAAGCATTACCAATTTATATAAATATCCCATAAACATACTTTTACGAGCTTAGGTTTGACAACAAAAAATTGCCGATAAATTACCAAAATTAACACTTTAATTCACTTTACACTAATTAAAACTTAAAAGACACTAATAATTAATCACACTGATTCACTTTATTTCGCTCCGAAGCTTCACTTGTCTCGCCAAATTCAATACTGCCCCGATTGCGTATTGCAGCGCCTTTAAATAAGCATTTTCACCGAAACATCCAGAATATTCCCGTAGATACGTGCGCCGACCGACCAGACGCAGAAAGTTCGAGTGTGAGGCTTCTAGAAAACTTAGTTCTTCAATTCGATACTAGATGGCGCTTTTGGTTAAAAGATTAGTCATGTCATTTTCTGGAAAGCTCTCCTCGCTCTCGTTTCCGACACTAGATGGCGCTAGTGCCGGGTACATGACGTCAACTTAGGCGCGCAACAATATAGACACGAAAATGTCCGTGTATTTAATTATTTAAATAGTTTTTGCATTAACATACATTGGCAATTAATATACCTTAAAAATTTAGTATACCCGTAAGTAAGCTTCTCAATGTGAGCTCTCCCTTGAGACTCGTTATCGAGTATATAATACTCGTACATAGCAAATAAACATTTTATTGGAAGTAGGTACTATCCTTTGATTGTACATGTCTAGATAATTGCGGTCGATAAAGGGGACAAAATACCGTACCATTGTTGGTTGGTAACGTAACAGTAACACCCCACTTCGTACTAATTGCGACCGTGCTGCGAGTACACAAATCGCTCTCCAGAAAAAAACAAAAATGTTGATTTGTGCATTCAAATTGTGTATAAATTACAAGACACGTAAGTAAAGTAGTTCTGATATTAAATACCACCAGTAAATATTCACGATTTGCCTAAAACCACTTAAATTTTTTCAAATTTACAAACAAAATTTTTTTATCGAAAATCGATGGCGTAAAATTTCAGTGTCAGGGCAACTCTAAAATGTCCCAAATATTGCTGTAACTAGTGAATAATTATATAATAATAATAATATATAAAAATATTAAATGGTGTGGGGAAGTGACGTCCCCATCTCCAACTGACGTAACAGTTATGTAACAAAACTGCTACGTTGATGCAGTCAGTCAGTGCCTTGCCAAGAGGTGGGAGTGTCGTGCCTCACCAGAATTGAAGGTGCAAAGCTCCGTCTGTGCACATTACCGCACAATGAGACGGTGTCAGGCCTAGGCTCCCTTTAATTGACGCCCAATTTATGAATGATGGACAAAGAAAGAGCGCGCAAAGGGCCGCTGAGTGGAGGTCGCTAGAGTTGGCATTGGAAGTGACAGCCGCCAGCCAAGCGCGAGCGGCTGCAAGACCATCTAACAGCCCCCCATATCTATCGTCGCGCACGCGGCATACGCATCACCCTACTCGGTCTCGCGCAGCAGGATGTTGTAGGTGGTGAGCACGAGGTCGTAGGTGGCGAGGCTGTGGCTGCTGCGCCCTGGCGGCGCCGTGGTGCTGGAACACGGACACGGCGTGTGACCGGCAGTGCTGCGCTACCTTTCCTGCCCACTGCTGCATCAGCGACGCGGGGCATACTACCAGCGTGCCGCCGCGGATCAATTTGGAACTGTTATATCCAAAATTATCGTCGTACTCGTCTTCATCATCATCTATGTTGCTTTCCTCGTCGGTTGTTATCAGCGATATCATCGTGATAGTTTTACCTAGACCTATGTCGTCCTCTAGTATTCCACCAACTGCGTCTCCCTCCAACGCAGCCAGGCGAGTGCATGCAACTGGTGAGGCATCAGCTGCGTCTTTAGTGCTACTGGATTCTCTGTGAATTCGTTCTCTGGAGGCCGGGACGCTAGGGATTCGTGCAGGTCACGGAGACGCTCCAGTATCAGATTCCGTTCCGCCACGTGGGTTGCCATCGCTTGTTTGCCAAACATTCCAGGCTGTACCGCGTTACTGGCCTTTTGTATGTCATCCCAGGACAGCGCTTTATTTTCATCTCCATTAAACCCATCATGTGCGACGTTTTCAAGCGTTGGATTATCTGTTTCAACCACCTTTTAGCGACCTTGTCCCCCAGACGTCTCATATCCAGCTCGAGGGCTATCAGCCTTTCTATCAATCACTTTTCGCACACCCATAGTTTTGGTCCAGTCGACCCGAATTTGAATCAGCAGCCTATGTCTCAAACAAGTTGAATTGCTGAACTGAAATTTGGACAATATACTTTGTTTTATTCGCACCTAAGTTTCGCCTAAGTTGATTTTATTTTAGCTTCGCACCACTAGGGGTACTGTGCGCCATATTGTTTGATTCTATCGCAAAAACGCAATAGTTTTATCTTTCTATTTAGTAGCCACGTTCTCATTATTATAAATTAGAGTCCATTTTATTTAGTTCGTTCCCACAGTAGATGTTTACTTATATCGCACCGCAATTCATAATATTTTATACGAATTTTACATACTAGTGTATTCCCGCATAAATACTTGATTTGATTTGATTAGTGCACGCTACAAACAGCCGCCGTCTGCATTCACCCGTAGTCGTATTATATCGCTTACATTTACTTGACTTGTTTACGCATAAATCGTTTCGTCGTCTTATAATCGTTCGTGAATACGACCATCGATTCCAGTGCATTTTATACCGCTTTTACTCAAAGTAGCCTGTAAGGGTGTTTAAATTTAACCGCCTTTGCTTTCGTTTAAATTCAAGTCAATTTCATGCGCTGCACACTGTAAAACAGCTCGCTGCTGACGAAGGTTCCTCTTACTTTAAAGCTAGTGAGGCAATTGAGAGTAATCTGTACAACCACCACCAAAATTATAAAGCTCATGAAAGCAGGTCAATTCGAACACATCAAGTGGACGAGTAATTCGTGTATTATTTTGAATACAATCCGAATGTCAAATCTTTCGGTTGTAAAGAAATTTGACGATTCTGATTAGCACATGTGCTCGGTTTGTGTTGGTTGCCTAAGTCAGTTGTGTTTAGTCTTAATGTAAAAACGACAAGGCGCACGATATTATCATGTGTTGCTAGATTTTAGGATGTCATGAGATTTGTAGTAGCTGTGATATTGTGCGCTAAGCTTTTGATTAAACAAATTTGGTCGTATGAATGTGATCGGGATAACACACCATCTGATAAAATTGTTTGTTCGTGGCTACGCTTTAGGGAGGAATACCACGTCATGCAAATATCAGTAACGATAGCGTCGTCACGGTCATTGGTTTTGTTGATGATAGAGAGGAAGCTTACGGGAGCGTTATATATTTCTACGTTCAGAATGATGATGAGAATTCTGTGAACCTCTGCTCTAAATCAAAGGTTTCTTCTCGTAAGGTTGTGTCTCCCGCACGTCTCGAGCTTTGCGCAATTTTTGTTCTTGACACGCTTATCACAGCTGTTGTTAGTGTACACACATATAGGTGAATTCATATCGATAAAATTTTTGGCTTTTCCAACTCAACAGTCGCTTTATGTTGGGTTCATTCTTCACCTCATCGTTGGAATACTTTCGTCACAAATCGAGTGGCCAAGATCCAAAACGAGTTAGTATCGCAAAATTTCTATTATGTGCCCGGTGCAGAAAATCCGATCGATTGTTTGTCGCGTGGACTTACTCCGGTGCAAATGATAGATCACCAACTTTGGTTTCAAGGACCTTTTTGGATTCAGTTAGAACCGTCGCAATCGCCAACTGACTTAAACCCTTCCTCAATATTACAACCCACGGAAGAAAAGAAATACTCTTTGGTTGGGAGTACTTCGAGTGAAGTTTCTCCAATCATTATTTTAGTAACTCGTTTCTCTTCCTGGTCAAAATTATTGCCTAGCGTAATTTAAGTTTACCGATTTGTAAAGCTTTTGCCGCTACGTCATCATATTACTGCAACCGATTATGACTATGCAGAATTATTAATATTTCATGAACTTCAACGTTTACACTTTTCCGAAGAGATTGCAAGGTTGCAATCATGCAAGGTTTTAGTCGCACTTTTCAACGCCTAAAACCATTTTTACGGAATTGAATTATTAGAGTTGCCGGTTGTTTACCTAACTCCCATTTAAGTTTCGCTCAACACCATATTCTTTTACCACATAAGGATCATATTTTGAATTTATTAGTGAATTATCACCACAAATTGAATTGTCACGTTGACCCGGAATTGTTGATATCTATTTTGCGTCAGAATTACTGGATTATTTCAGTTCTCCTTTTCTCTCAAACCCCAAGTGATCGGATCCGACCAAGGCGATGTTCCGTCAAATTCGAAGCGGTCAGATTCGACCGCGCAAACCCACAGCTCTTTAAACCAAAAAACTTTTATTTAGAGACTACTTTTTTATGAAGAAGTTTGGCATTATAGAATCAATATGAAATTTTCTATCCTCTTGTGCAGTAAAAAGTGAGTTAGTCTATGAAAGTTTATTTATCATCTACGTTCATCACGTACGCCATTTTAATTTGGATGTTGTTGTGTTGATTTTTGGATTTTTCTAGTATTTTATTAGTGTTTTATTATGGTGTCTTATTATAAAAAATTTATGAAAGTTTTTGTGTGAATATAATTTATCTGTTATGTAAATAATGTCGAGTGTATATAGAAATATAATAGTGATTTTTTAATAGTACCGATTTTTTCTTAGCAAAATACAATAGTCTTTTTATAATGAAGTAAAACCTGACTTTTGTTTAGACAGGATAGAGAATTTTGTATATATTTTGTAATGCCAAACTTCTTCATAGAAAAATACTCTCTAAACATAAATTTTAATGGTTTAAATTGCTGTGGGTGGGTACGGTCTCACGCGACCGCTCAGGATTTGACGGATGCATGCGACAGCGTGGGAATTTTATGGGAATTGAAGGGTTAATACGCAATCGGGTGCACAGATGTCTCTTGTTATCCTAGTAAGTTCCCAGAAATAGTGGACCATAGGTCCTGTCGTGTAACATAATTCGCAAAGACCTTTATGCACACTGTTTTAGATTTTGATGGCCCGTTTAAGGATATGCTTGCTCGTAAACGTGCTGTAAGGTCCACGAAGGCATAAGTTTGTATTTTCGTATATGACAAATCGCCTAATAGAGCTCGCCGTTAATCTAAGCACGGACGGATTCATGAGTGCATTTAAAAGATTTCTTTCTCGCCTCGGTCCCACAGGTAGATTGTACTCAGATAATAGTACGAACTATGTTAAAGCAAAACGTATTTTATCAGAGTCATACGGGCTTTTAACTTTTAAATATTATAATTCGGAGTTGTCACACGTTTTAGCTGAAAACTACATCAAGTGGTCGCTTAAAAATCCTCCGTAAGTCATTTTGGGGGAAGTTGGGAGACCAATATTAAAAGTCTAAAGAGTCATTTATATCGCGTGATCGGAGATCAAATTTTATCTTTTGAACAATTAAGCACTGTACTCGCACAGATCGAGTGCGTTATGAATAGCCGCCCATTATGCCGTATGCTTTCCAGTAACCCCTCGGCCACTAACTTTAACCAAAACTTTAACTTTTTTTAAATATTATGCGTTTGATGCATTTACCCGCTTTAGAGATAGACAATGATAAACTCCATGTTCTTTCACGTCATAACTTATTGGACAAGCTTGTGCAGTGCAGATGAATTTTATCGTGCTCGCATGGCTGCCAAGAGAGAGGCCGCTCGCTGCTTTCCCTAAAGTATGTGCTCCCCCTTATTTGAGCCGTTTTATTTGCTGTTACTTTATCCGCAGAAGCTTATCTCCCATCGTTTAAGCCAACGCCTCAAATTAATTTCAAAGCAAGTAAATTTTCCATCTAATATTTCAAGATAGCAACTAAAAAAATATCCTTCATATTTATATAGAATACTTTAAATATTCAGTATTAAACGCCGAACTCCGCTATTAGATCTGTGGTAGCAGCGTAAAACATACCACTTTCTCATCATGAGGCACCAGAGAAGTAGCCCTGTGTTCCAGGCGCCCTTTTAATGGGGAAGGGGTGGGAAGAATCTACGGGAGGAAAACCAGTGACGAGGTTGACCACCGGCCACGTTCTGTCTCCCGGAGGGACGAAAAATGGAACGACTAACGAATGGTAGAAGCCCATCTGGCTATGCTGAATGTATGTGGAGCAATGAATGATAATATGATGAAAGCAATATAATGTGTGATAGAGGAAAAGATGTGTCATGTGTAAATAAGACAAAACCGAAAGGAAAGGATGTCATTATACATGGCATATATACCGCATACTGGTCTGGTGTAGAGGAGACTGAGTGGGCATACCAAGGAGTGGGGATCATCTTTTCAGAAAGAATGGGCCAATGTGTGAAAGAGTATGAATATGTTAGCCCGAGACTGCTATAAATACGAGTGAAAGTGGGCTTAAAGAAGTTATTTTTGCTAGGGGTCTACGCTCCAGATATGTCTAAGTACACTTATATCCGAGAGCAGTTTTGGGAAATGGTAAGGGTGGTGTTAATGAAATGTAATGGAAATGAAAATATTGTTATGCAAGGGGATTTTAATAGAAGAGTTAGGGTGAAGATGCATAGTTATGAAAGGATATTGGGAACGTTTGGTCATAAAAGTATAAATGGGAATGGTGGGAGCCTCCTCACCGTATGTGTGGAAAAGAATCTTTTTGTGACGAACACGTTCTTTCGCCACAAAAGGATTCACATGTATACTTGGGAAAGAGGCGATGATATAAGCAAGATAGATATCATAATTGTGGATGAAGGAATGAAGAGCGCAGTGTTAGATACAAGGGTTTAATGGGGGTCCAAGACAGAAACGCATTAATATTTGGTATGAATGGTCTATGTAGACGTTGGCGTCATCGGACATCTATGGCTACCACTGCGTTACAGAATATTAGAACAGAAAGGTTACAGGATGAAGTTGAGAAAAACAAGTAAAAATGTAGACTCAAAGAAAATATAAGTGGTTTGGATGAATTATGTACGAATAAGTTAGACTTGGAGAACGTATGGCAAAATGTTAGGAAAGGTTTAGTGGATGCAGCTACTGAAGTATGTGGCGTTAGTAAGAGAAAGAATGAAAGGAAAAATGATACGTTATGGTATGATAATGAAGTAAGTATAGAAGTTAAAAAAAGAAGAGAGAATAACTAAATTTGCTAGCAACAAAGGCTAGTAATTCTAGCAGTACGAGTGACGATATTTAAAGGAAAGGATAGTCTTTAGACATCTAAATAAGAGAGTAAAATTAGTAGTTGAAAGGAAAAACTTAGATAGAACGAATAACGATGATAGAAGAATTTTATATAACTTCCAGCCAAATATTAAAATGTACTGGAAACTCGTAAGAGCTGCCAGTGGACATTTAAAACGGCCTGTAATTAATGCTTTAAGAGAAGAGAAAGGCTATATTCTGAATGATGATTTTTTTAAATTAAAGAGATGGAAGCAATATTTTGAAAGCATATTTATGAGTCAGGAGACGACGCATAAACTAAATGAAATATGAATTCTGAAAGAAGAGGAAAGACAAAGGGAGATAAGTATAGATGAAATAACGAAAGCAAAGAAAAGCATGAAGGCAGGTAAGGCAGTTGGATATGATAGAGTTTCACGTTAGTCTAACGGCTGGATAGGAAGTGGTGGGAGGCCTGTTGTACACCTTGTTTAATTTATGCTGGGAAAGGAAGCAGGTACCGGTAGACTGGTGCAAATACGTGATGGTACCAATATATAAAGAAAAAGGGTTGCAGCAGGACTGTAAAAACTTCCATGGTATCAGCCTTCCTTCTTTCGTTGGAAAACTGTCACTAAGGTACTAATTGAAAGGGTCATGAAAGAAACTGATGGAAAAATTTGGGATGTGCAAGAGGGATTTATAAAGAAAATGTGAGTGAAATAAGAATAGAAGGGGAGTTGATCGAACAAGTTAGATGAATTTGTATATTTGGGGTGCCTATTTAGCAAGGATGGAAGATATATTAAGGATATACAACGACAAATGAACGCAGGAAATAGAGTAAATGGGGCTCTACACTCTATTGTGGAAAGTCAGAATGAGTGAAAAAAGGCACGTATGTCAATTTACAGTGCTGTGCTAATCCCTACTTTAACGTATGGTAGTGAAAGTTGGGTGTGGCAGAAGAAGCACGAGAGTATATTAATAAACGCAGTAGAAATGTAGTCGTTAAGTAATATGTTAGGGATGAGTATGAGTGACAGGGTTATAAATTGTGTGATTAATTGTGAGAAGAGTGTGGTTTGAAAAATGGTGTTATGATCAAGATTAATAAAGGAATACTTCGGTGGTTTCATCGTGTGGAAAGAATGAATGAAGAAAGTGTGATAAAGCAAATTTATGTTGCAGAAGTGAACGGCAGAGTCGGAAAGGGACGTCCTAGGCGAAAGTTTATCGACTAAGTTGTCGATATACAAAAATGGGCCAAATTAGGAGTATCCTTAACCGACGAGCACGTATGCGTAGTTGTGTAGTCTCTGTCTACCCTTCTGGGTGACAGGCGTGAGTGATAATGTTTGTATATATGTATATTTTCCAAAATCCACCATGTGCCACGTTCGCTATTCGGTTTTGGTTACTTTTGAACCACGCTAATACAGTCCACTTGATCATTCGCCACGTTATACCTTTGGTCACTTTTCGCAAACTCATTAAATGAAAAATTATCTTTGATGTATGAGATTTCCCATCCTCAAACTGCTAGAATAGACACGAATACAACATATACAGGCGTTTACATCTTTCAAGCTACTTGCCGCGTCGATATGAGTATTTTAATAACAAGAAGCAAACAACTTGTATAACTACATTTTTTAAATTTCAGAAGGTTTACGAAATATCTTTTCCTTGATATTTTTGAAATTTACGGCATCTGCTAATTACAGATCACAATAAGTTTGATGCATTCTGTTATATATCAACGACTATAACGTCTTAACTTATAAATATATAACTATTTCACGAGTGTCTTATGTGTATTATAAAAAAATACAAAAGTCACGCCTCAAGGTTTATGTTACGGTATTGTTTTATTTTACGATAATTCTTGCGGCCTTCCAGAAAATTTCGCCTGCTTTACTTTCGCAAACAAATAATAATAGGTTGTTAGTCATATTTTTAAATTACGATATATATTTGCGATTATTATTTTATTTAATATTCCTTACAATATTTTGTATCAACACGTATTTGTTCTGTTATTCATAGCTTATTAGTTTACTGGCTTTTAAGATTAAAATATCGGTACTCCAGCTAATGCTTTTAAAAATACGAGATGATTTGTTAAACATTCATATTGATGATTATAATGTATTATAATGTTTCATAATAAATTCTATGTGATAAGAATAGTTTAACTAAAGACTGCGCTTCAAACTGTCCAAAATTTATAACAGTTTTATTTTTTTTTCAAAAGCAAATAAAACTAAAAGTAATGTAAAAAGATATAAAAGAAAACCTTATTACTTAATTCTGAGTGATATGCTACAAAGATATGCTGTCGTTGTTGAAAGCGTTTTGCAAGACGAACAAGATAAGATTGCAATGGTTGTAACTAAAATTTTGATCAATAATCGTTTTTATTTATTTTGCTAATAAGAAAATAAAAACGAATTATTTAACTAGCGAAATTTTACAAATTGTATACTATAAATTGTCCCAAAAGGTTTTCATTTATCTCTACAACGAGGGTCGGTTAACCAACAAAAAGGTTGAAGTAACATGAGAAAGGCAAATTAGACGACAAGTGACCTTAACTTTAATTTACCTTTATATTTTTGTTTTAACGAAATATTTGTCCAAGTAAAATTAATTAAATAATATTTTTTATTATATAATTAATTTTACTTGGACAAATACTTCGTTAAATATTTTCTTTGTCGACAACCAGTTGAAGCGACAAATCATAGAAACGGGTATTCCATTAAAATTAAAACCAATCATTTATTTTCAAATATCCGTAAATGTCTACTACTGGGTATATGCCTTCCCCATCATAGGATGGTTTTTGTAATTATTTGCAATATCAAATGGACCCGAAACGTGATTCACGACGTTTCGATGCCCAAATATGACTACTCGTCCTTCGTTATTTCCTCTTTATCAACCAACTAGCTATCCGCTTCGGCTTTCCACTGGTAATTTCCGCAATTGAGTTTATAAACCATCCACGGACTCACTCAAATATATACAAAAAATACATAAAACTCAGTCAGGCCGTTTTCGAGTTCTTGCGAGACTAATGGACAGCAATTGTTTTTTTTTTATAAAGAGATGAAAGTTCACTGGAAACGGTCATCTCCCATTAGATTTCTCTTAATCATCACACTTCACTTGGCAGACGTAAGTAAATACCGTTTGACGTAAATTAAATGATTTTTAGTATTTGTCATAGTTTGAAGTTTTTTTTTTGGTATTTGTCATAGTCATCTCTCACTACACCAAGGGGTCGGAACTGTGTTTTGGATTCTGTTACGCCAAACGTGTAGAGACGGTAAAGTTTAAAAATGAAACAAAGAAACAGTAGATCACACTACTGGATAGATATCACATACAAAACCTTTATCGAATTGTACTTGGTAGAGTAAAACTGCAGCTACATTATGGTAGTAGCACGAATGGATCGGCTCAACCGGGGAAGAACCACGCTCTCGCAGAATACCAACGTAAAATAGCTCAATACTGCTGTGTTTCGCATAGTGAGTGTAGAGATCCGGAGACCTTTTTTTACTGGAAACGAGGCGTTTCATCTTAGTTTTCACCTAGGCCTCAGGGGCCACAACGCATCTGCGTTTTGTTTTTTAATCGAGTATAAATGTAGATGTCTATGGGATACATGTCTGTGTGTCTGTTTGTTATGATATGTGCGTTCTGTTTTTTAATCGAGTATAAATGTAGATGTCTATGGGATACATGTCTGTGTGCCTGTTTGTCATCCTTATTCTATTAAAAAAGACTGGAGCAGCGAAGATTCTATTACGTTACTAAAACACATTTTAACAGCATTTATAACATCATGCATTTTAAATATTTTTAATACCTCAAACATGCAAATTTAATTATGATGCTTTTTTACGGGCGGGTACGCGGTATATGAGAACATTAAATATTCCATTCGTGCTGAAGGAGATCTAACTAAATTTTCTTACGGATTTTAAAATTTTTATGCAAGCATTAATGCTACCCCTTCCTTCATTAGTCATTTATAAATTACAACCTATCAAAATCCATCCCGAACATAGATAGAGATATAAGGAGCTATAGATTGCCTTATAAAAGAGATATTGGCCATGGCTAGCCGTGGTTGGCAGTTTTGTCGGCAACCGTAGTTTTTTAATTTCTATTTTAAATTAGGAAGACGTTTGTGTCTTTCTCCGGGTGTTTTACCTCTATCGCATCTAAGGACACTCAGGGGACGATATAG
This sequence comes from Parnassius apollo, assembly GCA_907164705.1. Classification (NCBI taxonomy): domain Eukaryota; kingdom Metazoa; phylum Arthropoda; class Insecta; order Lepidoptera; family Papilionidae; genus Parnassius; species Parnassius apollo. The sequence goes on from CAJQZP010000647.1 coordinate 1,994,126, forward strand.
AGTACTGGATATTCATACACCGCCATTACACGATCACCAACATTATTAGGGTTCCAAATTATTCTAATGTATTCTACAGTTAATAAAATAAATTTAATACCTGTATAATAAATAGGTTCGTAAGTTACAATTTTCAATAAATTCAACTCATTCATCATTTATCTTTAAACTCATTCCGTACTAAGGATAATACGCCTTTTTAGCATACGTCTTTAACGTATACTATTATGAATGAGAGTAAAAATATAAAAGAGAATATGAAGAAATTAGAATGGAAGTATAATCTGCCATTCTTTCTAGCAATATAAAGCGGTCCCATTTGTTCTAGCAATATATAGACGATTAAGAGGAATCTGTTTATGCCCGTAGGGCTAAAATATTATATTCACACTAGATACTGTATATGTCATTCTACGAGTATTAGTCAGCCATTGTATCGTAGTTCTGATCGATGTAATAATTCTTCTAGCGTAGGCAAGTGTTGCTGAGAGGCTACCCTGTGTTACAATGGGTTGGTAGTGTTGCTATTAGTTTCGCAATCCTACGTTTTAATAAAAGGTATAAGTTATCATGACTACTTTTCACAATTCATCATTGATAAAAATGAGAACATAATTTTACATTCGTGAACGAAAGCACTATACTGAACCTTGCAGAGTGCATTACGCTGCTTATTATTGATACAATAATTAATTTCTGAATCATTACCTAATATCCGCTTCGCATTATATATTACTTTCGCTTTAACAATTCACTCTTAACCTGACTATCAATATTTATTTATAGTAGACAAAGATTCTGTTACCGAGTAATATTCTTTTATTTGAATAATTTTGAGCCTCGAAAACCGGCGCAAAGTAGCCAGCCTTTCGGTCTTCTACAGGATGTATTTCGGAGAGTGTGCGCAGGAATTGCATAGTTTAATTCCTCCCTCTCCCTTCCACCATCGGACAATCAGACGTTCGAACGGTCTCCACTCTTTCGTTGTTGACTTACCACGCATTCGAACCAAAATGTTTGCTACGTCGTTCGTGGTATAAGTTGCCAGCATCTGTCTTTCCATCCGATTACAATGTGGGTGTCCTCAAGGCAAGAGTGAATAGGTTTTTGTTAAGTCAGTGTGCTTTAACGTCTAAAGCTACATCATCACTTATCATCAGGTGGGATTGTAGGTAAGTGCTGGCTTAGAAAAGTTAAAAAAAATATTTACGAGTACGCGTTCTACCGTGGCACCAGTGCTGCAGAAACAGCTCGAAGGATTAATGATGCGTACGGCGCTGGTGTGGCAAAAGAAAGAACGGTACGTTTTTGGTTTCAACGTTTTCGTTCTGTAAATTGCGACCTTCACAACCAACCCCTGGACGGCCGGAGACCAAAGTGGAAAATGAAGAATTAAAGACTATTGTGGATCCATCACAAAGTACTTCAGTGGTAGTTGCAGGCTTCGGTGTAAGTGATAAAACTGTATTGATCCGACACACACAAGACCACACACTGCACAACAAACAACCACTAAGTTAGACAGTTGATTTTTTGCAACATCCACCGTACTCCCCGGACATTACTCCAATAGTTTACCATTTTTTCCGGAATTTGGAAAACTTCTTACAAGGAAAAAAATTCAACTTCGATGCGGCAGTCCAAACCGCCTTCAAAGAGTTTATTGATTGTTGCCCCATGATTTGAATGGCTCTGAAATCTCGTGACTATACTTGCGTTTTCGAGCGGCAATATTAGATATGTCCGGATCTGAGTCCGTTTATTTGTTGAAGAGCGCTGCATTATCAAAAAATGTCGCTTATTTACGTTTATTATTCTATCTATGGCTGTGAGAATAGCTTGATATATTTACCGACCTTTGTGACGCAGATGTGGGGATCGCAGTCATTTTTTAATATTTACTGTTTTCAATATAATTTATTTAAAATTCAAAAAAAAGTTTCTAATCAAATTTATGTAAAATCCCTTGAATACGTCCGTCTACATTGACACGTCGACGTACAATTAAATGTAATAATTCTTCTATTTTTATTTACTTTCTATTTCTCTCTTTCTTATTTTTCCCTATTAGCCCTAAACTCTTTTCCATTTTAGGCAAGGTTTGCATCAATGGTCATCACATGTCACGCGGATTTGCGATCGCGGGACCAGATGTCTCACAAATTCATGGTTGCTCTCTATCGCCGATGTGTATTTTACGTCTGACGTAATGAATTGCTTATACCAACATTAAGGAATTCCCGTACTTCGCCGCCATATGACGAAGATCTAATATACATCCTTTTTTTACTTAAGTAAAAAATACAAATAGTATTTTTACAGTGATAGGTACTCCATTTCTGCCCAGGAATCCATCTGGGTAAATATCACACTTTTACCTATATCTGCCGCTAAATAACAGAGCATTCGTTGCTTTTTTCTGGTTTCAAGACTATAAGCAGCCAGTAAAAGTGTGTGCAACTGAAAATATACCTCATAAAGCAAGGACTGGCTGAAAAACAACGCTGAGCAATTCCCAGCAAATACTGAGACTCTCCCGTTCCCATTGCCTCAGATTATACTCGTATACATGGTAACAGTAACTATTTTGTTAATTTGAAATGTTCATTTTTTATTGGTTTTTTAAATCTATATTTATGTGTATATTAACTTAGGTTTCATTTGTAGACTTATTATTGCTTGGCAATATGTTATTGTAACTTATTATACATATTATTATTATTGTGGTATTTATATAGTTTTCTCATCTGGTTGGGTTCTATAAATATCTTAAACCATATAAATTACGTGTCACGTTGTTTGTCCGCGATAGACTCCTAAACTACTCAACCGATTTTAATCAAATTTGCACACTGTGTGCAGTTTAGTCCAACTTGAGAGATAGGATAGTTTTTTTGCTAATTTAAGGATTTTTAATAGGAAATGACAAAGGGCCGTCGAAAAGGGCAGAACGTCTGCCTAGCAAGCTAGTATAATTGTAAAGGAAAATGATAAATATATATTATGCATTTATTTTATTTTACTGATATTTATGTAATATCAGTAAAATAAAATAAATGCATAAAAATACATAAATAAAAAGCCCAACCAGGTGGAAGCCGTTGGCATGGGAGACTAAACGGCCGAGGGTAAAGGGAAAGGGAAAGAAAGCAGCGGAAGTTTATTATTATTAGTAAATTGCATGCTGTGATATTCAGTCATAGTCCTCAAAGGTGACAACGTTACTGTAGTTCTTTATAAAACAGCCACTTGCCATCAAGTCGACTCTAATTCGTTTGTCACTTCAGTTTTATAAAAAAATGTACAAAATACTACTCGAATAATACTTGTTCTTTTTTTCCAAACCAATGTTTTTAAATTTACGACTGCCTAAACGACCTCATAAGTTCTCTATAAACCACTTTGTTGGTTCATAGGTACGCTGTTTACTGCATAGTACTGTTTAAACTCATCACCTTTTCAGTGCCGCCCCTTTCGTGTCTGAGAATTTAGGTCATTTATTCTGTTTGAATTGGAGCTATTTTGTAAAAAGAAATATCTGACGTAAGATATTTTTATTTGAAGCTTTTGTTCAATTTCCTTTTAAGGAGGCCGTTTCAACTGTGATACTTCTGATATTTTTTCCTTATAAATTTTTTTAAATATAAATTTTGAATTTATGTAGAAAATAATATGTAATTTTAATATTAATAAATTGCACATTTTTGAGATGTAATGTTGTCCTTTTATTAGGTTTAATTTATGAGTTTATATGAATATTTAAACTTCGCGTCTGAAGGAATATGTAGCTAATGCTAACTCTTATTAATGAATTTATAATTACATTTATTTAAATGTTCTTTTGAATTTATGCGAGTGATAATAATATTATATTCACCCATAACGCTGAGCGTCGGTTGCGTTACGTTTTCTTTTATTGCGTTATGTGAATATGAATGTAACATCGAATCATGAACCTAGCAAAACACATGGCCCACGCTTTTTTTTTGTTAATAAACAAATACACAAATATCTTCTTTTTTCGTAAGATACGTGTTCAATTTTAAAACTCACTAATCAATGGTATGAAATTCACGTATATAAAAAAATTCAAAGCAAATTCGCTATTTAGGTTATGTAATAAATAACTCACGTAATATTAAATAATAAGTCGTGCTACAATAATTATAAGTTCTATTTACTAATAATATGAGGGTACCGCAGAAAGTTGATAATTCCGAAGTGACACATTTTATGTTTTTCTTATTTTCGTTTTCAACTCGTCTTTTGCGCATTTGGTTTGTCGAACGCCATTTATCATAGTTATTTGGCGGAATTGTTTCCCGCTTTTTGGATGAAGATAATTTTATACTGTTGTGGAAAAATATGAAAGGAAAATCTCAATCAACATCTTGTTTGAAAAGATTTTCTGGTAGACATGCGGTGCTGGGATACAGAAGAAATCACTGTAGGCTTTAAACTATTGAGAATAATACCTAGCGTGAGTTATATAAATTCTATATACGGGTCATTACAGGTCATACGAATTTCGATGAGAGGATAGAGAGGTTTTGAACGAAATATAAAACGCTAGAAGGAAAACATTACGTTAGTACTTTTTTCTAGCGTTTCTAATCCAATCAAATAAATAATAGTGTAGTAATAATCAATATTGAATAATTTATTTGAGTCCTTGAATGAAAACGTTTTAAGAGAATTGGAAATGGAGAGATGACCAGTACATATCTCGGAGACTATGGAAAAAATATCCTTAGATTGCAACTGTATTTTTCATTATTTTATCAGAGATATAAATGATTTGATCGAGACAGATGCTAATGAGAAAAGAAATACGAGTAAGTACTACGAAAAACTTATCTAATGTTCTTTTTAAGGTTAACTGATTAAAGGAGTGGAACTTAAAAAATAACAATTATTACTGAACCCTGGGAAAAATTTGCCCCGTGCTTACAAGGAGAGTATTTTTTTTTAGTTTTATTTTTTTTAGTACTCCTTCAAATTGTTATCCCCAAACAAAGTAGGACCTACTAGAATTAAACTATTTTCAACCTACTTCAAAGAAGGAGGAGATTATCAATTCAACTGTATTTTTATGCGTGTTACCTCAGAACTTTTTTATAGGTGAACCGATTTTGACGTTTTTTTTTATTTGAAATCTGGTGCTTTTCATGTGGTCTCATATAAATTTCATTAATATCGGACCATATTTTTTGAGTTATCCTTAATAATTTGTATTTAATTGACTTCGACTAATTATTTTTATAATTATTTGAATAAAATAAATATACAACAATTAATAAATTAATAACATCAACCGAGCAAACACGGATCTTAAATCTGCGAAATGCTACTGGCTAGATGTGGACATGACACGCAACGTACGAATAATACTTGGTAATGTGGATTTATTAATGTGAGTTTAATAAATATTCTTAATGCAATTTTTTGAAATATAGGTTATTCATTCATTTTGCTTCTTTTACGTATATTGGTTATTTCCGTAGTTTATTCTGTTTATATAGTAATATAAAGTTTCATTATGTATTAATGTCTGTATTGATTATGTCATGTATTAACATACAAGTATAGTACTTATAAGTTTGTATAATATTCATTATTTTAGTATCATCAAATATTATCTTTCGGGCCGGTGTTCGGAATTCATAATTAAAATAAACGTTCTAATAATTTGTTTTGCGCTGTTTGTATTGAGTCCAAATGTTATTTACTTGCAGTCCCCCAAATTTCAATTAATAAATAATTGCCAATGTGAGGTTTAACTAAAGAAATATAAATTATGTATCGACAGTTTCTGGGTAGACATATTTAATTATGCCAAATTTTACTTAACATTTAATTAGTTAGACACTGCTTCCTCACCTTTGTGCTATATAATCGTGTTCTAATAAATATATTTACAGTTACAGAAGAGGGTGTAGGAAAAGATGCCTTATGCAAATTAAATTTTTAGAAGCTAAGCGCCGTATTACGCACGTATAAGTAAGATCTTTCAACTATCGTCAAAAAATAACGTCAATAAATCGCGGAATAATTCCTTATTACAAGCTCGCTCCGTTGATCAATCACGCAAAGAATTTGTAACATAAGTTGATGATATAAATCCCTATAAATTATATAGATCCCTAATAATTCCGTCCTGAAGAATTATAATTTTTTAAGGATATTTTGAATAGCATGTAGAAACCAAACCTGTCATCGCTAACCGTCACTTATGCAATTACTCGGGAACATACTTAAGATTCCTCGAATTGAATTGCCTATTTTCGATTCTGAATTACTGAACTTTCTATATTTTTACTGTTTTTGTTGATTATTTATTAAAATGCAATACTTGAAGGGCGGTTTTACATCTCGAAGGGAGGGAAAAGAGAGGTTTTCTTGAGTAAAAACTGACTTCTTATTTTCTTATTTATTAGTAGTATTTTCCACTTAGTAACATACAATAAAATAGACACTTTTATGTTACGGTTATATAGAAGTAACCCCCTGCACATTAAATAAAAATACTAAGCGTATATTTCGTTATTTTTCACAATCAAAACTTGTAGAAAAGGGTTGATATTTTTTAAAAAGTTGCTATGCCAACAAAAAGTATATTTAATAAATGACAACATGCAGAAATCTTTACAACAGTAAAACGTTACGAGCCATACAATCAATGTTAGCAGTGACATCAATGCTACATAGAAGTAAGGTTGAAGCGCGATTTTTCAAGGTTATAAATACACATAACTCGACACCGAGATGAATATTAAACATAGATACACTACCTACTAATACACTATGTATTAGTTATTCGTGCATAATACTATATAGGATGTGTACAATAAAAACTGATATTTACTTTTGAAATCGTCAAAATTCACTGCCGAAAAACGCGTCCACGTTTGACAGACTCCAGAGACGACAAGATGGCGTCTTTTTTTCATTGTGCTTCCAGAATACTTCGTGTTGCCTATTCAATTACAAAACACTACCAAACTGTGGTGCTAAGCTTTTTAAGGAAATTTTTTGGTAACATACAAAGTAGTAACATCGAAGCAAATTTATGAAACATAAGTTTAAATACATTTATAAAAAAAATGCATTGACACATTTCAGATAACCACAAATTATTTAAATGTTCTGTTTATAACAAAAAATGTAAGTTTTATAGTGTAAGTGCCAAAAAGACACCATGTTTTTCGTTAAATTTGGGGGTCTAGACGAATTTCACTAGTATTTTTTAATGTATCACTTACATAATTTTAAGAATATGGTATAAGAGTTTAAGAGATATATAACCTAATAAAACATATATATATATATATATTAAGCTATGCGTGTGTGTAACTGTTTTAAAAGGATCTAAAAGGATTGAATATAAACAATTATTTTATTTCTATCGTTTTTGTAGTTAGGCATGGTTCTATTGGTAAGCATAACGCTAAAGAAACCAATTTTAACATATCTGCAAAACAAAAATATTATTGTAACCATAATATTTGTAACCTACAAAATTCAAAACATATGCTTCCATTAGAAGGGGGATTTTGCCATTATTGACATGCTTTAAGAGCGGGTTTTCGACCTCAGTTTTTACTTTGAGTTGTTATCAGAAAGATGCTGCTCGCTGCTGCCCATCACCTGTTTAAATTTTCATCCGTCGCCTTTTACGACACGATTATGGGGTAGTAGATATTCTTACACCGCCACTACGCACTCATCTATAATATTTGGATTACAATATATTTTTAATGTAATAAAAGAGTTCACAATAACTTCAACGCTTAAAATTTTAATTAACAATTTTATTGATCCCGACAGGGATCGAATCCGGATTGCTCGCGTACAGTAAAATTCACAGCAAGCACTTAGCTCAACAACAACTTTCCCGATAATCAGATCAGAACGTTGCATTTTCGAATTATGATGTATGATGGACATTTGTGGACAGTTTTCCTGGAATTAATTATTTTACATAATCATAATCAAATATAACTAGGTAGATAATTAATATCTAGTTGTATTTTATATATTTTCTAAAATATTTTGGAGGTGAAGTAAAACTTATACACAGAGTACATAATGGTTGCTTTATTTTTCATATAAGTATTATTTTTAATAATAACAAACATTTAATAATTAATCATTAAATACGCTATAGAAGTTTATTTTAATATTCGACTTCAATATGAATATAAACTTAATAAGTAAGAAAACTGGTAGAAATTAGTTAAATAAAATTGCTCTGTTCAAAGGCCAATATGTTTAGAAGGCTAATCTCTTTTTTATTTATCCCTGAAAAGAAAGTAATAATACATTTATTATAATTTTATCTACATGGATTTTAAGATCATAACTATCGTAACAGAGACTAGCCAAATATGCAGGAGATAGTAAGTGCGCAAGCGGCAAGTGAAGCCGCGCGTTTGATGCGCGGGCGCCCAGCGGCACTTCGGGAGGATTACTAAATATCTATACCTAACTACGCTAAAGTTTAATTATTGTGACTTTTTAAAATAATCCGAAGCTCCGCTCAACCCCTTGGGTAAAATAACGCGATGCTGTGAATATTGTACGAGTGTGATCGTAAGGAGCAGATGTTTAGTTAAGGTGGGTTGATAAATAGATACTTAGTTTTCAAGACTTTTTATCTTAAATGTATAGTTTTTACGTATAAAAATACGTCCCTATTTTAACCTAAAGTTTTTAGTTATATTTAGTAGTTTATATTTACTGGTACAAGAAATTCAGGAATGACTCCTTTCAATGAAATAGGTTTAAAGAAATTTATTTTCATAAAGACAAACAATGCCCCTTACATAAAATTAATAATTACATTATATTAAACTTATTCTGATGGTCGAACGAACACTTAGGCAATAGCTTTATAGCCTCCATTTAATAATGAAAAATATTCAATTAAGTACATGTAGTACTTGAGACATCTAAGATGTAAAATTACTAAATAAGCTTAATTTTTTTATATTACAAGGATATTTATAATAAATCTGTGCTCCTTTTTTGCGTAGTTTGTTCGTACCTTTGTGAGTTTGTGATTTTTTTACAAAAAACATGTTAGTCCCGATGGTTTTATCAAGTAGTTTCCTAATTATAATAGTGATATGCAGTTGTTGAACGTCCATAAGTTTTGTTTGTTTTTAAATTATTTTAAAAGTTGGTGCTGGATAAGGATAGTGAAAAAGTGTTTTTATTATTTTATTTTGTATCCTTTGAAGTTTCTCTAACTTAGTTTTAGCAGCATTGCCCCAAATTTCTATAAGATAAGAATAGCGGCTCGAATCGTCGACGACCGAGTGCTTTCCGATCGGCTCGATTCACTGACATTGCGAAAAGATGTTGCATCTCTTTGCATTTTCTTTCGCATATACCATGGAGAGTGCTCTGAGGAATTGTTCGGATTAATCCCAGCCGCCAAATTTCGTGAACGTACTACGCGGCAAACGTCCCAATACCATCCACACCATCTGGATGCTTGGCGGTCCACCACTGTACGTTTCAAAAGGAGTTTTCTTCCGCGTACAACCTTTCTGTGGAATAGTTTACCAGCGGCGATTTTTCCGGACCGATACGACCTGGGGACCTTCAAGAAAAGAGCTTACTCCTTTCTAAAGGGCCGGCAACGCACCTGCAATTCCCCTGGTGTTGTGGTTCATCATGGGCGGCGGTAATCACTTAACATCAGGTGAGCCGCATGCTCGTTTGCCCCCTCTTCTATAAAAAAAAGATAAAAGAAATGTGATTTGACTAATGAGTTAAAATGTTGTTTAATTAATGTGATCTATTTGCTTATTCCATGTTAAGTAATTGTAAAAGCATTCTCAAGCCTTAGTATTTTTCGCAGGTTTTTGTTCTAAGGGGATGTTATCAATTGTCAGTAGCTCACATAATGTTTTATTTTGTTCGTTGCTTTAAAAATTATGTAACACGTTTGAGAAGTGTAAACTGTTAGTAAATAATACTGGAACTACTCAATCAATAGTTCTAAATCTTCTTGCGCTAGCATTATCTTGCTATCATGAATATCGGATTCGAAATTATTATTTATTAATATTTTTATAATAATTATTATTATTATATTAAATATACATGTATCGTCAGCGTACAAAATTATATGACCATGTGTGTGCCCTAGTAGTGCGATGTAGTTTACATAGACTACGAGGGTGGATTGAAAAGTACTCGGCCTAACCAAGAAAATAAACACATACTAAATCAGTTATATTTTTATTTTTCTACATAATCACCATCAAGTTCAATACACTTTTGCCACCTCCCCTTCCAAGCATTTAGACCGTTGAAAAAAAATGATTCTTCCTTAGAGTCAAAATATGCGTCTACAGCTGCTTTGACCTCGTCTTTTGTCGAAAATCTTTGACCTCCCAAGTGCTTTTTTAGGTTAGGGAACAGAAAGAAGTCTGATGGCGCCAGATCAGGTGAATACGGCGGATGCGGTAACAGTTCAAAGCCACAGTTGTGAATTTCAGCCATTGACTGTACTGACGTGTGAACACGGGCGTTATCTTGATGAAACAGAACTTTTCTTCTGAGCATTCCTCGACGTTTTTCTTTTATTTCCTCTCGTACACGACGTAGTAAGGTGCAGTAGTAATCAGAGTTTATAGTCTGACCCCTTTCAAGATAATCAATCATAATCACACCTTTCGAGTCCCAGAATACTGAAGCCATCACCTTATTTGCCGACAAAATCGACTTAGCCTTTTTTAGGGGGTGGTGAACCAGGTCTTCTCCACTGTTTTGATTGTTGTTTTGTTTCCGGTGTACAGTAATGAATCCATGTTTCGTCCATAGTAACAATACGATTCAAAAAATCATCTGCATCGGCTTCAAATAACTCCAAACAGTCGCGTGAAATAGTCAATCGCGTCCTTTTTTGTTCAACTGAAAGCAGTCGCGGAACCCACCTCGCAGACACCTTGTGGAAACCCAACTCGTTGACAATGATGTTTTGAGTTCGTTCATAAGAGATGCCTATAATCTCGGTTATCTCTCTCATTTTTAATCTGCGATCTCCCATTATTAAATCAAGTACTTTTTTTAATATTTTCGTCAGTAGTTGACGTCGAAGGCCTTCCAGAGCGGGGTTCATCTTTCACACTCTCTCTACCACGCTTAAATTCTGCTATCCATTTTTTGACGGATGAATATGACAGAACACAATCGCCTAATGTACTGACCATGTCATCATGGATGGCTTTTGATGATAGCCCCTTCTTATGGAGGTACTTAATGACGGCACGCTGCTCGATTTGCTCCATTCGCGGAAATTATGTCCGATTACTTTGTTAATAAATTTATAAAATCACAACTAATTATCGCACACGTTTCGAACTTCACACAATAAACTAGTCTGAACTGAACTAAATAATGTGGGTAGATTTGATTTTTAGAATTGAATGGATCTGTGTTAGGCCGAGTACTTTTCAATCCACCTAGGTAGCAATAGGAGTGGCCTCAGTATAGATCCCTGCAGCACACCACGCTTGATAGGTAAGGCACTACTATGAAAATTATCCAGCTTGACTAATTGCGATCCATTTGACAGGTATGGTTTAAATATTTTAAGAACACTATCTTTGATAACGATGCTTTCAAGTTGTTCTAATAGCAATTGGTAACTTACAGTATCAAAGGCTTTTTTAAATCGATGAAACCGAAAAAAAATTGTTTTTCTGATTTTTCTTTTATACTTGTAAAGAAAATGTTTGCAGCATATCGTTGATTCCTTGTTTGGATTAAAAACAATGTACCCAAATAAGCTTAACTATTTTTTACTAATTATATAATTCAGAGGTAATCTGTTTGACAAACGAAAAATTTAATATTATGTTTTGAGAACGCACATTGAGCATTTATTTCCGTTCTTTTTCTTAATTTTTGTGCAAGTTTATCGATTAATTATAAACATTCACAAAAAATATTAACATTAATTCTGATATAGTTGAGTCAATCCCTAGCGTACATTATGTAAAATATTTTGTTTAAAAATGTATTCATCATAATCATGCAAATTATAAATTTTAAATTTATAAATTATAATATTCTATATTTTAAACAGTACATAAACAAGTAAACATTTTGAAAAACAGTTACTTACTGATAATAACCACTGCTATACTCTAAAAAATTACAAAATATCTAGGAGCATATTTCTTGCGTGCCGACTTGTTACGACCTGTCATACAAAATCGGTTACAGAGTTATGAGATTTGCTTTCTATCTTGTAACATTAAGATACGGAATTTTCTTCTCCCTTGCATACTATAGTCGTTTGTTAAATGCAACTTAAGCCTGAGGTGTATTTAGCGCAACAGGTTTTTAAATAGTTCCAAAATATTTTCGAAACGGCTTGAAACAATTTTTTTATGTTTTTGCTTAAGGACATTGTCTAAGATGAAAAGAGAGAACCAGAAACACGAGCTCTCCTTAAATACCTGATTTCATATTCGATACACACAAATATTATAGTAACAGAAACCTAACATATCCTTCTTTTCATTATCCCAGATCAAGACTGTTACCCTAATTCTTCATGACATCACTGTTAACCTAATTCTTATTTGTCACAGAATGTGACTAAAAATAAATGTGATACAATTTGACATTAAGCATGTTGGGTATGGTGGTACTATACCACAGTATCAGTAAAAGGTACGACATGGCTCAATTCTAGCGAGATACTAGGCAGAGTAACGACCTGTTGAGATGTGCAGGAAGTCAAGCGATGCAGGTGGCTCAGAAACGTGCTTTGTGGCATTCGTTGTGAGAGGCCTACGTTCAGCAGTAGAGTTATGAAGAACTGTTTTTTTTTTCTTTACAAATATAAATAGCACATTTCATTGAATATTTTAATTACATTGTGCTGTTAAAGTAGAATTTTTTTATTAATGTATTTTTTAGTTTTTTTTTCATATTATGTTTGCTTGCTATCATTGTTTTACATTTCTTCTCGTTGGAGGCTTTTTATTGCTACTCGGATAACTTTGTCGATGCTTTCGTACAACTTGTGGTAGATACTGTAACTGTTCTTCATCTTTGGTCAGGAAATTCCTATATTCCTCAATCAATGCGATTCCTCGTTCAGCTACGTCATTGAATTTTTTCAATAAATTGTAAATAGTCAAACATTCATAGTAAATTTCATCACTGAGCAATGTCAAAATATTATTTTCTAAAAATTCGTAAGGTAAACTTTGCAAAAAATATTCGATTCAAAGTCACGTAGATCTTTTCTTAATAACGATTGCAAATCTTTTGGGTCCATTTGATACTGTTGGTTCATTACTGCAAATCCTTCCTTTTGAAGTGCATATTTGATAAGGTTAATATTCATCTCAAAGAGAGCTTTTACTGAAACTTTTAGTTACGGGTTATTTATATATTTGTAAATAAAAAAATTGTTAACAACTCTTCGAGTGTTATTCATGTTTCGTGTTAAATTTCGGTTAATTTTATTCATAAAACTGAGTAATTCAATTGCAACACAATCAAAAATCGAAAAAATTGATAGTTTGTTAGATTTTGATCTTCAATAACTTTTAAACCAATTAGTCTATCGAAAAATCATAAGAAACGTTTTTGTAGAACGTTAAATTTTCTAAAAAATGACTTTAACGCATTATCTTTCAAATTTTGGGTTGATGAGTTACAAAAATCAAAAGTAGCAAAATAATTTCCTATGTTATTGTTATGGAACATCGAAAAGTGCAATGCGGAGCATCTTAATACTAAACTTAACTAAACTTATTCAAATTAAGAGCTCATATTTTCACAGAATCATTTTTGTATTTAAACAAATCTTTTAAGCCAGTTACTTTTAAGCCTGTTGTGTGCTTTCAATACTAAGGAGGCGTTCAAAAAGCAATAATGCGATACTAAATCTTTAGAATTTGAAGAAGTAAAAACGTAATTAAGTTTTGTTTTGTTCGTGGTTTATTGTAGTGTATTGTTAAAAATGGAACGAATGAAGAATTTATAAGAATATCGATATTAAACGTAGGAAAAAGATATTTAGAGTGTACTAAAATGTCGAAAAATAAAAGTGCAATATTATATTTAAAGTATTTTATTTTATTCTAATATCACCGTTAGAAATCTTTTTAAGTAAGTTATTTAAATCAAGGATAGCTCAATTAGGACTTTACAGCTTCCGTTGATTTTTCAGCATTTGTTAACTTTGGTTTCTATCGTTACGAGCCCACTATTTGATTTCATGCAATAAAAATAACTGTCAGTCGTAGGATTGCACATCAGAAACGAAAACTTCTTGGGACGGTTCTGAGCCACCTGCATCCATCGACTTCCTGCATATCTTACCAGGTCGACACTCCATCTAGTGGGGGATCGCCCTACACTACGCCTACCGGTACGAGGCTGCCACTCGAGAACCTTTCTTCCCCATCGGTTATCGGGTCTTCGAGCTATATGGCCGGCCCATTGCCACTTCAGTTTACTAATCCGTTTTAATTTAATATATATTTTTAATTTTATTTTATATACTTTAAGTGATTAAATTAAAAATACACTCCAGAATCACCGCATTAAATTTTCGTCGGCAAAGTTAATTTTTTACTATTATTATTTTATTCTTTATTGCACCAAGATGTTGGTACAAAAGGCGAGTTTAATGCTATATGGCATTCTCTACCAGCTTGTAATATTGTGAGGATTGAATTAAACACGCGCGCTTGATCAAGAAGTTTATTGAAGACTGCCGTAAATAAATCAGTAACTTAACTTTTAAAATAACATTAGAATACTACTTCACCTCGGGGGTGGATAAAAAAAGAGAATAAAAAGTTCAGCATACATAACACATAAGCACAAACAGGCTACAGTTTATTTTTATAATATTGTTTACTCAATGAACCTTTTTGTTCTATCCTTATGAAATATATCTATTTATTACTTCTAAGAATCTTAACTTTTGTTCTTAAATCTTCTAAGACTTTAAAAGGTCCATCAAAAATATAATCTAATTTACGAGCACGATTTATTTTCCTGTATGTATTAATTATATGTTTTATCATATTTGTTTTTCATTATTTCTTTACAAGCAATTAAATTATGTCTTGCACCTGTAACTTATATTTTAAATCTAAACAATAATTATCAGAATTATAAAGTGGTTCCACCACGTCTTGTTTCAAATTATTAGGCAAACGACATGACCTGCCAAATACAAGTTCAAATGGTGTGTATTTTGTCTGAGTGTTTACACAAACACAAGTATTATAACTAAAACACCAGAATGGAATCCAATGAGGCCATGAACAGCCTGTATCGGTGCTATAAGTTCTTAAAAATGTCCCTAAATGCTTATGAGCAATTTCAAGCGAACCGATTTATTGATAGTGGTATGCAGTTGACGTCAACTTTTCTATATTTAATAAGTTTGTGTAGCTTGTGTCATAACTTGGGAACCAAATTCAGTTCCCCTATTAGTAGCTAAGGAACTGGGTATACCGAATCTTAGGATACAATTATTTACAATAGCTTTTACAAATATGCCTGGTCGTTAGTCAAAGGTTAAGAAGAACAAACCTTTTACAAAATGTAAGTTTTTAACGATTACAATAAAAATTAATATATTATGTATAAATTTAGTTCCTTTTACCGCTCTTTTGTAAAACCCACGAAGTAAAATTTTTATACATAATAATATTTTACTGGTTTATTCATTATTCATAATGAAACTATTTATTTTTCATAATCATATTTCTAAGCTATTCAATTGAAACGGTTTCCATTAAGAGAAAACATATTACTGAATCATAATTTTATTTGAACAGTGTATTGAGCTCTTTCTTATATTAAGATCTTCTTTGTTATATTAAGATTAAAATAATTTCTATAAGTTAGTAGTGAAATTTACTACCCATTCATAAGATCTTAAGTTATACCTTGTAAAGTTGTGGATGAAGTGTGTTAACGAAATTGCGGCAGCAATTTACACTGAGTGTTGTTTACTCTATCAACAAACGCTTATAAATGCGAGTGTATGCGAAAATATTCAAGAGACGCTAACTGCTTGATTTTTCGTAACACCATTATGGTTATAAACGATAAAATTCTGCCAAATTATAATACGTGTTTTTCAAATTAATTAAGGCTGAATATCAAATGTCAGTAAATACGAAAACACCTGGCCACAGTCACCACTCCTGAGTCTTGTAACTGTCTGCACTTTTATGATTGACCACTAGGCAAAGTAGACCATGTTGCTGACTATGGTTATAAAAATCTGGAAAATACCTTTTGACGGTTGACAGATTTTATTTATCATCACCACCATCATTATGGTCCTTCACAAGTCCACCGATGAACATAGACCTCCCCTAAGGAATGCCACAAAACACATTTCCAGCATGCCTTATTATGTCGTCACTTCATCTGAACTGAAACAGACAATGCTTTTGCGGACTATTTTTCAAGTGTATTCCTGCCAAATACCACCATTTTAGATCCAGCAAACATTGCACCGTATGGGGGGATATGTTAACATAAGCAATTTTAAATGATTAGAAGTTGAAGCAGGTATCAAGAAATTAAAACTTGATAGAATTTTCTTACTTATATATTAAAAGTATGTAAGGAACATATTTCTCCTTTCCTTTATCATTTATTTAATCTGGTTCTGCGTAGTGGCACTTATGCCGAACAGTGGAAGCTATCTGGTGTAACCTTCATTTCAAAAACTAGTAACAGGTCCTCTGTTGAGAATTAAAAACCCATTGCGATTTTCTCATCCTCTGCAAAGGTTTATAAACATATAGTACATAAGGTCACTTACGAACACATAAAATTCTATATATGCGACGAAAAACATTTTCGACCTGGTCGCTCAATCGACACTAATTTTGAATCGCTTGTAGATTACATTTCGCAGAGTCTAGATAAAGGTAGGCAGGTAGATATGCAATAACTCTTTTTTAAAAAAGGCGTTTGATAAAGTGGACAATGACATACTGTTATTAAAAATATGTGCTATAGGATTTACGTCGAAACTACTATCCGTTTTATCGAGCCACTATCGCATCCGACGCCAATATGTTACGCGTTGTTGTTACCTGTCCCAGTCATTACATTACTCGCTCCGGAGATAGCTCCTGTCCAGTTCTATTTCTTACTATGATCAACAATCTTTTTAGCTTCATTAAGCATGCAAAATGCTTATTTTACGCAGACTATTTAAAACTGGTACTCGACATTAATGAAAATGTCACTCATAGTCATCTCTAAAGTGATATCGATCGAGTCTATCAGTGGATTATTGACAATAAAATATTTTTTAACACGAGTAAGTGTTATATTATGATCCTTAGTTTCAAATTACAGCCTTCATAAGCCACCTACACTTTAAGTAATATTACTCTCTACAAACATAAAAGATCTTAGAGTGACTTGTGTCTCCTGGGGATTAAACTGGACTAGATTTAGACTGACTTTAGATTTTGACTAGATTAAACCGCTAAAAAGAACCCCTTTGTTGTATCTCCTCAATTTCAAGGCACTACTCTAGCTGCCGATAGGTAGCATCGGAATCCTCGGCGTCGACATACCAAATAGTGGGCAGTATCGTGGTCACTTGGAGGGGAAGACCAAATTGGTTTCTAAAAAGCTTGGCGTGCTCAGCAGAACGAGATAGTGGACGACCTCTCTGTGGAATAATTTACCACCGGCGATTTTTCCGGATCGATACGACATAGGGACCTTCAAGAAAAGAGCTTACTCTTCATTACATGCAAGAGTCTACAGTGATTACCGTCATAGAAACTGACTGTCATATAATATGTAAGCGAGAAATGATATACCAAAATAACCACATATAAAATAAATTTACTAACTGTTTTTTTTTTAAAAAAAGAGGTGTTATTTTATTGCACTTCATTAAATTTGGAAAAAATCCAAGGCAGTTTTGCATATTTGTGAGTATTCCCTATTACAATTGCGTAAAATTATGGGAGTGACATAGAAGTAAGATCTGTTAACCAAAATTAATATTTAATTAGCAAATTACAATAAAATGTGGAGTAATGCAAAAAGAATTCTCTAAATTCTAGCAGTAGACGACACGCCGCGAACGCCAATTTCTCTTACATAAAAGTATTGATTATGGGCCTTCTAGTCGTACTTGATATTCAAAGCGATATCTACCGAGCGCAAAGATTTTGATTTATGGAATAGCTAAAATAAAGATATAATAAAGTCTACGTCTTTTAATATTTAAACTAAAATAAATTCAAAGGTACTATTCTACCAATATTTATTCTTGATTGTGTTCTTTTTGACTATTAGGAACCTAAATATACCCAAAAATTATCAACATAAGCATATAAGCACAAGCATTGACTGCTGCAACGTAAATATTTGGAACATTAAATCATCATGTTTACAGATGAGCAATTCAAATTATTTTTAGATTCATAAGAATATGTTTTAGTATAATCGTGAGATTAATATCAGGAGTTAACTTATATTTTAGACTAAAATAATATTTCGGGGGCCTTCGACGCTGTTCTGACGCTATGAAGTTACGCTTTCTTTCTTCTACCGTGCAACAGGCATTTTTCTTTTCTTCGATACCTTTAAATCCGTAGAAATGCTTGAAAACCTGCATTGTTTATCCTTAAGGGGAAATATAACCTCAAATGGTTTGGCAAGATCCATTATGCCAAAAATATTGCGGCATTAATTTTGAAATAAATGTATGGTAAAGTTCAGGATTAATGTTAAGTATTGTGTTAGACGAAAACATGATTCCTTAAAATTTTCTCGATAGAAAAAAACCCAAAGTTACCTACAAACTGAACAATAAACCGCTGTTATTCATAAAATACTTTAAATAAGATCATGAAACTTTGCATACTAACTGAACTAACTATAAAGAGTGCAAATTCGGGAGCGACCTTACCTTGCTCCTCGCTTCACTCGCGTCCTAACTTTCGCGCGTGACGAAGTCCTCAGTGAAGCGTCGGCGCTTACACATACATGATTATGAATGTAGATATGACCTTTACTTATGACTTAATTTTTCTAAAACACAGTGCTTCCGCTAAGTGCAGAACCGACACCACTATCTCGTTGGAGTATCTATCACCTCGAGGAGGAGAACACCACCTGATATAGAACAACACCAACTCCAACTTCAAGGTAGAAGAAAAAAAGGAAAAAAGGCAAAGGCACGGTTCTGACTCTTAATGAGACAAAGCTCGCTACCTAAGACACCTTCACCAATGTTCACCTAACCGACATGTCCGCGGATCCCTTGCCCCACACAAGAGCTCGTGTCTAGGCCGTCCACACACGTATAGCTGCTGCAAAAGAGCAGCCCCAACACTATCAACACCATTGCCACATACTTATCTATAATAGTGGAGTCCTTCCTAAATTTGAAGAATCATTTCAAAACCAGATATCAACCTCTGAAACACACGCCGAACGTTTCCTTTGGTAAGGAGGTTTGATTCCGGCCACAAACAGAAGATGAATACTAGAAAATCTAGCGCTACCTTATAGCAAGAAGCATGGACGATGCCGTCTTCGTGTGGTTTTGCTACCCGCTATTGTAGAAGTAACCAACGATGGTTAAGAGAACCCCCGCCTACACCAATCCCAAAGACATCCAGTAGGCCCTTATAGTAACGGGATGTACATTTGATGTTAAGATAGATCACCTTACCCAAGAATTGCCAAGAAGAAGGGTATCAACCTTCAGCCAGCAATGCACCCGCAAGCATCACGAGCGTCGCAGAGACAAATCCAACATTTGCAACAACAACAACAATAAAAGTAACAACAAAAGCAAAAAATAACAATTTCAGGCGCCGCAGTCACAACAGCGGCACGAAACAACAACCGTATCAGCACCTACTATATTTCCCATAACGGAGGCGCCCTAGCCCCATTGGCAAATGATCCCACTAAGCGAGGAAATTAACTGCCCGAAGATAAAAAAGAGGGGGAGAATGAAAAGAGGGGAAGAAAGACTGCCAACAAAAGCCAGGAATTAGGAGTTCGTCAGTTTCACTTCGCCCCCCCCCCCCCCCCAAGTTTCAACCACACAGCAGCAACAGCAACGCTATCAATGAACACATCAATGAGAGCAAATCACCATAGCCATCCATCAACCACGGGAACCACTCCAAATAAGGACGACAGTCACCACATTCCAGCCAGAAAAAGAACTACGAAACACCTTAGAAAAGGCACTCACTCAATTGCTGGGTATGGTGATAAAAATTCTGGGGGAAGTTTTAACTGCCATGACAACAGGCTACAACCCCTAATGACGATACTAAGTGTACTAGCTCAACTGCTGCTGTCAAAAGAAGCCCCGGCATCACTGGTCAAGCTGTATAAATAATAACACTGGTCCAGCAGCGCAACATCCAAATCGTGCCCAAAACTCAATGTCAAACGGGTACGGGGCAATACAGAGGCTGCACTAAAAGTATCGGGAATAGAATATTTCCACTGTTCCTGTTATACTCATCATTCTCTAAACCATTTCCCATTATCTGGGGTCGGCGCAGTAAATCTTCTTGTTCCATTCCTCTCTATCAGCCGTCATTTCCATACTTACTCCTTTCATTCTCATATCACTCTTCACACAATCGATCCATCTTTTATTCGGCCTTCCTCTGCCCGTGTGTCCCTCCACATTCATATTCAACACTCGTTTTGTGACATGACTTTCATCCCTCCGCATCACATGCCCAAACCATGCCAGTCTGCTTCCTCTCACCTTTTCTACCACTGGCGCTACTTTCAGGCTTCCTCTTATATACTCATTCCTTATCTTATCCATCCTTGTCACACCACACATCCATCGTAACATTCTCATTTCATTCGCATGCAGTCTATTTTCATCCCTCTTCTTGACGGCCCAGCATTCACTTCCATACATGACGACAGGTCGGATGATCGATTTGTAAATTTTCCCCTTCAGCCTTATTGGCATTCGGGGATCGCACGTTGTGGCTGTGACCTGTCGCCATTTCATCCACCCTGCGTTAACTCTATGCTGCACAGCTCTATCTATTCCGCCGTCGCCTTGAATGAGGGAACCGAGGTACTTGAATTCTGAGCAGGTAGGCAGTATAGTGCCATCCAACGACATGGGTACAGGACTGGAAAGACCGCCGAAATCACAGCACAGATATTCGGTTTTGGATCTGCTGATCTTCAAGCCAACACTTTCCAGCCTCTGTTGCCACCCCGTCAGTCTGCTCTGTACCTCGATGCCTTCTTCCCCGACAAGCACGATGTCATCGGCAAAGAGCATGCACCAGGGTGCCTCATCCTGCAGGTCCGACGTCAAAGCGTCCATAATCAGTAGGAAGAGGTAAGGGCTCAATGCCGACCCTTGGTGCAGCCCTACCGCCACATCGATACTGCCCGTAGTTCCCGCGGCAGATCGTACACATGTACGGGATGCTCTGTACATAGCACGGACTAACCTCACATACTTCCCAGGCATACCTTTCATCTTTAACGCCCACCACAAAACCTCACGGGGAACCCGATCGTACGCCTTTTCAAGGTCGACAAAAACCATGTGCAGATTTTTATGCACGCGCTTGTACTTCTCGCACAATTGGCGTAATGCGAAAATGGCATCTGTCGTACCTCGACCGGGCATGAATCCGAACTGGTTTTGTGTTATCTCACACTCTTCTCTCATTCTTTTCTCTATTATTCTTTCCCAGACTTTCATCGTATGTGACATGAGTTTTATTCCCCGGTAACTGCTGCAGTTTTGAACGTCTCCTTTGTTTTTAAAAATGGGGACCAGTATACTACTGCACCATTCCTCAGGTATTTGTTCTTCCTGCAACAATTTACCGAAAAATAAACTCAACAACTTCCATCCATCCGCACTCAGCAACTTCCACACTTCTACTGGTATTCCATCTGGGCCGACCGCCTTCCCATTCTTCATATTCCTAACAGCCATTTTTACTTCTTCCACACTAATTTCTCTCACTAAGCCCATATTCACTGGTGGGTTTTCAAGCATACCATTCCATTCATTCTCCTCATTCATCAATTTCTCAAAATACTCCTTCCATCGCTTCTTTATACTTTCATCGTCAGTCAAAATCCTTCCAGAATCATCTTTTATACATTTTACATGTGAAACATCTCTTCCATTCCTTTCCTTGTTCCTGTTATACTAAAATGTTTTAATTGAAAACTCCTTGGTTTTAAAAATCGAATACCATTTATTTATTTAAAAAAAAGATTCTCGGTCTTGTCACAAGGTTTTGTCAAACTTGTTTAGTCGTTGAGAAAATGGAATTGACGCGAGAAAATTCAAGAGCGATGATTTATTATGACTTTCGAAGTAGGTTAACACAAAAACAGTGTGTTGACCGGATGATTTCTGCATTTGTTGGTAAAGCTCCATCCAAAACCACAATTTATCGCTGGTTTGCTGAATTTGAACGTGGACGTGTCAGGCTATTAACCTGATTGACATTCAAAAGAGATTAAAAACCTAACGATTTTCAAAATAATACAATCTACATCAAATCATTCACATGCCAAGTCCATATAAAGATGGTCATAGTTGGACTATCTATCTATACTCCCAGCAGTACAATCCTAAGTTAGATATGACCGTACGCTTACCGTAAACCGTCACTGCCCTAAATTATCCCGAATGTCGTTCGCACAAACGTATGAGGCTATATGATTGTATGAATATACTTTAAAAATATCTGAAAAAATATCAAATAACAAATAAGGAAAGTAGTAAGTAAGAAAAATCTACCCTGCTTATCAAACATAGGAAAATAAAGTTATAGCAGTAATGCGTATAAGTAAGTCGTTTTTTCCATTATATGTTTTCTCACAGTACACAAAAACATTACAAAGTTATAATTCAGCCAGTTTTAGATCATTTTCTATGAACTTGTTACGTAATTTTTACCAATTCAATGCATTTTATAAGTTGGTCGACTATTAATCGTTATCTTGTGAATTCTACTTAACGGTAACAGTTTTTCTTTTAATATCATTACACATAATACTATCTTGTATACTTTTCACATTTCCAAACACAGCGGTTTAGGTAGTAGAGGGGGAGAAAAGATTAGAGTCATCTAATGAAAAATACCACTTTAAAGCTAAATATTACGCAAACGGACCCCTTAATTGAAAAGAAGTTCTTCGTTATCCATAGTGTTTTTAAATACCTATCCAAAAATACCTACACGATGGAATAGACTGGAAAAAAATAAATGATCCTCAATTTATCTGTATGGGAGATGCCCAAAATAAAAATGTTTTAAAGATTTTATTTCTAAGTTTTGTAGACGTGATTAATATATATAACTGTGCCAAATTACAAATATTTAGCACCTAGAGTCTCTGAGTAAAATCGCGGACGGACGGACGTATGAATGAAGGGACGTGCATAGCTAATCTTTAAGAGTGCCTTGTTATAAAACTAAGGTACCCTAAGAAGAAGAGCTTTTTCTACTTTAATTTTCAAATAAGGAAAAAAAGAGTCAACTCTTTTGAAAGATGTTGCGTGTAATTCATACGTGAAAATATAAATGTCGAGTGGTCATCTTTGATCTTTTTAAACTAAGCAAAATATGAGAGTAAGTACACTCGTATCTTCTGTTTTACTTGATAAATGATATTTATATTGTAGTATTATTATATATGAGTTTACTTTACAAGAAATTTCGTCTTATATCTGTAACAATTTCGTTCGTAATGTTAGCGAAAATCAACATCGATATCCTTATTATTATTTATTACTTTATTATACGTCTAAAAATATAAAGCAAATACGACCTAACATATTATTACTCAAAATAGTTTTCTAAATCGACAGATGATTATTATTATTGCAACTATTCCTTTCGCAATAATAGTTACGAGATATGAATACTAAGTCTTGACACACACACACGATACATAAGCAAGTTGGATCCCATCTGTAATACCAATTTTTATGCTGACAAACGATCTGCCCTGACTTTGCATGACTGCTTTCTAGATCACGACAACAGCGCCACTTAGCGGCTCCAATTCTAAGTGTTAGTGTTCATTCGTTTTCAAGTTGTCTTTCATATATGCGGCAATTGATTTTTATTTATATAGATTTACCACTTGCTTAGCGGAAAATAAAACCATCGACTAAATGCAACGAAGCTGTATCTGCTTGGATGAAAATATTTCGAATTCATGAAGTAAAGGCAGGCTATTGATAACGCCGTGTCGTTGTTATTACATTATCGTAGCAGTGTCCTCTGCATACGCTCCGTGGAGCAAACCCAGTGTCGATTAAACAAACACAGTTATTATTCTACGTCAAAGACGTTATACATAGTTTAGATTTTATACGTGGTAGAGCCATGATGCAGTTATATTAGTAGTATAATTGTAGCACGAATGGATCGGTTCGCACGGGGTAGTACCACGCTCTTTCACAATGTGAAAGAGCGTGGTACTACCCCGTGCGAAATAATAGCTTAATGCCGCTGTGTTTCTTACGGTGAGTGTATAGAACCGGGGATCCTTTTTACTGGAAACGAGGCATTCCATGTTAGTCTTCACGAGTGACAACGCACCTGCATTTTGATTCATAAGGGAGGATAGATGTAGATGTCTATGGGCCACAGCAACCACTTACCGTCAGGTGAACTTTGTGCTCGTTTGTCACTCTATCCTATAAAAAATAGCCTTAATAAATTTATCGACGTTTTTTATTTCGTTAATGGCACATTACTAGATTTGTCTATGGAATGGAAAAATGGCAACAACCTTGTAAAAAAAGAACGTGAGTATGATATAAACGTAACGATTTTATTTTTACCATGTTAAACGTTATAATATTTATAAAGAGTTCAGCTATAAGAATTTTGTTTTTATTTTAGAACACTCTCTATTCTAGTAATTACTAACGGTTCTACCGTGAATACCTGGTTATGGCTTTAAGAAGCCTGAATGACCTTGAAAAAAAAACGGCCGCAGAGATTTTAGCTGATGTCACCTCTGTCTAGCAGTTACGCTCTGTACTACTTAGCTCAATATGCTTGCGCATCACTGAGAGTCATTTCGCGTGTACAGTATAAACGCCTATAATCCCATAAAAAAGTATAAGCGCCTATAATCCCATTGCACGGTGTGCTGCTGTAGCCTCGTCCGGTAAGCATCACGAGCTATTAAGTGTTTATGTTTTAAGTACTTAAGTCTTTTTAATTAGGTAGTAGTAAGTAGTTGTATTAAGGCCATGGCAGCTTTGTGGTTAAGCGTTCAACTCGGGTTCAATCCTCGCGGGCACCAATGAAATTGTTAACTGCAATTTAAAATGCTAATTTACCACGTGCTCGGTGATGAAGGTAAACATCGTTAGAAAACCTACATGTCTGAGATTTAAGAAAAATAATTCGAAGACGTTTGAAGTTCGCCAACACGCATTGGGACAACACGGCGGACATTTACTGGCCTTAGGACTCTTTCAGAAATAAGAGGTGGACTTTGCACAGCATTGGGACATATAAAGGCTGTTACTTTACTTTTGTAACATATATATAATACGAGTATGCAATATTAATATTCGTTACAGATACAGAAGGGTAGGTAGTCCTGAGCAAAATATCTTTGTGTCTAGATAAAAAAAAATTATATAGTGATAGTCAGTTTATATAGAGTCCAGAATGTTCCCAATAGCGCAAAGTAAAATATAATACGAAATATTATGGTAATGATTTATAAATACATATAATTATATGTATTTATAACAAACATAATGAACAAGCTGCAAGGTTCAACTGATAGTGTTTCTTGTAAACACGAATGTAAAATTACTGTTCTCATTTTTATCAATGATGAATTGTGAAAAGTAGTCAAGATAACTTTATATAAATATCTTTAATTAATTGATTAAAACTACTTTTACGGATTTTGTCGCGTTTAATTTTAATTTTAATTATTTTTATTTTTAATTCTCGACGTTTCATGTGCTTTCCAGCACCCATCACGGGGGATTGTAGTTTTAATCAATGGGTAGTGTTCGCGTAAATGTAAAATCAATACATTATCTTTAATTAAATTGACACAAACTCGTAGCGTATTAAACCTTAAACTTACAATTAGTTTGAAAGTTAAAAAGAAAGATTTCATCTCTTCCTCTTGTGTACAAATTGTTCATAGAAGAATTGTTTACAACTGGCGTAGTTTCCAAAAGTGCCAGTTGTATAATATATACCGTCAATCAGAACCTGAACTTTTTGACATTCATTTTTGATTTTTTTTTTGTTATATATTGGAACGTTTTTAATAACTGAGGCGAACTCACTAGTTTAATATATTTTATATGTTTTCTGTAACGCATTGGGGATATTTTTAAATTGAATAACACTAAATTTACGGATTTTATCGCGTTTAATTAATAACTTTTACTTATTTTTAATTCCCAACGTTTCGGGGGACTGAGACTGTTTGACGTCCGAATGTCATTGTTAGCCCGGCTACCTTCAGTTTTTGAATAATATATTTTGGTCCGATTTACACAAAACGAGCTTACAGTATCTTGAAGTCTTGCAGTGGCATGCTTGGGTTTGGGATAAATTTTGTTAATTATAGGATCCCAAGCAAATGGCAGCACCTATCCATCTTCTCTATTGAAATTAGGATGTTTTTTAATTTCAATAGCCTCGCGTATCATCCTTGGTAGGAATCGGTGTTCTTTTGCGAGGATTTATAGGATATCTGATGTAATGTGGGGACGATCTTGAACATGTTCACAGACTGCAGACTTCCCGGAGCGTCGGTGCTTCACGTCAGCTATATGTTCTTCCACGTGGGTTTTATGGATCTTTTTGTTTGACCTATGTAAGAGAGACCACATTCACAATCTAACTTGTACACTCCCGCATCTTGTGGATAGATATTACACTTGACGGATGGTAAAAATTGACTAATCTTCTTCGGCGGCTTGTAGTATGTTTTAATGGAAACTCGCTTCATGATGTAGCCAACCTTATCTGTGACTCCTCTGACATATGGTAGTACAGCAGGCACACGCTCGACTGTGGTCGGCTTCGCTCGGTCACTATGACGTAGGCGCGGGACCCGAAGCTTGTTGTCTTGCAACACTTGCTTGACGTGCTGAAGCTTAGTGGCCAGATGTTTTCTGTCACAGATCCTCGTGCTCTCTGAAACAAAGATTTACCCACGGTAGCTAACTGTGAAGAATGATGG
The DNA here is from genome assembly GCA_907164705.1 of Parnassius apollo. Classification (NCBI taxonomy): domain Eukaryota; kingdom Metazoa; phylum Arthropoda; class Insecta; order Lepidoptera; family Papilionidae; genus Parnassius; species Parnassius apollo. The sequence goes on from CAJQZP010000647.1 coordinate 2,021,396, forward strand.
TGAGATTCATCATTTAAATATCGGTTTGATATGGGTCTTTTTTCTATACACAGTGTGACCAATAGTGTTATCAGGATTACGAATAACTAAAACATCTAGGAAAGCTAAGGAATTATTTGCCTCTAACTCCATTGTGAATTGTGTTTTAGAGTTTATAGAGTTAAGGTGGTCTAAAAATGCAGTTACTTTGTCAGATGGTAAAGTTGTGAAAGTGTCGTCTACTTACAGCTTGTAGAATCTTGGATTTACAGGAGCAGTAAGAAGGGCTTTCTCCTTGAAGTCCCGCATGAAAATGTTGGCGACTATGGAAGATATAGGTGAGCCCATCGCCACACCATCTACTTGCTTGTAGAACTCTTCCTTCCACAATGACATTGGTACGTCAAACATCTCAGTCCCCCCGTGACCATGGGTGTTGTAAAGCACCCGAAACGTCGGGAATTAAAAATTAGTAAAAGTAATTAATTAAACGCGATAGAATTCGTAAATTTAATTTTATTCGATGTGTAGTGTTCGCGTAAATTTAAGAAATCATTATGGATATTGTTAAAGTTAGTAATGTATTAATATTTTATGACTAAAGCTTTGCAATAAATTGTTACGATATTTTCTACAGTGATTCTCTCCTCTTGGTATCTGCGTGACTGTAGCATCTTATATAGGTACTGCGTAATGTTCTAAATAGCACTTTTTACACAAGAAAGTGAACTTGAACTGTGATTTGAGTTGATATCAGTCTATTTTGTTTTTCGCTAATTAAATTAATAGTAAAATAAACCGAGAGGTCCGTGATTTAAAATTTCTTGCATTTTTTAATGGAAAAGCACGAAAAAGCTTGAATAGCACAAACTAGCTTTAATGGTTAGCTAAACGCCCTAATTAATGCTTAGATTTTATTTAAAATTGATTTCATTATTCTGTACTTCCTGCTGTGTTGCTTTTAGTCTCTTCAAAAATCTGCCTCGATGTCTATGATTAAAATTTAATAATATCTAAACATGTAACACAGGAAACTGGCAGATCTTTCAATGACACGTGCCAGTAAACATTGGAGTACTTTTTCAGAATTTTCCTAATGATTTAGAAGAATTAGTTTATTTTCTGATGGTTTCGTATGTTGTTCCGAAGCAATCTCAAATTTTATTATAAAATAAATATTGTAGATTTTAAAATAATACTGTAAGTATTTTACGTTTATTATAAAGTCGGTACATTACACAATTATGCAAAACAACATTCTGTATTTATTCACGCAAAAACTACTGAACCGATTTTTATAAAACATTGTATATAGGTAGTTATGTAATCCGAGGCAACTTACAGGCTACATTTTATCCGATTACGAAACTTTAAAAAGAAGATTAAGTATTTGCGTTCATAGAGATGTTAATATTCTATTACTTAATGGATATTTGCTGTGACGATTTGAGGTGGCGGATTCTCTTTCACCGCCACAAAAAGGCAAACATTTTTCTACTCCCGTTCATGAGTGTGGTTCGTCGTACATTTACAATGAATAGAACTTCATTTGGAATAAAACTAAGTTTAAGAATTTTATCGCGTTGAAATTTAACTTTATGGCGGCGCTGTCGTCGCGCCGCAAGCGAAACACACCAAAGCCTATAAAAATTCCGAATTACAAACAGTATATATAGAACATCCCCGAACAATCACACGGAGCGTTGGCCGCTCCCCGGGCAGTAACCTTGCCCGGTGGGAGATCTCCCTTTTACCTTCCACGGCCACAGTGGTGACCCAACGTGATCTGAACACGCAATTCTTCAACCTTCGGAAAACTTCAAGCTTCATAATCGTCATAGAGTACTCCACCCATTCGCTCCCGAGCAGATATCGTCTGCAGTCTTCATATCCTGCTAGCCATCTAGCTTAACAAGGTTCATCGCAGCACTGGAATAATAATGCTTCCTGTTCCTTCAAGCTACTCTCTGCGCTATACAGTTTTCGGTATGGCTCCGAGCCTTACTGCTCGTCTCTGCTTCACGGTACTCTCGCAGATTACTTGCCTTCTTCTCGCCTCACCTCAGACTACAAGGCAATCTCCTGGCACTTGAACATTCGGCGGCAACGAGGCTGCACTATTGACCTCCGGTCTGAGCAGGATGATATGGCGGCGCTGTCGTCGCGCTGCAAGCGAAACAAACCAAAGCCTAAATCACGATATCAAAATTCCGAATTATAAACAGTATATATAGAACATCTCTGAACTATCATACGGAGTGTTGGCCGCTCCCCGGGCAGAACACCATGCTCGGCGGGAGATCTTCCCTTTTTCCTACCACGGCCACAACTTTCTAACGTGTTTGATGTCCTGATGTCTTTTGAAGTCCACCCTCAAATTTTTGGTGTAAATTACTAATGTTTGGTCCTATCACGCATTTACTCGTAAATTTTGCAGTAATATGTTTGGTTGGGTTGGTTTAATTTTATTAATGATGAGATCTCAAGCAGATCGTAGCACTAAGTCCTGTTCTTTATTGAGATGAGGATGTTATTTTTTATTTCAATAGCCTCGCAAATCTTCCCTGGTAGTAATCAGGGTTCTATTATGGGGATTTACGGTCTATCATACTTTGTATAATGTTTGGAATGATACTAGACATGTTGACATACTTCAGACTTCCCGAAGCGTCGGTGCTTCATATCAGCGATATGTTCTTTGACGCTAGTTTTTATGGACCTTTCATCCAAAGATGCGTAAAAAAACCTATTAATAAGTAAATTTTATTTTATTTTGTGTAGTATTCGCGTAAGTATAAGAAATCACCATAAAACTTCATTTATGAAATTTTGAAGTCTACTCGAACCTAAAAATAATAATAATCATCATCATAATTACAGCACTTCACAAGTCCACTGCTGAACATAGGCCTCCTCCAAGTAATGCCACAAAGCACGGTCCTGAGCCACCTGCATCCATCGACTTCCTGCATGTCTTATCAGGTCGTCACTCAATCTAGTGGGGGGGAGGGGGGTCGCCCTACACTACGCCTACCGTTACGAGGCTGCCACTTGAGATCCGTTTTTCCATATCGGTTATTGGTTCTTCGAGCTATATGGCCGGCCCATTGCCACTTCAGCTTACTAATCCGTTGGGCTATGTCGGTTACTCTGGTTCTACTGCGGATATCCTCATTTATGAGTTTATTACGCAGAGATACCCCGAGCATAGCCCTCTCCATAGCTCGCTGAGCGACCTTGAGCGTCCTTATACGGCCAGCAGTGGAGGACCACGTCTCAGATCCGTAAGTCATCACTAGCAATACACACTGGTTGTACAATCTAGTTCTAAGAGTTTGAGGTATACTTGACGAGAAGATGTGTCGTAATTTCCTGAACGCTGTCCAGCCGAGTTGAATACGTCTTTTGACCTCTCGGTCGATGTTGGACTTACCTAGTTGAACTATTTGTCCCAGGTAAACGTACTCGTCAGCAATTTCGAGCCAAGTGCTCCGAACAACTACGGGCATAGGTGTGATATGGACGTTAACCTCTCAGCCCCCGAGCGGTCGCATGGGCCCGCGGCCATATTCCGTCAAATCCCTAGCGGTCTTATGAGACCGCACCCACCCACAGCACTTTAAACCATAAAAACTTATACTTAGAGACTACTTGTATATGAAAAAGTTTGGCATTATGGGCTCAACGTGAAATTTTCTATCCTCTAATGCAATAAAAAGTAGTTAGTTTACGGTTTTTTATTTATAACCTCTCGTCTGTGAGGTGGCTGATTTCAGCCAGTAAAAAATAAGGCGCGTCTGTGGGCTGGCTGATTTCTGCCATTACGACACGGTCGCATTTCGCGGCTATATTCGTTTATTTCTTTATCTTTCTCTGTGGAATAAGACCGTGACTATGTTCATTATGAACTTGGCTGTATGATATACGTTACTACTAGCAACGTCTATAGAAAAATAAAAAGAAACTTGTCATTGAATTTCCGATGATTTCGTTGAATAGACGTGTGGTAATTTTGCTTTTAAAATTGTGAATTACAAGTTATTATATCGGATATCATGGAAAATACAATGGAGCGGTAAGTTATCTTTAATTATTTATCTACTTTTCGAGGCTTGTTGGCAATTTTCAATAAAAATTTTCTAATTTAATTTGACTCAGTCCTAGGAATGACCGCAAGTTTTTATTTCCTAAGTGACTTAATTGCTTTCTGTGTCAATATATTCTGTGCAATATATTGTGAAACTAATATTTAAGCTAAATACGAAAGCATGAAGTATACTTTGATGTAAAAAGTGAGAAATTGCTTCAAAAGTATATAACGGTCGTTAAGTGGCTGATATCCTCCAAATTCACAGACTAGTTTTGACATGTGTTTTGGTAACGATGCAGAATATGGATTAGCCTTTGGCAGTGATGGGAAAAATGGTTTACGTATAAGTCAAAATGATAATTATTTGATAATATTTTAGTTTGAAGTAAAATATATATAATAGTTTTAAATTAAAGTATTTAAGTACAAAATTCAAAATGCGTATTTCTAAAAAACACTTTTTTAAATACATTTCTAATCAATTTGTTGAGATATCAGTGATTAATTGCTTTGTTTGAAATATAGAAAAATACTTACAACCAGTTTGACTTGCCATCTCGGTATGTAAGACCATTTTGAATACTACAAAGACTATTTTTATTTAAGATATAAAATAAAAATAGGTATTTGCATTTTAAATACATGTATTTCAAATTATTAATTTTTTTTGGTACTTAAGTCTTCTTTTTTGTACTGGACTGGAACATTCACGAGGCATTGGGATTTGAAAACTAAAGTATTTTTGCGTCTTATATTTTCCGAAATAAATTGCAGATATTTAATCTTTTTTCTGACCTAAAGATGGTATTCTGATCTTGGCAGCAACTGTTCGGCAGTGACTGCTGGGAATCTCGGCACCGCTCTGTATGGGTTTATATGCTGCCTTTCTGTTATAAACAGAATGAGTCGCTTGCCGAGATCGAAATTCCACCTAGATAAAGTGCTTTTTATTTTTAAAAAAATGTTCTTGTGTTTTTTTTGGTTTATTTTCTTTTTCTTTTGCATGTTGGTACTGTCGTTTTTACAGTCAGAGGAGTGTCAGTGGCATGGTCCATACACGAGGTGGCACTCGTTCACGCATTAGTGCACGCACACGCGATGGTGTTCGCACACGTGGTGGCGTACGCACACGTGGTGGCACTGCAGGTGTGGCGCTTGGTGTGGACGCGGCACTTGTTACGAGTATAGCATACGGTGTGAGCACAATGCGAGGCGGACCAGCGGTACGAGGCGGGCGCGCAGCGCGATGTGAACGCAGCGCGCTTGTTACTGGAGTTGAAAGGGGCATGTCAAGACCTTCCGTCTCAGAACCGTAATCATCGCCTTTTAACTTATGTTCTAAAATTTTCTATACTGATCAATTTTTGTATATACTAATTACAGGAAATTATTATTATTTTAGCCTATTTAGCGCGATGATAGAAGATGTACAGCAAGGGTATGGGTTGGAGCGTCCTTTACACGCTAAAAGAAAGCGCTCTTTGCCCCCAACATCAGTGTATGTATTTTTATTGTTGTTTCTTAATTGAACTATAGATAACGATTTTAGAATTGACTAAATATATTTGAATTTTTTAGCTTCAACATAAATTCATCGTTGTTGGAGTTAAGCCATCAACATCCACATTCTGTTGAGGTGAATGATGCTGGGCCATCGTCGCCACATATGTGAGCACTTATTATTGTTTATATATTTTACAGATTTCTAATCTTTGTTCCTTTTTCTTATCCAAATTTATAATTCAGACAGGGTTCTGATACGGTGCGTGCTACATCAACGGCACCATCTCCAGCGCCGTTTGAAATGGTCTCGCCAGCACCCTCTCTGGTGGTCTCAGTGGTTGAGCCATCGACGCCTGCTACGTCAGAGTACTTGGAGGTCCCTTCACCGGCGATGTAAGTGTAATAAATTTTAATGTTGTCGGTATCTGTGGTATTCATGTTTTTTTAGGTACGTAGAGTGTAGTGGAAGTGGGACATCCATGTCTCAGACTGCAGGAAGGAGCTTCCACGTAAATGCAACATCCACGTCAAGGGCCCCAGTAGTGAGTAGAGGTTGCAAGCGTTCTTTGTAAGTATATTTAGTAAAATATTCAATTACCGCAAATATATTGTTGTTTTGTACTGTTTTAATTAGTGTTAATAATTTTGTTGTAGGATTTATAGTCGACTTCTACGGGACGGTTCGTTAATTTATTTCATTTTCATTCTGCCCCAACATCTTGCCAACTTAACTTTCTATCGTTCATTTCCTTAATTTTTTTAATAGGCAGTGAAGAAGAAGAAAGCGATGGGGAGGATGGCCAGGAAGAGGGCTCTCCCATTATGCTGATCCCGAAATCATTAAGAATGTTTCTCGAGGACAACGAAGAGGTGGGAAATGCATCGGCAGAGCTCAATTTTGCATGGCCTCCTTCAGCCTCTACCTCGGGATCTGCAGCACCCATCCCATTAAGACCACCACATGTGAAACAGTCCACTGGCTCAACACCTGCCCCTATAATAATCACACCGCTTGTAGAGCAGGCAGACCAGCAGGCCCAGCACCGGCCCGTGTAATAAAACCACATGAGGAGCTGCTTGTGCCCTGCAACAAATATGATTTCCAGTGGAGAGCATTCCCGCAGCCTCAAATTGAACCAGAGCAGAGGAGAGAAATGTTCTGTTCAGTTAATTGTGGACCTAACCCAATATACCAGTCCATATGAAGCATTCGTTGCAATTTGGGACCGGGAGATTATGGAGAAAATCGTTGTGGAGACGAACCGCTACGCTCAACAGTTAGCGGCGATCGTGATGCAAACAGGGACTTTGTAGCCCAATAGCCGCATCACAAAATGGCACGATACCACTGTGGATGAATTGTACGTGTTTTTTGCCATAGTTCAAGCGACCGGAATTGTGGTTAAAATACGTATAGTATAGTATACGGAGTATTGCAATTATAATAAAGATATTTTCTGTACTCCAGAATTCACCACAGCGATGCGTTTTGATCGCTTTATACTGTTGAGCAGATGTCTTCATTTTACAAACAACGACGCATGCATTCCTGCATTAATGGCCCGAGCGCAGGCAAAACTTTTTAAAATACAGCCCATTATAGGACATTTAAATTTTAAATTCTCCAAATTATATAATCTGAATTATATAATCTTGCAATCGATGAGAGCTTGACGATGTGGAAGGGCTGGTTAGATATAAATCAATTTATCAAAAATAAATCAGCGGCAGTGGGGATACATACGAATTATGAGAGTCCAAGTCTGGCTATTTGTGGCGCTTCGAAGTCCACGCAGGACACGAAGATCCCAAACCACAAGACGATTTTCCAGTTTCTGGTGTTATTCCATCCATTGTGCTCAGACTGTTAACTGGTCTTGAGCACAAAGGCCACTGCATATGGATGGACAGCTTTTACAATGCACCTGCGCTCGCGCGGGAGTTAAAGTGTAGTGGGTTTGACTGCGGACCTTCGTCGAACTAACGACACTTACTAAGCAAAATATGGCTGTCGGTCAGGTGAGTGGCTGCACTTCAGGAGATGTGGCGGGATAAGAATCGCGTAGCACTTATATCGACATACCATGGACTAGCAACCATGAAGTGCGGTGATACATTAAAGCCTACCGTAATCCATGATTACAACATTTGCATGGGTGGTGTCGATCGTAAAGATCAGATGTTAGCCATGTTCCCCCTTGAAAGGAAGCGAACGCAAGTTTGGTATAAAAAATTATTTAGACAGCTATTAAATGTAAGTATTTTAAATGCCTACATAATACACAAGTCTCAACAATTAGCGAATCACCGAAGTTTTCGTAAAACTTTGGTAGTTGGTAAACTTTTAAGTTCACCAACTACCAAAGTTGGTAAGGTAAACTGTTGTGTAGGAACTGCCAGGGGAAATACAAAACAGCCTATAATGAATGCTATAAGAGACGAGAATGGATGTATTCTGAATGATGAAGTTTCGAATTTAAACAGATGGAAGGAATACTTTGAAAGCGTGTTTATGAGTGAAGAGTCGTCTGAATTAAATGAGCTAGAAATTTCGAAAGAAGTAGAAAGGGGTATGGAGAAAAGTGTAGATGAAATAATGAAAGCAACAAAAAGCATGAAAGCAGGTAAGGCAGCTGGATATGATAGAGTATCACTCGAGATGCTAAGGGCTGGAGAGGGACTGGTGGCAGGCCTGCTGTACACCTTCTTTAATTTATGTTGGGAATTAAAACGGGTACCGGAAGACTGGGGTAAAGCAGTTATAGTACCAATATATAAAAGAAAAGGGTCACAGCAGGACTGCAAAAACTACCGTGGTATCAGCTTGCTTAGTATTGTGGGTAAACTGTATGGCTAAGGTGTTAATTGAAAGAGTTATGAATGAAACTGATGGAAAAATTTGGAATGTGCAAGCGGGTTTTAGAAAGGGAATGGGGTGTACAGATCGTCTTTTCCATGCGCATGATTGCGGAGAAGTTTTTGGCCAAAATCCAGAAAGTTTTTTGTGCGTTCATGGACTTGGAAAAGGCTTATGACAGAGTGGACAGGAATGTGTTATAGCAAACACTGAACTCATATGGGTTGAGCGCTGGTTTGATACAGGCATTAAGGTCTCTTTATAGGGACTCTAGTGCTTGTGTCAGGATCAGTGGGGTCTACTCGGACTGGTTTGGCATCCAAAAAGGTGTCAGACAGGGCTGTGTAGCTTCCCCTTGGCTGTTCAACCTATTTATGGACAGGTGTTTGCAAACTTTGAAAGATGAAGAATGTGGGTTAAGAATGGGCGAGTTAACCGTCAAATGCCTTTTGTATGCCGATGATCAATTTATATTTGTGTCATCGGCGGCTGAGTTGCAAATGATGGTTACATTAATGAACTGGGAATTAAAAGAAAGGGGAATGAAAGTGAACGCAAGTAAGACGAAAGTGATGGTTTTTGAAAGAGAAGAAAGAAAAACGGTATGTGAAATAAGAATAGAAGGAGAGTTAATTGAGAAAGTGGATGAGTTTGTGTATTTGGGATGTGTATTTAGGATGTGTATTTAGCAGGGATGGTAGATATGATAGGGATATAGAACGACGAGTAAAAGCGGGAAATAGAGTGAATGGGGCACTACACTCTATTGTGAAGAACCAGAATGTGTCCAAAAAGGCACGTATGGTAATTCATAATGCTGTGTTAGTCCCTACTTTAATATATGGTAGTGAAAGCTGGGTGTGGCAGAAGAAGCACGAAAGTAGAATAAATGCTGTAGAAATGCGGTCTTTAAGGAGTATGCTAGGGTTGAATCTGAATGATAGGGTGAGAAATTGCGTGAAAAGAGATAAATGTGGTATGCAAGATAATGTTGTGACCAGGATTAAGAAAGGAAAGCTTCGGTGGTTTGGTCATGTAGAAAGAATGAATGAGGAAAGAGTGACAAAGCAAATTTATATGGCAGATGTGAACGGCCGAGTCGGGAAGGGACGCCCTAGAAAAAAGTTTATCGACCAAAGTGGCGATATTTTGAAAAGTGGCCACGTTAGAAGTACCCTTAACCGACGAGCATGTATGCGTAGATATATGGATGTAAAGGAGGCCAAAGAGGTATGTCAGGATCGTGCCAAATGGAAGTCCATAGTCTCTGCCTACCCCTCTGGGTGACAGGCGTGAGATATTATGGTGCACAAATGTGTTCTTACCTAATCAAAATAATTAAGTAGGTATTGTGATTAGGTATACACTTGTGCTTGTGATTAGGTAAAAAATATCTAAGTAAATAGTGTTAAATGCCCTAATTTGACTTACCTAGCCTTAATTTGCCTAAACCGATCATTTGAATTTCATTAGTAGGCTATTCGAGCTAGAGTTAAAGTTAAAGTTATAGCCTATATACGTCCTACTCCTGGGCACAGGCCTCCGCTCATTTCTGAAAGGGTCCTAAGGCAAGGAATTGTCCACCGCGCTGCCCCAATGCGTGTTGGCGAACTTCGCATGTCTTCGAAATATTTTTTTCTTATTTCTCAGACATGCAGGTTTCTTCACAATGTTTTCTTTCACCGCTGAGTACGTGGTAAATCAACACTTAAAATTGCAATTACAATTTCATTGGTGCCAGCGGGGATTAAACCTGGTTTGCTCGCGCACTGTGAAAATTTCAGCGAGCGCTAACCTTCCGAGCTACCACGGCTCTTCTCCTCTCGAGCTAGAGACTTTATTTTATTTATGGTACGATTTTGTCGCATGCCAGCGCTTACTTTTTGTTCTGGCAAAAAGCCACTTCTTTTCATAATTAATAAAAATTTCAAATTATGGTCCATTAGGTTGCAGCTTCACCGAACTACAACTTATCGGAGAAACAAAAAAGGCTTAGAGTCAAAATTTACGTTTAAATGCCAATAGTGTAACCAAAAATGTGTAATAGTAAACGATGATTGTAGTGAAAATTATTTATCATTAAATGAATGTGCAGTCGCAGGTATGATTGAAATAGGCGCGGGAAATCGCAACTAAACGTGTTATTATCATCAATGAATCTTCCTTCTTTATCCGAATATATATATATATATATATATATATATATATATATATATATATATATATATATATATATATATAAACACTTATATATATGGGCGTATGTATGCGAATATGTTCATTTAATAGCTGCAGCTATTTGTTTATAATTTAAGGAAGTTAAAAAAAATTGTAATCAATTTCTTACATTCAAGATAATAAAATTGACTTTATATTTTATTTTGTTTTATTTATTAATACCCACCTAGTATTACTAGTCACAAATAATCACAATACCTCATTATTTATATTAATTGGGTAAAAAATATCTATTTAGTTAATACCTACCCAGTAGGTAAATATTAAAATAATAAATGTAGCATTATAAACAGTAAATCTCCCTCAAACTCAATTTTCTAATATTGTTCCTAATGGAATAGCAGATAAAAGATTAGTAATGACTGTCGCTCCTCAAAATTATATTTGACCTCAAGGTAAAATATATCCTAAAATTCTTTAGCTAAATAAGATAATAATACCTACTATTAAAGTATATTTTCAATATGCAAGTAAATAAAAATAACAAAAACGAAGCACCATTAGCAAGTAAAGTTCGAATCCATAATTAACATTTCGACAAATATTATAATTTACACTATAAAAAGCTAATTCAATATTAACAGTATAGTATATAGTCAAAAATAAACAAAATAGTCATTTTTATTAATTAGATAATATATGAGAATTCATAATTTTAATATAATGCAACTAATATACCGAATAAAGAAAATTAGAATACATTTGTCATTGTCAGCCGTGCCTATTTCCATAAAATAGTTCATTGACATTGAAAAATAATACCACGTTCGTACCAGTAGGTGGCGTCTTGCAGATTTCTTACGCGATATATTGTAGCGAGAGTCGGCGGACCGAATGCTCAAGGTCGTTCGCTAAGGGTAAGGCCTTAACTTAGCATTCAACGATGCCACGACCTATTCCATCAAATAGAGATAAAAATCTCACTGTGCACTTAATTTTCAATTATTTACGTCTGATAACTTGATAACGACTGCAGTTGATGGCCTAAAGAGCTTCGCTCTTAATTACAATGTTCTGTACACAGTGTTAAATATAATAGTGTTGTTAGTAATTTTGCTAAACATGGTAATTACGGTAAATCATACCAGCAATGGCCACCGATCTGTGATGTAGTTTATTTAGCAGTAAGTAGATGGCTCTATTATTATATGAAATAATGAAAGCTAAAACTATACTATTCAAGTAATATCAGCGATAGAAGGTTGGAGTGTGACTGGAAAGTTGTAAACATTTATATTTATTGTAAATAAGGCATTAAGTGATGTAGATTAAGCTAAATACTCTTTTTATGCTAAAAATCTAAAATCAGCGCCGCTAGTGTTGAAAAACTATTTGACGATATGACCATAATATCATGAAATATTAACGTTTTAACGTTAATGGCAACGCATTTGCAATTCACCTGGTGTTGCAGTTGTTCGTGGGTGGCGGTAATCACTTACCATCAGGTGAGCCGCATGCTCGTTTGCCCCCTCCCCTATAAAAAAACGTTTTTTAGTTATTGATATCGTCACACGACCTCTATTCATTGATTTAGTTGAGCTATCATGACATGGTCAACAAACAGTGTAAAATATCATGAAATGGCACCATTTCACAAAATGAGAGACATTATGAATTAATGATATGATCAGTTCTAAGATCTGACCACGACATATACAAAAATCTACTTGATCAAACTATAAAGATAATGAGAATTATGCAATAATAGCTGGTAGATCAGTTTTAATCGTTTGACATATAGATTAGTAACTGAACTAAAAACCACATCAATTTTTACATCACTACTATCTATTTAAATTATTACACTTTTTGAAATAAATAACTAAAAAAATAAACGTTAGAGTTTTTAAACATTTTATAAATCTATTTATTTAAACAAATAAATGTGAGTTATTTATATTATATAATTTATTAGTAACTGAAAGAAACTGTGCTATATATGCCATTTGATGATAGATGACACTTTTTTGAAAAACTAAACGTCGACGTAGTTTAAATTTTTTACATAAAAGTTAAAAATATTTTCTATATATTATTTAAAAATACGTTATATGGTATTTATTTGAAAATAAAACACCCGTTATCGCGCCTATAACCAACATGATCTTAATTAATAGAAAATTAACATTTCAAGGAATGAAAATACTTAACTTAACCTTCTTTTTAAAGGTTCGTAATCGGATAAAATGTAGTTTGTAAGTTGCCGTTGCTATTGCAGTAGCTTTTGCGTGAATCGTGAATACACAGACAGACATTCTAAAAACTATTAATTTGGCTTCAGTACCATTTATTTAGTCTGATGGACTTGTTTTTTTTTTAAGAATATATTAGAATTACACACATGACTTTTTTACAGATTAATTAAATCAATAGATTACAAATTATATGTACAATTACAAGTATACATTTACCAAGAAACGTAAAAGTAAAAAACCTATAATTAAAAACGTCATTAATAGAATAACCTTGTTATATTCTACATTTTTAATAATTGCAAGGAGTGACTTTTTTTAGTTTTTTAAATTCAAAAGAAATAAGTGCAAACTTTTTAATTAGTACTAAAGAAATCAACAGTTTATCAATAACATTTTACTTTATGAACTTAAAATTTGTTTTAACGTTAGACATTTTGTCGGCAATGTCTTTCTACGCCTGCTCACTTTTGGATACTTTAATTTATTCTTAATGGTAATGTTATGGCTATTGCTAAGTAAATATTTACCTAAATAGTTGAAATTTTGGTCTTTTACAATTTCAATTAATATATTATATTTAATTAATTATAAAAAAAAGACTTCGTGCAGATACGATAGTAGTAAGGTACTGGCTCATAACAGTTAGTCGTTAGAATTACAGACCGGCACCATAAAAGCACAATTAATTGGTTAAAAATAAATAATCTGTATCACTATAGAAGTTACTAGCAATTCAAATTATTTATAAAGCCGCGCAGGAAATTGCATTCAAAATCACGTCAATTTCCTTTCCCAACTGAGGCAGACTACTCACAATAGTTTTAACTTAAAGAACCTAATTATATACCTTCTGCGAAAGATATTACATAAGTTCTCCTTTATTAAAATTAGTTTAATGAATTATATCTATTTAAAAAAATCTCAAATTGTGAGTTTGATAAGCAAAATATTTACTTAATTATTTATATGTTTTCATTTTACTAAGAAAATCGATTCAACTTTTAAAAAAACCAAGGACAAAACATGGTTCCTTAATTAATTAACTTTAATTGCTGCAATAACTGATCCTCTCGCGGAAAAGGTGAGTATATCTGACGATAAGTGTACAAGTTGCCTTTATTCATTTTAAGGTGAGAAAGTAACTAAAAAATTAACTTTACGAAGTTGTTGCATGAAGCATCTTGGAGTTCAGATAGTCTGCAGCCCCATTTTTAAAGGACTTGACCTGGGAAAAATTACTCAGAGCCAATCTTAAAATACGTTATGCCCAGTATTCAATAAACATTAATACAACTACCACCAGACACACGCTACCCGAAAATCCTCCATATTATGATCCCAGAAGACTTCTACATCGGCATACTTCCTTTGACTAAAACCATAAAATATATCGAATCAGGTGTAATCTACCTGAAAATCAATCATAAGACGAATTACCACAAGTAGCAGTGAGAATCAATGCAACTATCATACGGATTAGGATCCCCTCACTAAACACCCACATATTCAGTATTGACTTAGGTAAACAAAGTTGATAACTACAACAATATAGTACCAACTTACAAATTTTGAAACTTTTCATAAAGAATGACAAAACACTTGCCAAGTCAGAAAAAATGGAAGGGTATGAGAGGAAAGCAAAAAAAAAAGATGATCTAAGTATCCGTTACTATTTCACAACTACGTGTTTAACAACTGTTACCCTGAAATTGAGTCATTAAATATTTAAAAGGTAATACGTACGTAATTTGAGAGCTTTTGAAGTTGGTACTAAGACAATGTGTAAATATCGGTTTTCAGTCAGTTCTTATTTTTTTAAGTTTAGATATTGAAGTTCTATCAAAGACTCGGCTGTCAGGTAATATTAAGATATAAAATACTCGACGTTTCGGATGCTTTACAGCCATGATTATAGAGGGGACTGAGATGTTTGACGTTTTGATGTCAAATTTGGCCCAGCTCTACGTAGAACAGAGCTTTTAGTATCTTGAAGTCTTGCAAGTTAAAACATTGCATCGCAATGTAATCGATGCAACTACACTGACAGGTTTTTTTTTGCAAGGAGAGTGTGCATTTATTCCTACGATTCTCCTTACACCATCAAAATACTTCTTCGAATTTAAGATAGTGCAGTTTCCTATCAAAATCTGCTTCGGTATAATAATAAAAAGCTGAAGGTCAAACTATTAAGGTATCGCGATTAGACTTGACAGAAAGCTGCTTCTCCCACTTTCAGTATGTGGCATGCTCCAGAGTAAGCGCAAAGAGTAGCCTGGTGAATCTAGCACCTTCAGGAAAAACCAAAAATGTAGTTTGCAAAGAAATACTGCTATAGGTGTAGTATATTGATTTATGGTTTAAGAAATTTATTTCTCATAGGAATAGAACATTCATTTGTCTGAGAAACACAGGTTTGACTTAAATAGATAAAGATTTTAACATCGAAACAAGTGCTGGAGCGACATTATTTGATCATTGAGTAATCAGAATTGTAAGAATATTGACAATTACATTTCAAATTCAAACCAACATAAAATATATAATAAAAATGTGGTTAAATAAAAAACAATTACATCAACAGCAAACAATTCAAAACATTGCACATTTTATAATAGTAAGATCGAGTAGCATGAGATTTCGTTGTAAAAACATAATACCCCGAGTCACTTTCACCAGATCTAAGGCCGAGCTTCGTGTTCATAAAATACAACAAAATTTTATTTTATTTTATTTTCATCTTTATTTAACCTTTGAATCCCATCAATATAATAAAGTTTGTTATATTTTATAAGTATTCAAATATTTTTACATAATAATTTATATCTTATAACAAAATTAATAACGTAAAAAAACCAATTAAAAATCCTATTAGAACCATTTATTTCCACGCGTAAAGCATCTTTAATAAAAAAAACTGCGGTTGGCAACTCGCATGCCAAGCTTGGTAACTATGTAAACTATAGTGGAGGCCTATGTTTAGAAGTGGACTTTTATAGGCTGTAGTGGATAGATTGACAGATGGAGCGACGTTATTTTGATTCTGTTTACATTATGGAGAATAATCGCTAAACATCGGAAACTATCAAACTATTTATGCAAATGTTTTCTTGATCGCTAAATAAAGTTATAGCTCGGTGCTAATAACAATTTATCTGGACAGATCCTTGTTAAACTTATCGGAGACTTTGCTGAATTTGGTATGTAAACAACTTTAATTGATTAATGAGATTGTATGAGATTGTCTTTATCCTCAATTTAAGATATTTCTAGTAATGATTAAATGTATGATGTTTTCGATAAAATTTTGATTAATTTACACAATATTTTTATACAATATATTTGTAAAACTATACAATATATTTATAAAACAAATCCAAGAATGTCAGTGAATAGCCCTTAAGAAATCTTCATTTTTATTTCATTTGAATTGTTTTATTTGATTTTGTAATAATGTACTACATAATATATATTAACGTTCTACTAAAGTCATATTATAAAATTATCGTTTAATTGTAATACATACATAATTATAAAATTCAGTATCATCTACTTCATAAAAATATGCAACAATAAAATTATATAGGTATCAAAAACTATCAAAATCTAAGCAATGATAACATAATGGTCGTTCCACATCTAAATTATATAAAAATGCAATATTTAACTTCAAAGAGTATGAATCGCGTCGAAATTTTTATTTTTTTATTTTTAAGAACTGGTGATCATAGCGCTATCTCTTTTTAAATACAATATACCTAATGTGATTTTTCGTTTAAATACTAAAAAAATATTTTTTATGATTGTAGAAGTTTTTGATAAATCGTACTGTTCCTGACTATAAGAAAATAATTGAACTTCTGTTTTGAATGAATATTCAAATGCTATATGTGTTCTAATAAAAAACAGATTATATGTCATATCTGTACCTATTATTTTATAGTGAAGTGATAACTGGACTTGCTAATACGAGTTAACTTGAGTTGCTCTCAGTTCGAGTTAACTCGAGTCAGGTATACATTTAAGCGAATTCGGGCTGGCGGTAATTAAATGAAACAAGCGAGCAAGCATGTTGTTTAAAAATAATAAGATTGTAATAAGTATATTATTCAAGACTAAAAGACAGGCATTTGAACAAAAATATTCGCTAAGAATATATCCAATACTTTATTGATCTAGGTACATAACCTCAAGGATTTTTCCAAGACTAATTTAAACGTACGCATATTAACTTTATGAAATTAATGAGGAAGCACATAACAAATATAAATATCATCATGTGAATTAACCTTAGAATAATCCTAATGAAACTAATTTTATATGTAGAAATCAACGCGAAAAGTTTTTGATATAATTATAAGGGATACTAAATAAATTCGATTGTCTACTCTGAACTTCTAAACTAATTTGCGACTGTCCATACCAGTGCCAATTAACAACAATTTAAGTCCCTTATTGAATATGGACAGAAGTTATAGAGAGTTAACAGAATTTGAATCGAGAACGGTTATTCAATTTGTAAAAAGTGGAATTTTAATACAAATCGAATAGACTGAATTTATTTTACCAGACGCCGAACTACAAATTTTATTCCATATTTTAAGCTAGATAAATATAAATTCCTCCAGACCAAATTTCGATAACGACAGCCAGCCTAAACTGAGTCTAGCCATCGGCGTAGGACAGGATTATAGTGCCCAAGTGTACGCGCAAGCACAGATGCACTATCTAGTCCCTCGACTTCTACGTTGGCGTCTGCGTGTGGTATCATTGCACTCACAGAAATCTAAATATAAATAGAAGTCGTAAAAGCGCGTGACCTTGTCGCCGCACATGTGACTCGTAGGCCACAAGCGCGCGAGGAGCGTATGTTTCGGTCACCAGTACTGTTTCGAATGCAGAGACGTAAATATGGTGTTTTTAAGCATATCTAACTGCAGAAATTCCTCTACAACTTGCAAATTTTCAAATAAAGGGATAACATTTCATAAATAAGTTGTTTGGCTACGGAAGAGCGGGAGTCTCTGACACAAGTGCCTTAAGGTACTTAAAAGATTCTCCCTACCCTATGCAAATTGTGAATACCAAGAGAAATAAACTATTATTATTAAAAAATAAGTACTTAGTGTTTTAAATAATGCTGTGTTTAATGAAATATACTTAAATAAGATTATCCACCTCCAGTACTACGATTGTTTCCGAAATTTTAATTGTTTTCACATTTCAATATCCATTGATTCCTAAGCTAGTTCATATCTACTAGTGCGACAGCTAAAATCAGCGATGTATTTATAGTATGGGCAATAAACAAAATTATTGCGTACGTAAATTTCCTAGAACATGGCCGCAGGAGTCAAATGCGAGTCAGTTACGTGACACAACTATTTTGTATCGATAATTTATTATCCCGTTTCGTTAAAACTAGATAAGCCAAACAAGGCTTACCTAGTTTTAACGAAACGGGAATTAAATGTGATTTTTCGTTAAATATTTATTTACACCTTTCTACTTTTTTTTCTTTCTAAATATTTTATACCGTTAACCGTATATCGGCGATTATCTGTTTGTTTGTACTTTTAAATTACTTGATAAATTTTTAATCGGTTATATTGTAAGGATAGTAGTCTTAATTCGATCTGTAAGAAGCCGGTAAAGTGAAAAGTAGCAAACAACAGAAAGTCAGTTACAGATCTTTAACTAATAAAAAATGATAAATATGTCACCCATACATACATTTATTCGTTTGCTGTTTGTATAATGTTGTATTAATTTTATTTATACATCTGTTTATTCAATAAAATGTTTTTTTACAAGTTACCAAAAGATCCGGTTATTAAAGATAAATGGATATATTTATTCTTAACGTACTATTATATCCCCTTTTTTTCTAATTATAAAACGTCTAAAAGCTAAAGCTAAGACTAAAAGCGTCTATTACTGAGACAATTTTAATTAGTTATATCTTGGTGTTAGACTCCTGGAAGATCAACGGCGTTTAATAGAAAGTTATCGAAATGTGCGTTACGATGCACTATGCCCAAGTGAGAGTGAGCGCGCAATGTCATTCTCTGTTTTTCGCACACATTTATTATTGGACCGAGTGGCTCCTGAGATTTTGCGTTTTTATAAAATATTCCTTAACGCAATGGTTTATAGATTAATCTTTGTTACATGAATGTTAGAGATATTTGTAGTGTAATTGTGTATTTATTGTTTTTCTATGTGTGAGAGCTACGACCAGGCGACACGCATCCCGATATTAAAAGACAGTAGAAGGCATTTCTATTGATTTATTATTTAGATTTCTGTGATTACACCGCAGATCTCAGGCATCGAGGCATCCCCCAATACCAGAAATCTTCTTGCGATATACAACTATGTGCGGTATAAAACTATGTAACTATATAACGTATATATGTATATGTGGGAGCCGATGTGGGCAATGTAGGTTTGGGCAGCAAACAGGGTTCTTATTTTTGTATTTTTTTCCTCCGTTTCTCGGTGTGAATCAAATCCGGTTGGTCAATACCATGACATAGTCCCTCACTCTGATAGTCTGATGGGAAGGTAAACTAATACTACCAGAGACAGATCAGGCGTAGGACCTTTACGCGCTTTCCGAGGCACGGGAGTAAGACACCACCAACTTCCTGACCTCGAGCAGTTACTGAGAATTTATTGACGGAAAACTCAATAATTATTTTTTAGCCTGACTTGTGATTCGAACCCGAGACCTCATGATCAGCAGTCGCGTTTACAACCACTAGACCAACGAGTCAGTCAAGAAAAAATATAAAAATTAGTATCTGTGACCTGGTCCTAAAATGACCAAAGTAATGCGTTTTTTTTTAAGAAATGAAATTTTAATCCATATTATTGAAAAAGTATTAAATTTGCTTGTGCTAAAAGGGCCTACGTTTATTGATAGTCTTTCAAAAGATACTGTATAAAAAAGGCCAATGTAATATGTACTTCCATACTGTTTAATAAAATAAAATATGTGCTAGTGTACACTACTGTACTGTTTAACAAAAACGTACTTTGGCTCTTTTAGCACCAGGTCACAAATATAACTATAACTTACTTTAAACTATTGTTGCTTTTAAGTTATTTTAATGTGTAAGAATTACTACACTACTACTACACAATTACACACTACTACACAATTATTACACAAAGATAAAATTTACTACAGTCAATTAAAACAGTGTAAGTTATTTAAATATATTATTGGCAATCTGTATTGTAAAAAAATATTGTTAAAAAGCGTAGTTAGTGATAAACACGACATGTATATAAAATCATATTATCTAAATAGTTTGGGCTTGCGAAGTTTTTCTTTCATATGATTAAAGGGCATTGTTGTTTTATAATAAGATTTGATCTGTATTACATGATGCGATTACTCTATTTATTTATTATAAGTAAACTCTGGAATATCAGCAAACTACAAGACAATTCTACAATAGAAAATATAATATTTTTATAAATTCACTAAGTAAACATTGTTTTTATGATATCTTGGCAAAATACATTATTATTCATCATAGGCCTGCCTCAGAGACTACCAAATAACAAATACTTTAAAAAATAGTAAAGAAACAATATGTTATATTAAAATAAACTTTGGCATCGCCTTCTTAGATTTTTCTATTGTTCTTTTTTATATTATGTACCCGTAACAAAATACGAAAAAATCCTTCGTTATTTTTTCAACAAAACTAATATTTTTATTTAGACTCTTTTCTTACAATTTTATTTGTTTTAGAAGAAAGCTGTAATAAAAAATACAAGATTCGTGCTGGTATCTTTAATTCAAAGCGCTTCCTTTAAATTTTTTATATGAGTGCCACTCTCAATGTCGGTATCGCATTGTTGCATTGTTACGTAAAATAGTCTACGTGCAGTAAATTGAAATACGAAATACATAAATTCAAGAAATATAAATTCTAACTATAGTCAACCAAATCTAAGTAATACCTTTTGACGTTTCACATTAATCATTCCGCAATAACATTGCATAAGCCTACTCACACAATTTAAAATAAACTTTTACGTAAATCCGAAGAATTATAAAGTTGTCAATATATAAAAACTCATATACAAGGGCCACGCTGAAAAAAAACACAAATCTCCCGCCATTTCGGGAGCTTACTGTGCGTAATTTTGTGATTTTGTGTTTGTCTTTTTATTTTGTGACTCAGCTTTAACTTTTTGAACTATTTCCTCTATATTTATTGAAGCATGTGCCCATGTTACAAAGGATGATTGGGCAAAAGTAATAGAAAAAACAAAAAAATTGATTATGGTTAACTTTGAAAGAGACATTATTTTTTACTGCATTATTGAAAATCAAATAATAATTAATCTAAACAAGCGACAGCAGTGATTGAATAAATTTATCTTTAATCTAGCTTCATTCTTAAATAGTTATAATTGCGCCTCTAGAAATAAGCATTAACAACAAATACGAAGAAACTGATAAATCTTGTGTTTTGAATTATCCGTTATTTAATTTATTCTGATATTATTCAAATCAAACTGTAAATGATCCCCAACTCTAAATAATCGATATCGATTTTTTAAGAATCGAATATTGAACAATCCTATTTTTGGTTGGCATGCTTGGTGCAATATGTCTGACAGCTGTCAAAATGTATTTCTTAGATTTGGTTGACTATACTAATTATTTAAGCCAACACTGACATTAGAGCACAAAAATAACATAAAATTTTATACTATCGCGGTCACCTCATTTTTTGGCTCTAGAAAATTGAAAAATCATCCGATTTCGATTATTTTTTAAAAAGTCTTTATTATTACGGCGGACTTACGAAAAAATTACAAGAATAAAAATTTCAAGGCCTTAAATGTTCATGAAAATGCACTCATTCACGTATAATTGTTGATAACTTTTTTTAAAATAATCAAATAAAGTTATTATATTTTTTCATAACCTACACAAAAAAACTTTTGTTTATTAATTACATTATTACATTGTACATTTATAAACACGTACTTTTTATTAATTTTTTATTTTGGTTTTTATTGAGTGTAAGATCGAGTGATCTCGGGACTTAGGGCATCCCGACTCGGAAAAAAATTAAAAAATATTTGTTTATTATTTTTTATTTTCGTTTTCATTTAGTGTAAGATCGAGCGGTGCGAGCTCGGGACTTAGGGCATTGCGACTCGGACAGGTTAGGTTAGAAAGTGGTTAGGTAGTTAGGTGGCTATTTTTTTATAAACCACTTAGAAGTAGCCCGACTTTCCTCGATGCACTATTTGTGCTGTGCTTCCCTCCCCCAACCGTCTCCAGTAGCGCAGTTGTGGGAAGCCCGGTCGACAGAGCCCCGCTTCGCGGGACTCCTACTTCTGAGTAGTTTATAAATAAATAACCACGAATGAGATGGCGGCGTCTAAAATATTTACAGGCAACAAGTTACTAGGGAGTCTTGTACGGGTCTTACTAGGCTAATCTTTTTATAAAAAAAACGTTTGACTTTTGTCATTCGTCTTTCACGATCACCCTCAGGACAAAATTGTATGATAGACTTTTTACTTCACTACGGTACGACAAGAAATTTATAGAAATATTATTAGGCTTAAAGACTGAAATCTTCGTAAATTATTATACTTGCTGTCTTATCATTACTAATTTCATAAAAATAAAATTATTAATTTAGGTAGTATGAAAGAAATTGTTGTATAGCAATAAGACCTCCTTTTGTTTTTCTTTCTCTTTGTTTCTTTTTATGCAATTTGTTTTCTTAGCGTACGAAAAAGGGTATTGTATTATATTGTAATAAAGTTAAAAATTATTTAAACAATATTTGTGTATTATGTATATTCTAATAAGAACAAAATTACCCTGTAAACCTAAGTCGTTAAACCTCAGTTGACGGATCATCGTGTTACAGTAAATAAGCGGCAATAAAAGTTGTCCAATCGACGGTCTAGTAAACTGGAAGCGAAATTGCCAATCCCTTTTCACAATGGACCGTAAAATGCTTTTCCGTTTTTGTCCGGCCAAGCGAAACACGCTCGCTGACTCACTAGACACTGTGGTAGCACGCGGACGCTTGCAAAAGTTTTTTTTTTCAAAGCAATTTTCGTAACAATGTCTATTTAAACATAATTTAAATTAATTGTTTTTAACTGATATTTTAAGGAGTAGTTACATTTATAAGAATATTTTTATAGCAGCAATATTGGCATAAAATGGCAAGTGATTAAGTGATATTATTTTAATTAAGCAAAATATGTTTTTGTCTGAAAAAACCCACTAGGAATTCAGTCCATGAATGAATACATGATTTTGAAATAACCCAATAACCCAGCAAAAAAAAAAAATATGCACGCTTTTATTGCAGTAGAAATAAAATAACTAGCAAATTTAAGTGAATGTAACAGCTAATGTAACAGCAATGCTGCAGAGATAATATATATATATATATATATATATATATATATATATAAATAAATAAACATTTAAGGCTGACTAATATGACATTACTTGCTCATCAATTTAGTTGTTTTTTGCCGATCACTATTGCAGGTCACTTTGTCTGATGAAATATACATTTTGCAGATGACAATTACCAAAACCTCTACCTGTTAGCTCGCGAGGCCACGTAATATGACACTCCCATTCGCTCGCGACCGTAATGGCGGGAAAATTTGCAAATTAGCAAATTTTTTGCTATATTGCAAATTTTGCTATATTTTCACTTTGAGACAATATTTATGGATAAAACTTACAGGAATTCTTGTTAAATGTATAAACTATTGAATAAAATTATTTTGGGTGCTGGAAATTATAATAAAATTCATAAATTACCCTTTATAGCATAATTAGTAGTATATACTTCACTTTTAGTGCCAAAATTCCTACTAATTTGAATTCTACACTTTTGTTTTTGGAGAAATTTATATGAAAATGTTTGGAAATATGTATATTTTTATGTTTGATGTGTTTCTATTCGTTACTCATACCAAAATATTAATTAAAAAAATATAAAAAAATAATAATAATATTTATCTGTATGACATTTCGAACAATATTTCAAAAATATTTTTGTGTGAATTTGAAATAAATACAACGTCAAGTTATTTGAAATATGTAAGAAAACTATTTTCACTTACATTTTACACTAAAAATAAATGAGAATTGGAAAAATAACACATTTATGACCCAACCGCCAAAATGGGCGTTCCGTATTTCGAAGTACTTTTGGCAATTTACTTTTCATTTTTTATACCACAAATTATAAATCTACGTGTTTACTATATTACAAGGAATATAAAAAAGTATAATACTTTCGTTTTTAGTCCAGACACAAATATAAAATTCTATAAAAAAGACGGAGCACCTTCATCAAAGCGACACGTGGAACGCCGAAAGTTCAGAGTGATTTCTTTTTTTTTTTCTAAGAAACATTGCCAGGTTATGGTTTAAAATAAAAGAGCATATCTTTGTCTTTGATACTATTACCTTTTGCATAGTGTCTTTGGTTTTGTTTTAATTAAAAAAAATTCTTTTTCAAAGGGTAGTACTTGTTGTACACATGTGTACCTCTATCGAGCGAGCGGAAGGTGTTTATTTCTTGTACACATGTGTACTGTTCGCGACTATTAACCTGTTTGCTGGTCTTTCTGAGCTAGCGGGTTAATTATCTAACCGTTAAGGGGATATACTAACTCAGCTCAAATTCTAATTTTGCTTTCACTTCCCCGCGCGTCCTATGCTATGTACCGACATGTTTGTAATCACTAATACTGTAAGTAGATAGGTCGTTAGATACTTATTTCATTAGGTACATCATATTTATGCCTGTTTCTCTACGCCGACCCAGTCGCTTCTTATTTTTATTACGGTTATTTCTCATTTTAATTTTACGCCGTCCTGTTGTGTAATGTGTATCCTGATCGTAAATGACACATCTTTCCCCTTAAAAGGCCGAAGTGACACTGACCCGGCGACGGGAAATAAGCTTCAAGACGACGATAGTTTTGGTAATTCTAATCTTTTTACAGTGAAAAAAATGGTAATTAAAAAAAAATAAAAAACATAAGCCCTGCTTTATAGTTAGTTCAGTTAGTATGCAAAGTTCCATGATCTAATTTAAAATATTTTATGAATAGCAGCGGTTTATTGTTCAGTTTGGAGGTAATTTTGGATTCTTTTTCTATCGAGAAAATTTTACGGAATCGTATTTTCGTCTAACATAGTACTTAACATTAATCTTCAACTTTACCATATATTTATTTCAAAATGAATGCTGCAATATTTTCAGCATAACGGAGGATCTTGCTAAGCCATTTGAGGTAGTATTTTTAATATTTCCCCTTAAGTGAAGGTTCATATAAATTAGTATAAAATTTCGACTTATTATCGGTTGATAATAGTGCTCTCTCCTAAAACTAAATAACTAAGTCACATTAAGTAATTAAATATAAAATAAATGAATTTATAAATAAAAATAAAGAAACAAATACTGTTTTATTAAATATATTGGGTACTCTGAAAATTGAAAATAGCGTAGTGACTTTAGAGTTTCATTCACATTACGTAGACTTTGATGGAAATAGTCTGGGGTAAAATCGGCGCTTACAATTTTTATTACACGAGTTGATATTTCATCGTTATTGATATAATTTTTTATAAAATTTTGATTTTTTGCCGTGATTGCCGAGGCTCAAAATATCAAATGACCAGGCGATCGGCTAGTCTCCTTCTCCCTTTCTTTGTCGACTTTCCGAACATACCAAAATTGGTTCGTCTTTCCTCATGCATACAGCAAAGGTGTAGAATAAGTGGACAGCATCTGTATTTCCATCCGATTACAGTGTAGGCATCGTCAAGGCAAGAGTGACTATATTTTTGTTAAGTCAGTGCACTTTACCAATTCATGACTGCATCACCACTTGCTATCGGGTGAGATAGTTGTCAAGCAGTGGATTAGAATTATCAAAAATCGCATACACAAAATTACATTTGAGGAAAATTTATCAGCATATATATATTCTATATTCTGAATGATGAAGTTTTGAGTTTAAAGAGATGTAAGGCATATTTTGAAAGCATTTTTATGAGTGAGGAGGCAACGTATAAAATAAATGAAGTTGAAACTCCGAAAGAAGAGGAAAGAGGTAGCGAGATAAGTATAGATGAAATAATGAAAGCAATGAAAAGCATGAAAGCAGGTAAGGCTGCCGGATATGATAGTTTCACTCGAAATGCTAAGGGCTGGAGAGAAAGTGGTGGCAGGCCTGCTGCACACCTTGTTTAATTTATACTGGGAACTGAAGCGGGTACCGGTAGACTGGTACAAAGCCGTCATAGTTTCAGTATATAAAGGAAAAGGGTCGCAGCAGGACTGTAAAAACTACCGTGAGACCAGCCTTCTTAGGATTGTGGAAAAACTGTATGCTAAGGTACTGATTAAAAGGCTCACGAAAGAAACTTATGAAAAAATTTGGGATGTGCAAGCGGGATTTAGAAAGGGAATGGGATGTACAGATCAAGTCTTTTCCTTGCGCATGATCACTGTTGCCAAAAACCAAAAGGCTTTTGTGCGTTCATGGACTTGGAAAAGGCCTATGACAGAGTGGATAGGGACGTGCTATGGCAAACACTGAATTCATTTGGGTTGAACGCTGGCTTGATACAGGCATTGGAATCGCTTTATAGGGACTCTAGTGATTGTGTTAGGATCAACGGAGTCTACTCGGACTGGTTTGGCATCCATAAAGGTGTCAGACAGGGCTGTGTAGCTTCCCCTGTTCAACCTATTTATAGACAGTTATTTGCAAAATTTGAAAGTTGAAGAATGCGGATTAAGAATGGGTGAGTTAACCGTCAAATGTCTTTTGTACGCCGATGATCAAGTTATTCTTGCGTCGTCGGCGGCCAAGCTGCAAATGATGGTTACATTAATGAACAGATCATTAAAAGAAAGGGGTATGAAAGTGAATGCAAGTAAGACGATAGTTATGGTTTTTGAAAGAGAAGAAAGTAAGACGATATGTGAAATAAGAATAGAAGGGGGAGTTGATCGAGCAAGCAGATGAGTTTGTATATCTGGGTTGCGTATTTAGCAGGGATGGGAGATGTGATAAGGATATAGAACGACGAGTGAATGCAGGAATTAGAATAAATGGGGCCCTACACTCTATTGTGAAGAGTCAAAATGTGTCGAAAAAGGCACGTATGGTAATTCACAACGCTGTGTTGGTCCCTACTTTAACGTATGCTAGTGAAAGTTGGGTGTGGCAGAAGAAGCACGAGAGTAGAATGAACGCAGTAGAAATGCGGTCGTTAAGGAGTATGTTAGGGCTGAATCTGAATGACAGGGTAAGAAATTGTGTAATAAGAGAAGAGTGTGGTTGGCAAGAGGATGTTGTGACCAGGATTAAGAAAGGAATGCTTCGGTGGTTTGGTCATGTGGAAAGAATGAATGAGGAAAGAGTGACAAAGAAAATTTATGATGCAGAAGTGAATGTCAGAGTCGGAAAGGGACGTCCTAGGCGAAAATGTATCGACCAAAATGGCGATTTATTGAAAACGGGCCAAAGTAGGAGTACCCTTAACCGACGAGCATATATGCGTAGGTGTATGGATGTGAAGGAGGCGAGAGAGGTGTGTCAGGATCGTACCAAATGGAAGTCTGTAGTCTCTACCTACCCCTTTGGGTGACAGGCGTGAGTGTTTATGTATGTTTATGTATGTTATCAGCATAGTAATACTTTGTTCAAGAACTACATAGCAAATGAAGACAAAGTGCAGTGAGGGACAAAATTTGGTAGAATAGTTCATGACATTGATGCTAAATTATGACTAGTACTGAGAATAATCCCTTCGTTTTTTTTTTCATTTTTTAATTAACGTATAATACGGATCACAACAATACAAATGATTGTATGCATTGCTGTGGTCCATATTTGAAAATTGTTATCCAACCTTCTCATCAATTTTTAAATTTACCAATAACTTTCCACGATATTCCATATTTAGAATTTATTTTATTATAAATAAAACATAAAGACACAAACACGCCGTAATATTTTAGTAATTGTACTTACTTTGACAATGGAATTATTTCCAATAAAATTTTTAAGAACGATTTGAGATAGTATTCCCACACAGTTATTTAAATATATAGGAAGGCATTATTAAAATGTAGTGTTATTGTGTAAAGCTTTAATTTCACATCTGGTATAGGAAGGTAGTAACTTAATAATGTATAATGTAGGGTTAATACCTAAAAGGCTTTGAAAATAGAATAGAATCATTTTTATTGAATATACGAGTAGTACTATGACAACTTGTTCAAAGGCAACCTCTGTTCTAGGAAGAACCAGCAAGAAACCCAGCGGGACATTTCTTTTAAATAGAATTAATTGACAATTTAGTACTTTTACACAACTATGAAATATACAGATCATAACTTATCAACTTTAAATTGTCTTGAGACCAATTTAGTTGCTGAGAATAATAATTAATACGTTTACACGAATTAATTATCCAAAGAGTCGAGGATGAGCTCGTGGCGAGATACAACAAGTGCACCGAGCCACACCAGAGCCAAGACTGCTTAATACGGCTTTTTTTTTTTGCGCCCGAAGCAATTAAAGGGCTACCATATACGTAGGGAGGCGGAAAATGCATTACGCATACCACGATAGCCGGTCTATCGTGGTTATGAGGGGCTCACTGTCCTACCGGGGACCCTAAGTGATACCCTCTAAAAACCGCCTTTGGGGACAGGCAACCGGCTGATTAAGCTGTATTGTGCCTTATCATGAGCGACCCTCTTTTGGGAAAAGAGGGCGCAGGCGGCTAAGTGCCGCTGAGGGAGTGCCTACGAAGGCAAATTAATGTTAGTTATTACAATAATTTAATTTAATTAGAGTTGGCCCTGAGCCGCCAGGAGACAGTTCAGGTCGTTTGACAGTTTATTAGGCGGGTCCGAGGAGAGTTTCTCGGCCTGCGGACACGATAGCGAGAGGGGGGTGGGGCTGCATAAGAAGCTGCCTTACGAATTAAATGGTTTGGGTGCGACTCTGAGGCTTCGAAGAAGTTCTCAGAGAGTTTTTTAAAAAATTGTTGAATTGTTGGGAGCTCTAAGTCCCGATGAAGGTCGGCATTACGGACGTACCACGGTGTGTTCGCAGCTCGACGACAGAAGAGGTTCTGAACTATTTGGAGTTCATTTAAAATATTAGGGTTTGCGTGGGCAAAGACGGGGCCCGCGTAGGACGTGACTGGTCGTATACAGACCTTGTAAAGGGTACGCTTGTTTCGAAGGGACATTTTACTGTGTCGGCCCAACATGCTGTTTAGCCCACTCAGATAAAATCGTGCGTGACGGGTTACTCTTTTGACGTGGGGCTTGAAAGTGAGCCCTGTGTCTAGAGTGACACCTAAATATTTGGCGGACGTATGCCAGGGGACAGGGGTCCCTAGCATACGTATTGGTGGAGTGTTTTTGAGACGGCGTCGTTTATAATCGAAGTGAACGGTGGAGCTCTTCTCCGGGTTCACATCGATGCGCCATTTTTTGAACCAAGCTCCTAGGTCATCAACTGACTTTTGGATCTTGTTCCGTATGAAGGGTAGTGAGACACCTTTGCAGTAGATGGCAGTGTCGTCTGCGAAGAGGGAGAGTTGAACACCTTTCGACGGGATGGGAATGTCGTTGGTGAACAGGATGTACAGCAGAGGAGCATGTACTGAGCCCTGAGGGACACCAGCCTTGATAGTTCGCTGTGAAGAAAGCGTGCCTTCGTGTCTAAAACGAAAGGTACGATGTTTTAAATAGGAGGCCACGAGACGAACTAGACGATCGGGGAGACCTATTTTGTAGAGCTTGTAGATGAGGCCTGTTTGCCAGACTCTATCAAAAGCTTTAGCTATATCGAAAAAGACCGCGATGGTCTTATGACGACGAGGATAGAAACCGCTGAGGATATATTCCACAATGCGGTGAACTTGTTGGGGACATGAGTGTTTGGCTCGAAAACCGAATTGATGGGGAATGATAAGAGGGTCGCCGTCTGTGGGAAACAGATAGCGCCTCATACGCGTTTGGATGACTCTTTCGAAGAGCTTGCCCATTGCCTTGAGGAGGCTAATGGGGCGATGGCTGGAGGGGAGGTTGAGAGGCTTGCCTGGCTTTCCACGTAGTGGGGAAATAACTGAGGTTGAAGCAGGCGTTGAAGATAATAGATAAAAAGGTTAACACCTGCTCAGGAAAGTGTTTTAGGGCTTGGTTGGAGATGCCATCCGCGCCCGGAGCCTTTTTCGGCTTAAGTCCTTTGATGAGGGATGAAATCTCATCATTGCACACAGAGATAGGTTCGGAGGGCGTAGGGGGTGAGTTCCGGCGGCGGACCTCATCCTCCACTGCCTGGACATGAGAGGGGTCTACGGGTTGAGAACTAGGAGAGCATTGAGCGGCAATGCTATCTGCAAAGCACTCAGCCTTTTTCCTCGTCCTCGAAGGCAACCGTGCCGTCGGGACGGGAGAGAGGAGGAGTGTGGGTGAAAGCGTCTATGCGGAGGGCTCTAGCCATCTGATAGTACGCTGTGTGAGATGGAGAGATATTCTCCATGAGCTTACTCTTTTCGAGGTCTCGAAATTCAGAGAGGCGGAAACGGAGTTCTCGTTGAAGACGATTGGCCGCGCGCCTATATTCGGGGGTGGGATATTTTGCTGCTCTCCGAAAAGCAGCTTTTTTGGCTTTTAACGGCCGCTCCGTCCGTTTTATACAATCGAGACAAGTAGCTACACGAGCGTCACTGCAGCTGCAACGCACAGTTGTGCGGTGTACGTGTTTTTTACAATAATTCCAACTAGCCACAGAGGCGCTGCTGCACGTGCAACGGTGCAGGTGCCAACACGGCCGTATTGACATGCGCGCGTCAACGCATGCGCTCCATAACAATCTTAGTTATCTGTAGACAGAAAAAACATCGTTTGATTATCCTGACAAAAGTCATAAACTTTTACACATTCAAGAATACGTTCTCGTATGGTCTATATTGAACCTTTAGGTGTTAACAACCAGCTCTGGTCCGGTCTACATTGACCCTTCAGGCAATTATTGGACCGGTTCCTTTGAAACCTAACTACACTAACACTAATAAGTTTTGGTCCGGTAACATGCCCTCCAAAACTCTTTTATTTTTTCTGCTAGTCTGGAATCACTATTCTCTGTGGCCATATCATTGGAATGTCAGAAGCCCAGCAATGATTTCTCTTTTTTTAATTTTTTTCTTACTTATTTTCTCGTTTTTTCTTTTTTTCCGATTAAGTTTGAGAGTAAGAACCACTTTTTTCTCACTTCTCCTCTCCTTTTTTTCTATTTTTTCTCTGCAGAAGCAGTACAGCCCGACCAAACGACAATAATTCCCCATCACAATCACACAGAAGTGCAATGTGAGGGACGCAATATCACAATAATACCAAAGTATAAAAACCAACAGTAATACCACAAATAGTATCCTGCACTTGAAGAACCACCACAACAGCGGAACCACATTACTTGCACTCTACGAGTCCCAGCACTCGTTGAATGATCTTGTCGGAATCCCTTGCGCACGACACACATAGTGAACACCACAATGCATAAACGAGTGAGTTTCCGATATATCCTCAATCCTATGATACCACCATGAATAAGACCACTCCTCCGGAATGACTCAACCTCGCTGTACTTAATAGACGCGCAGACACGGCCACCTCCGACTATCGCACGTTCTTGTACAGTTGGTAGTAAGACGTTAGCATTCGGTCTATATGTTATCACCACCTGCAAACAGTTATTGACACCTGGTAAATATCTCAACGCTCGACCATCCCTGACTTCAGTTAAAACGTAGTTAGCAGACCGATCCAGGCACACAAGGCCCTTTTAATCGGTAATTGTTGTAGTGACTTCTACCAACCCCTCGATAGCAAACTCCAATCTTATCGACTTCACAATATTCGGAGTTATCTACACTTATCAACACAGAACACAAAAAGGCCACTTATTATTTTCAGTTCATACCACGTCGAAGTTAATCCATTATTTTGTTACATCGCTTAAACATTTCGAACTTTAAAATGTAGCCCATGCAAATCATATTTCGCATGAACTATCAAATTATAACAAAACTTGAACAAGTTAAGTTTTCACTGAACGCAAACTATAACTCACAACATTTAACATTTCCTTTGACATACGTTAACATATTTAGGTGCATGAAATAATGAAATTACTTGCAGGTACTTTTAATATTAATCGAACAAAATAATTTAAATTTTGGATTAAGACTATTCACTTTAAACTTTCACTCTATACTAGAATGATACTTTAATGTCGTAAATAGGATATAAATTTCAATTTTGCAAATTTCAATATACATTTAACATAAAAAC
Source organism: Parnassius apollo (assembly GCA_907164705.1). Lineage (NCBI taxonomy): Eukaryota > Metazoa > Arthropoda > Insecta > Lepidoptera > Papilionidae > Parnassius > Parnassius apollo. The sequence goes on from CAJQZP010000647.1 coordinate 2,053,685, forward strand.
AAATGCATCAACGCGAAGCGCATTAAATTTTTTTCAAAAACGTAACCTTTTTGCTATTTAAAAACTAATTGTGGGCAATAACGGAGACTTCATCCCATTTGAGCGATAATGAGGTTTATCCCATAAAAATTAAATGTGGGCAATAACGGGGACTTTATCCCACTACCGATGTAGAAAGGCATTACTAAAATGTAGTGTTTTTGTGTAAAGCTTTAATTTCACTTCTGATGTAGGAAGGTAGTTACTTAATAATATGTAATGTAGGGTTAATACGTAAAAAGCTTTTAGAATAGAATAGAATCATTTTTATTCTATCTATTACTATGACCACTGGTTCGAAGGAAACCTCTGTCCTGGGAAGAACCAGCAAGAAACCCAGCGGGACATTTTTTTTAAATAGAATTAATTTACAATTTATTACTTTTGCACAACTATGAAATACACAGATCAATTAACTATAAATTTTCCTGAGACTAATTTTCACGAGTTAAATATCCAAAGAGTCGAGGATGAGCTAGTAGCGGGATACAACAAGTGCACCGAGCCACGCCAGAGCCAAGATTGCTGTAACGGCGGCCGCTACGTCCATTTTATACAATCGAGACAAGTAACTACACGAGCACCGGTGCAGATGCAACGCGCAGGTATGCGGTGCACGTGTTGTTTACAATAATTCCAACTAGCCACAGAGGCGCTGCTGCACGTGCAACGGCGCAGGTGCCGACAGATATGGCTGGCACGATAGCGTGACCACAACCTCGAAATCACATTTTGTCTGTTGCCTATTGCCGAAGCGAATTCACTTTGAAAAGCAACAGCCCGCAGCATCATCACTACTCTAAACATCTCTTATCCAGTTAAATGTCGACGTTGCATTGCAATAAAATGTCAAATTATTACAATCAAGTTAAACCAAAAATATGTTTAAATAACGGTGTTTAACAAAAAAATAATACAAAACTCAACTCAATTTTTACCGCCAACACATTTTATCTTTTCTTTTATTTAAATTCGGTATCAGTCTGAAATAAATTATTAACAATTTGATATTAAAAACATTTTGAAGTGTCCAGTACTATACCACAGCCTAAGAAGAACATAAGCTAGACTGTGCCTATGCGTGTAATGTGTTTATTGTGGCGTACTATTTATGAATTCGTTAAAAAACGCTTCTCGAAAAAACAGCTTCATTATTTCCCAGGTAAATTCAAGTCAAATTTAATAAATAATAATAAAATAAAATAATTTTAGCAACCGTTCATGGAAGACAAAATAACAAATCTTGGTCTTGAGTACAGTATTGTAATACAAACAATTTCGTTGTAATAAATCATACGATCCGTCATTCGCTGCACGTAGTTCATTTTTAATAGTAGGTGTCCATCTTTGCAAGCGTATATAATATTTTTATAATCTCAATACGTTTAAATGTACGACCACGGTAAGAGAAAGAGTGCCAGAAACACTCAATTAGTTCAAATCAAATCACAAAATGTTTGCTGCGAAATAGCATAAGAGTATTTTCACTCTCACTGCCACCTATTTAGTGATATCCATTTTATTTTGCTTGATGGCAAAAAAATCTATCAATAACGTATTCCTATTTGTTACAACTGAATAATAACGGTTACTGATTGTTATCCTTTACGCAATAAATCTCGCTGATTATTATTATTATACATAATAATTGAAACACAATGTATTTAAGCCTACTTTACAATAATGAACATTAATAAAATATAATATCTAAATAAATATTATCGGTTAAATATTATTAAGATGTGTTCAGTTGTGTCTATCAATTAAACTATTACTGAAACACGAGTACAAATGATAGATACAAGAACAATGTTTATCTAAACAGTGGCAGTAGAGCTATTAAATTTCACGAAAATACATCCGGAGGTTAATTGTTAAAAATAATAATAGCGTTATAAAACATTTTACTGCGCTATACATTCAGTATAGAGCAGTTACATTTTGATCATACCCTAATATGTCCCCGTCACGATTACTCAGTAGTGTAACATGAGGAACGTAATTCACAATAACATCAAAGTACGCAAAGAAACAATAACACTACGTTTTTATAAATATGTATTTTGTGTGTTAAGGACAACCTACAGAAGTTTGTTTCTAAAGAGAGTATTTTAAAAGCTAGCGTTCATATTAACCATGATGGTTTTGCTGTTATTGGGCTTTAATTTGATTTTCCATTTTCTGCACCAATCGCCTAGCTTGCTGCTACTTACTTGCAACCGAATACAGATTCTGAAGGATTAATAAATTGTTGAATTATCTGCATAGAGTGCAAGGTGAGTACCCGGTGTCATCGGTATATTGCTCACGTAGAATGAGTAAAGAACCGTGGAGAGCACGGAACCCTGGGTAATACTCTTGCTCTGATGGGTCTGGAGGAAGAGCATACCCCTACGACGAGAACACGGAAAGATCGATTGACTAGGAAGGTTTGTATGATTCTGAAGAGGCTTGTAGACATACTTATTTGAAAGAAAGAAAGAAAGAAAAAAAAAGAAAAAAATTTGGAGATGTTTATAAACTAACCTATTGTACCAGACCTTATCGAAAGCCTTAGCCACATCGAAGAACAGAACACCATGCTGTACACCTGTACCATTTTGTATCGTAATCTAAGATATGTTCTGTAAGGTGGTGCACCCGTTGAATACATTAGCGTTTGGATAGAACGGGTTTTTGTCTAGCACAAAATCCTTCAGTTGGCTGAGAATGATGTGCTTATAATTTTTTTCCATAGAATTGACGAGCATGATGAGTCTATAACTAGATCTCTCGATTTTGTATAAGAAAGCCGATAACATCTGCTTCGTTACAGCTATATCTGAGAAAATATATAAATATAAATATCACATTAAAAATAGCGTCTAAAAGGTTAATCAGTTTAGAGGGGGAAGGCTTGAGGTATCTTATTATTGATACTGTTAGCACGTAGCGCTTTCCAGCGCTTGAAAATTTTGATGATGGTCTTGACCTCATTAAAGGTAACAGGGGGAAAGAATCATACGTTTGTGACGTGGTGGATAAATAAGTTGCTTTCTTGTCTAATTCATTCAGATGGACGGCTTCGACAGGCAGAGTGCCAAGAGAACATTGGCTCTCGAGGCTATTTGCCATGCATTCAGCTTTTTTTGAGTCATCGAAAGAGAGCTGACGATCAGGTTTAACTATCGGGGGCAAATTTGCGACATTTTCTGACTTCAGAGCTCTTGCTAACCGCCAGAAGGAAATATGCAAAGACGAGATATCTTCCATCATCCTGTCCCAACATGATTCCCTCAGCTGGGTCGTGAGCTACTTGACCTCTCAGCAGAGGCGGCGCAAGTTGGACTTATTATCTTTGGTTCTGGTAACTGTCATAGGCCCTAACCGTAGCGTTGTTCTCTTCTAGTAGCCGTCTCATATCCCCGAAGAGTTCAAAACGACGATCGTTCGTAGCTCTAACCTGCCTCGAGGATTCTCCGACGACCACATTAAAGTGGCTTACGGAGAATCCTCAAGGCAGGTATGTGGGAGATAGGTTCTAAAGCTGTCTCTTTGGAGTCGATTTCGTCGGATATTTTATCAAAGTGTTGGCAGTTCATAGATTCGAGGTTGGCCTTGAACCTAAGCCAGTCCGTCACAGTTTTGGTTTAAGAACTTCACTGCTACCTCATGGCTAACACAATACCTCAAGCGTAATAACTTAAGGGGACCGGGTATGTGATGATGTCACTTGTGAGGGACGGGCAATAACATATGATGCATATGTTAAGATCGAACCATCGCCCAGTCATCAATACAACGTAACGGTAAGGACACATTCCTAAAGAGTGCTAAGTCAATTCTGAACAAGCTACGAGAAAGATTCTCTGTTTATCCAGTATTATCAAGGGGAGCTATTATATCGCAATTTAAACAATCACTGAGGGTTAGTAAATCTATAATGCAACGATTGTTATAAGAATTATGCAAGAGTGTATGCTTACTGTGAAAATCTCCTGCCAAAATAACCGAATTGTTGAGATTAAATAGAGCTTCAAACTTTAAAATCGCTCTTAAGCTCTTTCTTTGAAAATAGATAAACAAATGCTACCGTGATTGGTTGATGACCGATGCAAACGGAGTCCTCTAAATTAAAGTAGGGTCAATTTAACCACTCACGTCCCGACAGTGTATTGGACCAATTAATCAGATCTATGGTCAAGCCAAAGAGTATAGTATGGTAGGCCAATGACAATATTTTTTTTTAAATGAAGGGAAATATAACTTAGAGTCACTACTAGTTCTTATCCAAAATTATAAATTATCAACATTTAAAATATCGAATTATTTGTCTGATGGTCAAGTGAGCGGTAGAGGAACGATGATTGCAACACATTGTTGATAAATAAAATGTTTTGAGAAATTATCCATTACCCTGTTGTGGCGGTATATGAATATCCATATCATCACGTGGATACTATATTTCGTGGAAAGTGTTATTTTAAATAACCGTGACTATCCCTGTCCCTATTACAAAAAAGTAACAGTGGAAAATCATCGTGACTTTGTCACGTTGGATACCTACTTGAAACATTAGGAAGACTTACGAGTATAACATGACTTAAAATATACATGTTAGATTTAGTATTAGGTTTTATTTCAGTAGTTGATTTTTATTACCTTCCTCACCTAAGCTACGAACGTAACTATGTTATAAATACCATTTTAATTATTATTTTTGAAATAAACGAATTTCACCTGACCTAGGCGATCAGTCGGTATACCATTCCAGTAGACCGTACCGTACCTTACTACACAGTAAAAAATTAAGAGTAAGTTATATGAATAACTAATATTATTTTTAAAAAATGGTATCGATGTCCAACGTCCAAGGCGGTAAAATCCGACAGAAGGAACGGGACACATACAAAAATACCGATCATAAATCAAAATACTATAATATTAAAATAAAAATATACAATATAATTATATCTATATCGTTAATATATATGCCCCATTTACATTCAGCCCTGTTGGGCAGGGAAGTGAGCAGGGCAGTGGGCAGGGCAGTATGTAAACAGGCTACTCGCGCTGACACTGCCGCTGCCGCTGCCACTGCCCGACGATCTCTCAAATGTCGGTTTTTCGTGCGAAAGTCAAAGGACGGGCAGCGCGAGCGGCAGTGAGTGTTCACATTCAGCTCAGTTGCTCACTTCGCGCCAAGTGCCTGGATGAACGGACGTGCGTGCCGTGTTGTTATTAAATAAGTACGATCTACAAAAATCCCTTTGGAGTGGAATAATGAAAATAAAATAAAGTTTTTGGAACTGCTGGAATCAGAAAAAACTATATGGGATTTCAACGATAAAAACCACAATTCATCATCTACTACGAATACGAATTTTCTTTTTTGAGATAACATAGTACCTATGTACATAATTAATTATAAATTCCTCAAATTTATTATATTAATATAAAATTTAATTTAAGGAATTAATGAACATTGACATTTTATTTCTAAAAACGATTTGTAACTCATATTGATTATTTATTTATTAAAATGTAAAATAAGTTAAATGGTAATATTTTAAATTATAATTTTATTGTAATTAAAATTATGAATTAATTTATACTGTAGTGTAATTATTAAAATAATAATAGCTTAACTAATCTCATATAATATTTAATATTATTTATGTATTATTCTGCCCTACCACTCACATCACTTTCGGTATTTATAACCTTCTAAATAAATAATGCTATAGCTAAGTTAGTCAATTGGTTTAATGTTAATAATTTGCATTTAAATGAAACTAAAACTAAATGTATGAAATCC
>CAJQZP010000648.1:0-21215 GCA_907164705.1 Parnassius apollo
ACACACCATACAGTTAACTGCGTAGTATAGTTATCGATATATCGAAAATCTGATGTTTTAAAAAATATCAACAGTCCTAGTTTAAACTGATCAGTTGGAATGATCAGTTTAACCGTGTGTGTCGTCCATAAGAGTTAAAAAAACTTAAACAACGCGCATTGACCATGAACTGTTCTGATCCGGATTATTAATTTTATTTTATCCTGGTGATCCTGATAAGGATACTGGGATAAAGTTATTAAATAATTGTATTGTCATCGTGGGGGGTCGCCCTACACTACGCCTACCAGTACGAGGCTGCCACTCGAGAACCTTTTTTCCCCATCGGTTATCGGTTTTTCGGGCTATATGGCCAGCTCATTGCCACTTCAGCTAACTAATCCATTGGGCTATGTCGGTCACTCTGGTTCTACTGCGGCATCCTCATTTCTGAGTTTATCACGCAGAGAAACCCCGAGCATAGCCCTCTCCATAGCTCACTGAGCAACCTTGAGCGTCTTCATACGGCCAGGAGTGAATGACCACGTCTCAATCATCACTGGCAACACACAATGGTTGTACATTCTCGTTTTCAGAGTTTGTGGTATACCTGATGAGAAGATGTGTCGTAATTTCTCGAACGTTGCCCAGCCAAGTTGAATTTTTCCTAGGTATTTAGGTATATTTAGGTTTGGCTATTTGTCCAAGGTAAACGTACTCCGCAACAAATTCGAGCATAGTGCTCCCAACAACTACCGGCATATGAGTGACATGGACATTAAACATGATCTTTGTTGTGTCCATGTTCATCTTAAGACCTATCCGTTGAGAGACACCATTGAGGTCATAGAGCATAGAGCTTAGGTACTCCAGCTATTCTGCAGTGAGGACTATATCGTCGGCAAATAGAAAGTGAGTGATGTACTCGGCATTGATGTTAATACCGTATCCTTTTCAGTCCAGTAGCTTGAAAATGTCTTCCAATGCAGCGGTGAAGAGTTTCGGGGATATAACGTCACCCTGTCTTACATCTCTCTGCAGTTGGATAGGTCTCTGGTTCTGTACTCGGATAGCCACCGTATCTCTACTGTAGAAACTAGATGGAGTGACGACCTGGTAAGACATGCAGGAAGTCGATGGATGCAGGTGACTCAGTACCGTGCTTTGTGGCATTTATTAAGGGAGCCCTATATTCAGCAGTCAACTTGTGAAGGACAGTAATGATGATGATTGTCATCGAAGCTTGATACGAGAGCGAATTTTCAAGTCGATCGGCCGTCTACAAGTTGATGAAAATTACATTAAAAGATTTCGTTACATAGATAGATAGACGAATCGATTTTTAATATATTATTAACATATACGTGATAAAAATCGAGTCGTTTGTAAATACTCTCATGTAAGAGTGAATACCTTATTTGAAATGTGTACGGTTTTGCATATGTTATAGAGCTCAATTTACTTCGAATATTGTATTCAAAGCCGTCATACATATTTTATGTACCCAACCTTTTCAAATAAGATGGGCGGGTACGCCGTTATTTCATCACATTAAAAATTTAGTCCCTTATAAATGTATCAACCTAAATGGAGGCTATAAATAACGAGTTTTATGACGTCGTTGTAAGAAATTTTTATACAGCTTGAAAGAGAAATTGTTGCATGGAATACTTATAAAAGTTTATGAAACGCGTAGGATAACATAACCAAAATACTCAAATTTTATTTATAACTATCTATAGATTGTTTATAACTTATGAGTATTACATATGTATGTAATTAAAATATTGCTGTGTCGTGAACAGTGTCATGAAAATTTAAGTTTTTATAAAGAGTTTTATAAAGTCTACCTAAGAAAGTAGAAGTTATATATATTTTTTATTACTGTCTATTACCTATAAAATTACCGTTACAGGCTGTAAGGCGTTTCATATTAGTCCTCAGAGGTGGCAGCACTGACTTTCTTATTTGAAGTTGGTTGCAGGTGTCTCTGAGATGCAGTAGCCACTTACCATCAAGTGAATTGGTTCGTTTTTCAATTCAGTATATAAAAAAACATATAGTGAAACTTGGTTAGTCATATTATATTGAGTTTCATTTGTTAACGTAAATAAAAATATATTTAAACTTCTACTTTTTTGTTTGGTAGTAGACTCGGTTATATTTTAGCCAGTGTCGAGTAATAAAACATTCATTATAAAAATTTGTTTAAAAACTTCTATACAGTGTATTGAAACGTCACATGGTGAAGTTTTTAAGAGATTTTATATATAATACTGGTATACAAAGCTACTTAATACGCATAATAACTTTTTACACAATAACTTTAGGTTCACATAATCAAATTGTTTTACCGTTTCCTCTTATAGTTCACATGCGCAGACATTCAGCACATAAAATCGCAACAACTTTACGTATTAAAATCCATTTCCGAAGAAGCAGCAATCCGCCGGCAGGCAAGTTACCCCCTCAAAACTCCAAAGTAAAAAGTAGTAATTAAAAAGCTGAAGAACCCGAAACGTTGGGAGTTAAGAATTAGTGAAATTGAACACGTGTTCGCGTAAATATAAAAAATCATTCGTTCCTTACATCTTGCATTTGATTTTTTATTCCATATAAATATACTTTTTTTATTATTTTCCCGTATTTTTATAAGTGTCCTTGCTACAATAGAGAAATTAAATAGTCGTATTGTCTAACAGTCAACGCTGATAATATTCCGATATTCCCGAAGTTTCAGGTGCTTTGCCCATGAGGTGCTGCAGAGCAATCATAATACAAAATACAACATTTTTTTTATAAAACTAACTACTACTACTACCGACTAACGTGTTTACAGTCCACTTAATGGTAGATCGCTACTGAAGCTCTTGGACAGTTGCAACCAACTGCAAACAAAATACTACAGATGCATTCACATTGATGACTATGACGGATTTTTTACAGCATAAGGGTGACAAACAAGCATACAGTCCACCTAATGGTGAGTGGTTGCTGTGGCCCATAGACACCTACATCTATCCTCGATTACGAATCAAAATGCAGATGCGTAGGCACCCGTTAGGACTTAAATGGAATACCTCGTTATCAGTAAAAAGGGTTTCCGGTTCTCTACATTCACCATACGAAACAAAGCTGCGTTCAACTATTATTTTACGATGGTATTCTGTGAGAGCTTGGTCCTTCCCCGGTCGAGCCGACCCATTCGCGAGACAACTATACTACTAAAATAACTGCAGCATTGATCTACGTCTTAATTCTGGGTAAAATCCGTTAAAGTAGTTTTTGTCAATAATTTAGTTTCGATAAAAATTCTTGAATTTTATTAATATTTATTTGCGATATTTCATTCCTTTCACGATCTCATGCCCACTCCTGCGACCATAGGTGCTGTAAAGCACATGAAACGTCGGGAATTAAAAAGTTTAAATTATACTATATACTTAGTACTACTATATGATTAGTTATATTTAATGTGTAGTATTTACGTAAATGTAAGAAAGCATTAAAATTAATTAAAATATCCACAACAAAATAATAATATCCCACAGCATTATCCCACAGTTAAATAATCACGAGATCCCGTCACTTTAATTAAGATGAAATGAATAATTTAAAAAATTAACACTTTCATGTACTGTCCTATTGGAGAACTTAGAATATTAAATAAAAGAAATCTCATTTACATCGTACAGCAGCGTCAAGTTCTTGGATAATTAAAGAGCCTTGTTCACAGACTTCGAGTAATCATATTGCTTCTACGGAGGTGCAAGATGCACTAAAGGTGTCATTTAGACCGTCATGATTGTGCTTCTTAGAAATATTTCCAGTGAAAATTAACATTAAATAAATTTTTATCAGTATGAATTTATAGTATAGAGTAACGGTGCAAGGGGTGGGTGGCTATCCACGGACCACGGACGGTAAATTTTAAAGGAGAAAAGTTTGAGAAAGAAAAGTCAGCTTTCCGTTTTAACTTCTTGAACGTCACTAAAAATTTAGTAAAATGTGGAAAATACCTCTTGCTGAACACTTTTGATCAAAATATAACGAGCACTTTAGTGATAAAAGTTTCAATAAAATGGAGATAATATGGGTAGAGTATATTATAGCTTTATTAAATTTTAATACATATACTATAGAAGATCTTTGGTGATTTTTAAGATAATTGCAATGATAATGGGGGAGGGGGAGTGTGGCAGCAGGCTACGCCTGGTGTAATACAAGTCTAGTCGGTGGTCCCGAGTACGAATTCTGGGCCAGGCCAATTCTTTTTTAATTTAAAAACGTTGCCCCCACTATACTACGCTTACACTAGGTCTTTCTCCTGTATCGTGGAGGCAGTTTAGAAAGATAAATTGTACAAGGACAAGCATCCCGACCCGGAATATTTATTTATAGGGCGAACAAATATTTTTACCGCGCGGGATACGTACACGTGACCCTCAGCGATGCAGCTCATGTCAAGTCAATATGCTCCGAAGTCGTCGAAACTATTAATTACGTGATTCTCAAAAGAAGCCCGAAGTGATGAAGTTGGCGGTGTTTTACCCACGTGTCTTGAAAGTTTAAATCCCTTGGTCTTACGTCTGATCTCTCTCCGAACTTGTCGAATTGCAGCCACTGTGATTTATTCATCTAAGGGAACAGAAGGTGCACCTGTGCTTGCACAAACACTCGTCACTATAATCCTCTCCTCTGCAGATGGCTATTGTCCGTAGACAGTGGCCACCATGACCAAGATTTTGTCTCCGAAACGTAATTACACGTGATTTAATAACCCATGCAGGCCCAAGAACCGCCTGTTTGTGTTTTGCGCAAGTGATGGCTTCAAGGAGTAATGAAAGTAAAGTTACATTCTCTATGTATATATTATAATGTTGGGCACATACCTCTCATCTGAGAGATATTATGAGTTTGAGTTTTAGGGAAAGGAAATCGGTGCGCTGTGCCAATGTGTGGTGGATGCGAATTCACATGTATTCGTAATATTTTTTCATATTTCATCCCTGAGGACTAAAATGGAATGCCTCCTTTCCAGTTAAAAAGGGATCTCCGATTCTCTACACTCACCATACAAAAAACAGCAGCATTGAGCTGCTATTTTACGCTAGTATTCTATGAGAGTGGTCTATACCCGGTCAAACCTACCCATTTGATACCCATCAGGTGTCGACTGTGTGCTCCTTTGTTACCTTTATTCTATAAAAATCCAAGCAGTATATATTTAAATTAGTAAAATATATTCTAAAGATTAATTTACACAATTTTGAATTATGAACCTGGATTCTCTTAAAACGTTTTTCGAGAAATAAATCATAAATTTGTCAGATAGTAAAAGAAATTAAGTGAATATATAAGTTTATTTTTGTACTGAGAAGCAGTATAAATGCTTTATCAATCCTGTCGAAAGGTGGCGCTACGTGATGTATGATGTGAAAGTAATTTGAAGAAATATCAACTCAATATGACAGGAACATCGATTTATATCAGAGGTACAATATTGATTTCAAATAGTACATATACGTAAGACTCATTGAGGGCAAATTAAGATACGGCGAGTTTTATCTTTCATTATTTTTTGTAAACATGAAACTTTAAGTTACTTTTTTCTTATGTTAAAACTGAAAATGATCCACATTTTCTTTAAATATGTTCTAAAGACTGTCTCGTACTGGCAATTAATTTAGACTACCACTGAACCGGGTTCAACATTATCGACACCAATGAAATATTCAATTGCAACTTTAACTGCTATTTTACTATGTGCGCGACGGGGAAAGAAAATATCGTGAGGAAACCTGCATGTCTAAGTAATAAAATATTTCCAGAAAATGTAAAGCCCGCCACCACGCAAGCAGCGCAGTGAGACGGACGAACCCCTCCATAAGAATGAAAAATCAGAGGAGGCCTGTGTCCAGCTGTGAGATGAAGACAATGGCCATAAATATTTTTTATAAGCATCAGGTTTATTTATTAGCTTTTTAGGATTTCACAAAATACTATTAAACACTATGTATTACATACTAATTCTTTAGTAAAAACTTGCTCGTAATTTTTTTTGTTTCTTTACATTCTCTGTTCGTCTTCTTAATAAAACTGTTTTAAACTACTACTAATAGACGTAAAATATGAATATAAGTTTGTTTGCGCTATTCAATGTGTTTTGTATCATTCATCCGAAAACGATGAAATTTTGGAGAGATGATGTGTGCGCACCCGCAAAGAATTCTTATAAATAAAAATGAGCATTTCTTTACCAGTTAGTCTTCTGTTTGTTCATTAACCATTCATTCGATTACGATAAAACTTTGGTGAGTTTTTTGCACTCATACACAGAGTTTGCTGATTGAAAAGAGTTTTTTTATATATATTAAGTTTGAAAAACGAGCACACAGTCTACCTAATGGTAAGTAGTAGCTGTGGACCAAGAGATGTCTATCCTTGATTATAGTACAAGATAAAAATATTAAATTCAGAAAGACAGACATACAAATCTTTTTTACACAAGTCAGAACACAAAATAAGTGACAAAAAATACAAAATGTTAAAAGGTAGTACAAAGGGCGGTCTTAACGCTAAAAGCAAATCCTTACATTAATTTTGTTCTTTCGTTCCATAAAAATTATAATTTTTTTTCGACACGTAACAGGCTACGTTGTTAAACGCCAGAAAGAACTTATGGCTTTTGATGAATGGTGATATTACCATTTAATTGTTCCACCAGACGTAAAATACAGACCCGCACGGGCAAGTAGAATAAACAACGCTATGTTACGTGACTTGAAGTTTAGATTAGTATATTTCATTACGAGTGCGGAAAGCCTGTCATTGCAAAGAGTTTCGATAAATGTCTACCCGAGCCGAGGCGCAGCCGAAGGTGACGGTTGACAGTCGGAACAAGTTGCAATGATGGTTCCTCACGTAAACTGAAGAACTATTTTTAATACAGTTGCGAAAAAAATGAGGCAATTTAATAAAATAATAAAAACACAATAAACTCAACTAACTTATCATTTATTTCTTAAAAAAGTTATAATTAATATGTACATTGAAATTGGTACAGTTTTTTTATACTAACTGGGGAAGTTTTAGGTTGAATTTTTACTGTTTGAGACAAACTATTATTAATTTCGTATAATTGTTCATGTATATTTGACAAAGGTGTTATACAATGGCGTTTGCTAGTTAATGGAATTGGATCTGATGAATTATCATTATCAACGAAGGTAGATGGACGAACGTTCTCTTCAGTATTATCATATGAAGGAGACGGACTGAGTTGTGCCCAGTATAATACTCAGCATCCGGCAGACCGAGAAACGTAGCTATTTCTTTTGGCATATTACCAAATTTGTTTATCCCGATTGCTTGAGCTGTACACTTCCCTTTTTGATAATTTTGAAAAAAAAATGTCGGTTTTTGCGTTTTGGGACCGCTGATTCATATATTTTTGCACTATTCCAAGAAAATCTCCTTCAACAACAAAGGTTCTCAGTATCTTATTTTTTGTATTCGGAATCTTGATTAGTAGCATTTTTCCATCTTTTAAAGTAATATTGGATAACTCTCCTCTCTGCGGCAAGCTCCAACAACGTCAAAAATCAGCACAACCTACAAAAAAGGAATTTGATCATTGAGCTATTATGTACTACGTACTAGAGGCGACACTGCATTCAGCTACTCTGTTCCACTCAACTGCGGTGCATACACCGCACTTTAATCAGTCACTCGCTAGGCGCTTGTGGAGTTGTCACGTGTTGCGATGATTTAAAAAAATCTCTTGATAAAAATATGCCATCGCGTGTACTTAGATATTACACGAATAATTCAAGATATGTCAATAAAAACCAAGGAATTACTTTTCATTGGTTAATAAGATACTTAAAAAAGTATTACAGATTAATAATAAAACAAATTATTTCTAAGACGCCATCTCGTGTCATGGAATATAGATTATGAAATTAATATGTTCAGATGCGACATTTCTGTGGGTACTTAATTATAGGTCGAATATATTATTATACACATTTTTTTGAAGAAACATAATTATATAAGTTATTATAATTAGGCTAAATTTTTAATTTTTAAATCTGCTTATTATACTTTTATTTTATTTTTACGTTTCCACATTAAAGTCAAGGTGGAATAAATTCGTCCATTTTTAACTCTCACGTGCCCAGAATTTATGAACTCTTATTCTTATTTAAATAAATATATTTGTAATTTAAATGTTATGTTAATAAGTTTTGATAAACATACATTTAGTATGTTTTTTATATTTGATATAGATACCTTTTAAAATATTCAGATAAAATATCATTAAAATGTAATTATGATATAATATTATGTAATATTATATTAAATTAGCAAATATAATATACAAAATAAATGACAAAATTTAAGTATTGTTCTCGATGTAATTTACCTATTTAACAATACAATCTACTATTACCTACGGATCATTCTACCTATGTTTATTCTATGATAAAAAAACCAACCGCGCGAACACAGATGAAAAATGAAAAAAAAAATGTAAAATACTTTATTTAACAGTTAGCACCTTTACACATAATTTAGCAGCGGTTCTCACACTAGGCACGTAGACCTGTATCGTGAGAGCCATATACACATGTTAACAAAAAACAGAGATTTGTGCACGGCTGACTTTACAAAGTTTTACCTTTAAACATCTTCTCCAATTTATTTATGGTCTATAAATATAAACACATACTTAAACATATATACACAACATACATACATACATCCACATACATATACATACAACATATATAAATATTATATATATATATACATCACATATACATACACACATAAATATTATAATTTGTTAATATTGCAGTATTTTAAATTTGCAATACTGCTATAATAACAATATCAATATCAATATTGGGCACGTAGCTACTATGACAATGTTTGAAACAGCTTTTCTGTTTGCTCATAACTAAGCGTAAGCAACCAATTTCGTATTTTTATTCTAGCTGTGTTCGTCGAGCAATCTCTTATGTTGCATGCCTTCATAACTTTATTATAAATTAGTGTTTCAATGAATGGACTAAATCGTTTTGCGAAAGCTGTGCGAATGCTTGGTAATGGCATTTGAAACACACGTTTTTTCATCAGCTCACTGTATTTATGTGAGCTTAACATTTTTCTATGAACGCATGTAGCCACACATAAGACAAATAGCTGCCGAACTGTTAGTACTTTAATATCTCTGTACAGTTTAGCTGTTGAATACCTGTATTTCTTCTTAAGCATGACTTTCAGGACCGAACGTTGAGCTCTCTCAATTTTTAACATGACTGTTTTGGAAGCGCTTCCCCAGCAAGAAATACAATACGTTAGCAGAGACTGACATAGGGCATAATAGATAGACATTAATGTGCTCAGGGGTGCAGAGTTTCTCAGCCGTCTCATGATGTAAACTATGTTACGAATTCTCGCTGCCAATGCCGATATATGCGCCTTGAAGTTAAGGTTGTGATCAATTAATATACCCAGGTATTTAATGGAATCCACTCTCCGAATTTTTTCACAGCTACACAAATTATTTTCGGTCGTGCAGATATGCAATCTTATGTGTTTGTCAGTAGGTGGTATTGACGAACGGGTCTTATGAAAGCAAATATAATTAGTTTTCTCGACATTAAGAGTTAACAGGTTT
Organism: Parnassius apollo; assembly: GCA_907164705.1. Lineage (NCBI taxonomy): Eukaryota > Metazoa > Arthropoda > Insecta > Lepidoptera > Papilionidae > Parnassius > Parnassius apollo. The sequence goes on from CAJQZP010000648.1 coordinate 9,668, forward strand.
GAGTTTAACCAATGAGAAATCTGAGAAACACCACGTTCCGCCACAGAAATGGTATCATCCCATCTTTTTCCACTGTATAAAAGGACCGTATCATCAGCATAACATATTATTTCTGAATGTTTTGAGTTGAGCTGATGTATGTCATTCATGTATATGATGAAGAGAGTAGGACCGAGAATACTTCCCTGAGGTACACCATACTTAACATATTGCATTTCACTTATATATGTGCCCACTCTCACGCACTGTTTCCGTTTCTGCAAATAGCTTTTAAACCAATCTAAAACTAATCCTCTGATTCCTACGTTTTCAAGCTTTTGACATAGTAAAGGAACGGAAACAGTATCGAAAGCCTTGGCTAAGTCCAGGAATACGCCAATACAGCATTCGTTTTTGTCAAGGCAAGAAGATATATGTGAAACTAAGGTGGTTATAGCGTCATCGGTGCATTTTCTTTTTCTAAATCCAAACTGTCTTGAAGAGAGCAGATTATATGCTTCTAAGTAATGCATTAGTCTTTTATTAACCAATTTCTCAAGGAGTTTGGAAAACACACTTAGCAGAGAAATAGGTCGATAATTATCTGGAGAGTTTTTTTAGGCCCTTTTTATATACAGGATATACCATTGCAGTCTTCCAAACTTCTGGAAGTACACCGGTAGAGATACTCAAGTTGTATATTGCTGTAAGTGGCTCAGTGATAAATTTCTTAATATGCTTTATCAGAGTATTACTTAGTCCATCAATTCCTGGCGCTTTGTCATTTATAAGATTCGTTATTAGGTTTTCTATTTCGTAAGCGTCAGTAGGTTGCATATAAAACGAGTGTGTTATATTTCTAATTTTACTATTTTGCACTAGACTTTCTTTAGTATTTTTACTTTCAATAAGAATTTTGTGTGCTAAATTTTGTCCAACTGTGGAAAAATAAGTATTACAAATATTCAATGATTCTTTTTTGCTTATAGATCCGTAAATATTTAATAGCTCAGTTGGTTCTTTGTTTGATGTAGTAATGTTGCATATATCCTTTATTGCTTTCCATAATTTCTTGGGCTGTCCCTGGCTTTCTTGCAATTGACACTTCTCATATTCCCTTTTTAACCTAAATAGAAGTTCATTACAGAAATTACGGTATCTCTTATATGTGAGGAGTAAAGTTTCATCATTTGGATTCTTCCTTGATTTCATATGTAGTTTATCTTTGTGTTTTATACACCGTATTAAGCCTGGAGTAATCCAAGGTTTTATATTGTATTTAGAACGGCTCACAATTATGCGTTTGGTATGCTTATCCATGATTTTTGATAGGTTATCAGTAAATATAGCAACCGCCTGATTTACGTCTGTTTGATTTTGTAATTCCGACCAATCTATTACCGCTAATTAATTACTTATCGCATCAAAATCAATCTTAACCTTTTCTCTTAATCGCGGTTTAGGTAAGTTTACATTCAGTGATAAGCCAGCTATTGCCATACTGTGATCTGTTATATCCGAAATGCATACAGTACCAATGGTTTTTCCAATCGTTTTAACAAATATATGATCAATACATGATTCAAATCTTGTAGGTTTAGAAATAGCAGGCAATAGTTCGTATTCTGCCGCAAGACAGACATAACTTACAGTATCATTGTCCCCTTTTAAAATATTAATATTAATATCTTAATCGATCGATCGATAAGCGCACATTTTTTGTTTGAGATAGCTGTTGAAGTAATATGTACGTAAGTACAGTGGCGTAGCTATCTTGGGTGGCACCCGGGGCGGAAGTTGGTGGTGTCACCCCATCGAAAGTAAAAGGAAATAAATTTTATATGATAAAGGACACGGATTATTTATTATTTATAATATTGAAGAAATAACAAAATACAATAATAACTAAGACAGAAAAGGAATTGTTAAATATTATACAATAAAAATTTCTTCTTTCTAGCTTTGACTTTTTTATTATCTATCACTATAGAATATAATACACGTTTACTATAGAATATAATATACGTTATATATAAATACACGTTTAACACACACGCCAACCACACAAAACATGCTTCCTTCACGAAACTAATGAGAAATGTTGCAACTGAGACGTTAAAGATTGCGAGTATGGGATGGAGAATCACCCACGACAGCGTCAGGCTTTTTTGCGGGAATCCCCGAATTATACATAGAGCTGAGCTAGTGCTAGTGGAGGAATCCCCGAAAAAGAAATTTTTGTGCTAGCGATTTTTTTGTTTGTACATTGTTCTTAAAGTTGAGATACCGGGTGGGTGTCACCCCAAAAAAGGTGACACCCGGTGCGGCCCGCCCCCGCCCCCCCCCCCTTTGCTACGCCACTGCGTAAGTACATATTACTTCAATGGATTTGATTAATACTTTTTTAAATATATTATAGTGTTGACTGTATTTTGCGATTTCGTAAAGTGAATACTAAGGAAAAATATAAGTATTTATTAATAAATTACCTTTATGACTAAATAACGACCGTCGGGAGCTTCGTTCAAAAACCTTTCCACTTCATTCTATGTTAATATTTTCGACTTTTTAGTTGTAAAACCTGATTGTCCTTTTAATAAAGCATTTAGTTTTGGGTATTCACTTATTTTCAGCATACTTTTTATCATCGAAAACCTTGACCATAATGTAGAAGCTTTTAATTTTGCTGAGAGTTCGGAGAAGTATGCCAACATAACATTTTCTGAAAAACTGTTTGCTTTTTTTTCTTTTATAAATAAATTCATCGTATGTATATATGTAGCGACTTTTTGACCTTTCCGGTAAAATATTTTCTGAAGCATTTTGTGCAATTATACAGAGTTCCGGTGGTGTTGATTCAAATAAAATATCGTCGAAATTACTCATTTTGTGCAACAAACAACTAAACTCGCAAAGAACATTTTTGGAAAATGGCGCCAACCGTAAAATAATATAAGCAGAGATTTTTTGTTTTCTTTACCCATTCTGGGTAGGCAAAGGGAACTATGCCCATACAGCCAAGTCTTCAGTAGAATTTTTTATTGATATGAAATGAGAATGAAATTGAATGAGATGAAATGAAATGAAACCTAACCTAACTCATTGATGATTAAAACTACTTTTACGGATTCTATCGCGTTTCTTTTTACTTTTTATTTACTTTTATTTTTAATTCCCGGCGTTTCGGGCGCTTTCCAGCACCCATGGTCACGGGGGACTGAGATGACTGACGTCCCGATGTCATTGTTAAACCCGGAGTACCTTCAGCTTTTTTAATTATTGTTTATGGTCCGATCTATGCAAAATGAACTGACTATGTCCTGAGGTCTTGCAGCGGTATGCTTGGGTTTAGTTTTAATTTTATTGATTATAGGGTCCCGATCAGGTGGTAGTACCCAGCCTCCTTCTCTATTGAAATTAGGATGTTTTTTAATTTCAATAGCCTCACGTATCATCCTTGGTAGGAATCGGTGTTCTTTCGCGAGGATTTGTGGTCTATCAAATCTGATGTAATGGTTGGGTCCGTCTAGGATATGATCACAAACTGCAGACTTCCCGGAACGTTGATGCTTCACATCAGCTATATGTTCTTTTACGCGGGTCCTAATTGATCTTTTTGTTTGTCCTATATAAGAGAGACCACATTAACTCATTGAATCAAATCATTAAATTTGATATTGAAACAAGATAGATAGTAGCTTCTTGTTAGAAATATTTGCATGAATCATAAAAATTTATATGATTTTTTTAAAAAAAAGTTATCTTTGCTACTTTGCTGGTATTGAGATCGTCAATCTGCCCAAGCGTCACAATTGTGACAAATCCTTGCGTAAAGGACGGCCCATGTCCTGCGGTGGACTTCAACGAGTTTGTAAAAAAGAAAGAAACTTAGCTATCCGTCTAAGATTTTACTATCCTTATGATCCTGTTAAGGAAGCGACTAATGTACTCTAGACCGAAAGTCGGTCACGGCTAGCCATCTGCATAGGTCAGGTTATAGTGCTCAAGTGTATAGGCAACCACAGGTGCACCCTATATTCTCTCATATCGTAATGAGACAGCGATTCGGCACGATCGGGGAAAGATCAAACGTAGGACCAACGCCTTAACGTGGTTTCTGAGGCTGAATACCGTTAACTGAGACTTTATTGACAGAAATACCCAATAGCTGATTTTGGCCTGACCCGAAATTTGAACTCGAGACCTCATGATTAGTTAATGATAATGATTTCGTATATGAGACCAACGACACTTAGTGACTTAGGGATGGGCAAGTGAAAAAAATGTTTCGTATCGATATCTTCAAGTAGTATCGATAAATATCGTGTGATAAATATTCATATATAGATTCATCGTCATGTTTTGCACGATAAGGCCCAAAATATTATTACAGGATGGTGGGACGACGAAAAACAAACCACGACAACAGCACATGAATGCCTGTTGTAGCTGCTTTTTGTTGCTTAATTTTTTGTCGTACAATATTTTAAAATGTATCGAAATTGATATGAATTCGAAACTCTAAAACAAATATCGATTTATAGCGATTAAAAATATCGCCGATGCATATCATCTTTTATGAGAAAATATCGATTTTTCAATATATCGATATTTTTTACCCAAGCCTAGAGCGACTATGCTATACATTCAGTATACAGTCCCTAAACAACGTTGAAAGTTATCACCCAGACGCCACATCTGTAACTCAGAGGCAGTATGTTTATATATCGGGTACCCACAGCTATTTAAGTTGCCGTTCATTTAGAAACGGAAATATGGTGAGAACAACTTTTTAGTGACGTTCGTTATTTGTTTCCGATGATAAATTATTTGTATTAAACTTTATCGTTCGCTGTTATTGAAGTGTATTATTTTATGACTGGAATACGGTTTTATGACGGACGTTAAGTGTGCAGAGAATAAAATGTCATTGCAAATGGGAAACATAAAAATATTAATACACATTAATGTATGTTATATATTTTATACGTTTGAAGTAAAAGTTTTTGTGGAAATAAGGATGATAGACGAGATGTCTACATGATGGAAAGTGGATGCTGTTACCCTTGGACACATAGTCTTATGTTGTAGAACCACGCTGAAGACCATGTTTGTAGCACAAATGTGTCAGCCCGACTGGGGAAACACCACGCTCTCACGAATACCAGCATAAAAAGGAGCTTAATGCTGCTGGGTGAGTGTGGATAACTGGAGACACTTTTCACTGGAAACGTAGCATTCCATATCAGTTTCCAGGGGTAAAAACGCATCTGCATTTTGATTCTTAATCGGCGATACGTGAAGATGTCTAAGGGTCGTATTATCCACTTACTATCAGCTGGACTGTGTGCCCGTTTGTCAAAATGCAGAATGTAAAATCAAAATGCAGATGCATTTTCACTAATCACCCTCTGATGAATAAAATGGAATCTCTCGTTACAAGTAAAATTAATTGCATATTTTAAATACTTATTGTACACCAAAAAAAAAATAGAAAAAAAAATTATATAAAGGTACGATTGGAGACTTTATATCTGCTGCCAGTCATCGATCGTATACTCGTATTTTACGTCGACGTAACTCTTTTTTATACCAGAGGTGGTAAACAAGCATGCGAGTCTAATGATAAGTGTCGACCACCACCCATGAAAAATTACAATACTTATAAAACATCTTTGAATACTAAGGGAATTGCAGGTGCGTTACCGGCCTTTTAAAAATGAGAAAGCTCTTTTCTTGAAGGTCCCTAAGTCTTTTAGGTATGGAAAAATCGCCAGTGGCAAACAATAAACAAAACAAAAAATATCTATCGGAAGAAAATTGATTTGTCTGGCATTACTCATAGTTACAGCTCCCACGAGATTAAATGGGATGATGGATTGTCTTATACCACCACTACCACCACGACCACGTGGAACGTAACGTATAGTGTAGTATATAAGTGAGATGGATCTTTAACTTGAGAAATGTTATTTTTATTACTAAAAATTAGACATCCAAATCGGTTTGGATGCCTTCCTTAGTCCTAGTATACACTCAAACAGTGAGCGAATAGCAAGTTATAAACATGTAAATAGAGGTACTAAGTATGTTTACAAAACAAACTGATAAGTAAAAATTTGTTATCGGTATGAGTAAAATGACCATTTATTGTTTTCCTCAGAGCGGGACACCTTTAAAATTATTATGGTTTTAACACTTTTGACTGTCTTCCTGGTGTAACGGTTGTAAACACAATTGCTGATCATGTGGTCCCGGGTTCGATACCCGAGTCCGGCCAAAAATCATTTATTGGGATTTTTCTGTCACAAAATTCTCAGGTTTGCAGAATATTCACGTAACTAGTCAGGCCATGCTGACAAATATGTCATAATGATGGCACGGGTGACAGTTTGCATGATGCTACGCTTTTATTTTGTCACAAACCTTTAAATCGGAACCGTTCCACCTAAAGTGGGACGTATGTTCTCGTTAGATATTAAGGAACTCGTATGTTATAGATATACTTTGACAAAGTGACGGCTCCGTAGCGCACTGGCTTGGCAATGAGTGGCTGCGCTGGGGGACGCGGATTCGAATCCCGCACGGTACAAATATTTGTATGGCCTACAAATAACTCAATGCACCATTAAACTCAGTCGATATATTTCTTACCATTCAAAACACAGCGGCATTATTTTGCCGTTTCAAGATGGTATTCTGTTAGCACGTGGTTATACTCCGAACGAGCCGATCCATTCATGTTACAGATATATTTATGTAGCTAGTATAGTTGCAGCATGGCTCGACCACGTAAAAATCTGTTATAAGGATGTAAAAACACAATGCTGCTAAATTTCATAAATTTCGTAATAGTGTAAAAACAGATTTTCAGTTCAGTTACTGAATACGAGGCATTCCATCTTAGTCCTCAGTATGGACCACATCGTCCACTTACAATCAGTCGGCTGTGTGTTCGCTTTTCACCTTTATCCCTTAAGAAAAATATAATGTAACTCGTTTGCTTTAAGCATATAATTTTATTGGATACGTTATAAGGAGCTGTCGCAGTGCCCTGGCGTGTGACAAGTTATTAATGAGCGATGTTAAGCGGGTGCGTCGTATCGTTTGTTCGCCCGCCATCTTGTTGAAGAATTCCATTCATCTTAATGGCTTGGCTCGCTCGCAAGCTCGATTAATAGAGCGTACTAGAAGTCTGGACACGTTATTAAAATTTCAGAACAAACGAGGAGAGATATACGAGTACAGCAAACAATACGTAAAAAAAACTGTTACATAATTGTTGTGGTTTCATCTAATGTTTTGAGAGATATAAGATTATAAGATTGTTGAATATATTATTTATATAGGTTCCTATGACTATTTTTTATATTTTTTACGTGGTAGAGCCACGCTGCATGATATATTATGGTTGCAGGCAAATAATTGAGATGCTGACTTTTATTAACAAAAAGCTGCCCACTTAAATCTGAAGCCCGGGCCATGCCTCTACCCCACTTTGCTACACCATTGCTCTAAGAACTTATCAACGATATTAAAAAAGTAGGTAGGGCTGCCTCCTATACTTTTTTACTGTGTAATTCTGTATTTTATTTCAATATACTTTATAATATCGAACAAAAATAAAGTATGCAGAAATACTGTTTACACAACTACAGAGCCTTCCTTACGAATGAGCATGAAGTCTTAGCCCGTAAGTCATCGACTTACTTACTGCAATTAATTTCAATATTTATTTGTATATCTACATTATATTTACGTAACATTAAATAAAAATAATAATCAAAATTATAATATTTACAATTAATACTAATTATACACAATATAAAAAAAGAAACTATTATACTTAGCCTTTGAGTGAGGAAAGAACCAGCCCTCTAATCACCAGCAGCGACGACCAGCCGTGGATACAGTTCCTTTAAGAAATTCACTGCACGTGGACCCCACGGACCGATAGTCTCTACAGCAAACGGTACAAGTATGTAGTCATTTCAGAAAAGACTCATATTTGCGTCATTTACTAAATTCGGCTGCCTCTGATGCCACCCCGGCTTTAAAAGAGGTACCCTTGAGATGACAGACCGCCAAAGTGTCAACGCAAGTAGCATTCCACAGTAGGTAATGATTTCTTAAATTCCATAAAAACCCGCGTGAAAGAACATATAGCTGACGTGAAGCACCGACGCTCCGGGAAGTCTGCAGTCTGTGAACATGTTTAAGATCGTCCCCACCATTACATCAGATTTGATAAACCACAAATCCTCGCAAAAGAACACCGATTCCTACCAAGGATGATACGCGAGGCTATTGAAATTAAAAAAACATCCTAATTTCAATAGAGAAGATGGTTGGGTGCTGCCATCTGCTTGGGATCCTATAATTAACAAAATTAAACCCAAACCCAAGCATACCACCGCAAGACTTCAAGATACTGTAAGTTCGTTTTGCGTAAATCGGACCAAAATTAATATTCAAAAACTGAAGGTAGCCGGGCTAACAATGACATTGGGACGTCAATCATCTCAGTCCCCCCCCCCCCCGTGACCATGGTTGCTGTAAAGCACCCGAAACGTCGGGAATAAAAAATAAGTAAAATCAGTTAAATAAACGCGATAGAATCCGTAAATTTAGTTTTATTCAATCCCACAGTAGGACTTTACCTCTCTCCCAAGGGTACAAAGTCATACCGTCGGGTCTCCTGAAATCTTCTCTAAATATCCCGTAAGGCTCTAAAACCGAGGGGATACTTATGGAGACAAGAGCCCTTTGTATGACTTTGTTCAAAAAACCGTGACGGGAAAACCTACCTAACCTTTTCTTGCATGAAAGTCCGTGGAGCCCAAGCTCATCGACGCTGCTACCACAAAGTGCCGCAGGGCACTGATGAGATTGACAAATTGCCGTTCCAAGCCGGATTCCTACGGCGATGCGCAAGCTCTCCCCATCAAGCAATGTGCCGAGATTACATGACGGTAGAGCGTGTAAGCAGTGACTAGATTCCTTAGTCGAAACAGCTAGAAGGCAATTAGGCTTATAACACAATGTGCGTAAGTTCATACCATGACATGACATGAAAGCTCACTTCATAGCTCGCTGAGTGACCTGCGTGCTGCTTGTTTTGTTTGGATTGCGGCCCTTATACGTTCGAGCTGACTTCCGTGTACTTTTTAACTTTTCCGTGACTGATCAAACCAAATTTTTATGTTTGTTTCGGATTAATTTACGACTATTCGTAACCTGTAAGTCAATTTTGTAAGGGGGCAGCCTTGCTTGATAGTCATCTGGGGACGGGCAAAATCATTTGATACAAGATATTACACAGTTGACACCAGCGTAATATTTTACGATGCTGTCGAGTTTTAAAAACAGCAGCATTAAGCTGCTATTGCAGCTTAATGCTTCTGATTTTCAAACTCCATTTCAAAAGGCCGGCAACGCACACGCAATTCCCTTGGTGTTGCAATTCTGCATGGGCAGCGGTTAACACTTGCCATCAGATGAGCCGCATGCTCATTAGCTCCTTCTTCTACGAGAAAATAAATAAATAAACTCTTCATATATAAATTGCAAGTACTCTTTGATAAAAATTTCACTGCTAGTACATTTCAAAAACGAATTAATACTCTTTGCACACGGGGTGACATTAATGCTAGTTGTAGTCTATCTAACGATTCGTCGAGTTTTAACAAAAGCGAAAATAATGACGCAGATCAATTTTCACTCAAAGTGTAAAAAAATACTATGTTTTCAGGGAAACACGATATTAAAATGTGTAGGAAAATTTGAACTCGGAACATTGGTAGTTTTACTTGTATTTTTAACTGTAAATAAAAAAGAAGTGTTTGTTGTAAATTATTATAACTGGCCAGTGCGTCATAATAATCCATGCAAAACAACTATCTTCGCGTAAATTTCTGCGTGGCTTGTTATCATTTTAGCAGCTCTAACTTAGGTTTCGGTAAAAAAGATCTCAACCGATCACGGATGTCCTCGATTCTAAGTTAAAAATTTAAACTTTCATTAAAAATTAAAAGACTACGTCAAAAATCTGAAAATTATAATATCATTACCACAGGAGCTATTATGTGGAAACTATTTCATTATTTTTTGTTCTTTAAAGTCGGCTCACTTTTTATAAAAAAAAAAAACTTATTTTGTCACTCATCCATAAACGGAAGGGATGTTACTACACATAGCATGTATTCCCCTTACTGGTCTGGTATACACGAGAACGAGCGGGTATGCCAGGGAGTAGGTGTCATCCTTTAGGAAAAAATGTGCCAATGTGTGAAAGAGTATGAATTTGTAAGCTCGAGACTGCTATGGATACGAATGAAAGTATGCTTAAAGAAGTTGTTTGTGCTTGGGGTCTACGCCCCAGACATGTCTAAGCTCACTTATATCCGAGAGCAATTTTAGGAAATGCTAAGGATGTTGTTAATGAAATGTAAGGGAAATAAAATATTATTATGCTAGGAGATTTTAATGGAAGGGTTGGGGTGAAGAGGCTTGGTTATGAAAGGATATTGGGAACGTTTGGTTATGAAAGTATAAATGACAATGGTGAAAGCCTGCTCACCGCATGTATGGAAAAGAATCTTTTTGTGACGAACACTTACTTTCGCCACAAGAGGATTCACATGTATACTTGGGAAAGAGGTGATGATAGAAGCATGATAGATTTAATAATTGGCTAACCTCCGTTGAGGCTGGCCGCCGTGACCAATATTCGGTCTGGAGAACATTATTATTATTATTAATTGAGCGCAGTGGTAGATACAAGGGTTAACTAGGAGTCTAACGTAGGAACGGATCATTATTTGGTTTTATGCCGAGAATTTAGGAAGGAAATGGGGTATACAGATCAAGTCTTTTCCATGCGCATAATCGCTGAGAAGTTTTTGCCCAAAAACTGAAGGGTTTTTTGTGCATTCATGGACTTGAAAAAGACCTATGACAGAGTGGACAGGGTGTGCTATGGCAAACACTGAACTCATTTGGATTGATACAGGCATTAAAGTCTCTTTATAGGTACTCTAGTGCTTGTGTTAAGATCACCATGGTCTACTCGGACTGGTTTCGCATCTATAAAGGTGTCAGACAGAGATGTGTGGCTTCCCCGTGGCTGTTCAACCTATTTATGGACAGTTGTTTGAAAAATTTGGAAGTTGAAGAATGCGGATTAAGAATGGGTGAGTTTACCATCAAATGTCTTTTGTACGCCGATAATCAAGTTATTCTTGCGTCGGCGGCGGCCAAATTGCAAATGATGGTAACATTAATGAACAGATCATCAAAAGAAAGGGGTATGAAAGTGAACGCAAGTAAGACGAAAGTTACTGTTTTTGAAAGATAATAAAGTAAAACGATATGTCAAACAAGAATAGAAGGGGAGTTGATCGAGCAAGTAAATGAGTTTGTATATTTGATAAGGACATAGAACGACGAGTGAATGCAGGAAAAATAAAATAAATGGGGCCCTGCACTCCATTGTGAAGAGTCAGAATGTGTCAAAAAAGGCACATATGGAAATTCACAATGCTGTGTTGGTCCCTACTTTAACGTATGG
>CAJQZP010000649.1:0-25000 GCA_907164705.1 Parnassius apollo
TGCAGATGCGTTGTCACCCCTGAGGACTAAGATGGGATGCCTCGTTTCTAGTAGGAAAGGTCTCCATTTCTCTACACTCACCATGCGTAACACAGCACTATTAAGCTGCTGTGTCTTGCTTAGGCTGCTGTCTGTCACGCTGGTATTCTGTGAGAGTAAGAGTTGTCCTACTCCAGTCGAGCCGACCCATTCGTGCTAAAATCATAATGTAGCTGCAGCATAGCGTACTTATCATATATATGAACAACGTAAATGTTAAGTTAACTCGGATTACCTTTAGCATTTCATTTTTTTTGTACGATTTACGCAGAACGAGCTTACTCGCAGTATCTTAAAAGACTTTCTTGGATGTTTGTGCCCGGATTTAATATTATTAATTATGGGGTTCCGTACAGACGAAAACATCCAGCTATCTTATTTATTGATATAAGGATGTTTTTAATTTCAAGATATGTCGATGGTTGGTGAATTCAGCGGCTTTTAGTACGCTCTTATGAAAGCCCACTTCAAGATGAAGTCAATATTGTCTGTAACTCCTGTGACATACAACAGACACCAGGCAGGCAGGAGTGGCCAATTTCTCTCCGTCACTCTGATTGCTTGTACGTCTTACATCCACTTACTTGTGATTAACTTACTAATAAAATATAAACTTGACGTTTCTTCGTTCTAAAATTAAATGAAAGCGGAAGCTGTTCGTTTGCAAGATATAAATTGTTGGTTTTCCGGTCTATTTTACGTAAGATTGAAATATATATAGCCTTGAAAAAACTATAATTAAACACATACATTTAGTACCTTTAGGAAATTACCGCACGTGGATCCCTCGCGCCGATAGCCTCTACAGCAAAATTTATTGTTTAATATTTAAATAGTTAATGATGGTAACTAATTCTTTAAGTTTTTCCTAGTTCTGTTATATTTATAGTATATTTTAAGTTGACTGCAGGCATCTATGTAATACATTACAGTAGCCATTTTCCATCAAGTGCACTGTTAGTTTTGTTGTGACTTAAGTTTTATAAAAAATGGAGAGTGCACGTGTGAATTAATGACTAGAATTGCCTAATTTCTTTCCATTGTCGGACAACAAAACGCTCTGCGGTTTTACGATTTAGTTGTAGATACAGCGGCATTAGAGCGTTCGTCGAGACTTAATATAACTTGCCTGCATCAGCCCTCCGTCTGAGTAAAATGTTACTTGGATTAAATAAACTGTAGCTTTTTAGGAGATGGTCCCTTCCAACACTTCATCATATCTAATGATTTACTTTAAATCTGTGCATGTGTGTTTGTGCTTGTGATTGTATGTGTGGGTGTATCTGTGTGTGTAAGTCCTAGATAAAAATCAAAATACAGATTACCGATGCCTGCTTTGCTCTTGGCTACAATGTAATGCCCCATCATCAGTAAAAAGGCCTCCGGTTAGCTAGGCTCACAGTACGAAACACAGCAGTATTATGCTGCCATGTCATGCTTGTATTTTGTAAACGCGTGGTCCTCTGTGGGTCAGGATAGCCCGTTTGTGTGGCAGCCATAATACAACTGCACCGTGGCACTATCATGTGGAATGTACTTTTCCCCAAAAGAGATTCTCATTTCCAAGCAGTACACCAAATTTAGTTTTTTTTAACATAAACACTCATAAACACTCACGCCTGTCACCCAGAGGGGTAGGCAGAAACTACAGATTTCCATTTGGCACGATCCTGACACACCTCTCTCGCCTCCTTCACATCCATACACCTACGCATACATGCTCTTTTTTAAATTATAATATAAAATTACAAAAAGAACAGAATTATGATCGATAACAGCTCAGTCACGCAGTGGTTAAACTTTCGGTGCGGATTAAGGGTTAGGGCTTGCAGGTTTGAATTCCAAACGCAACACATGGTTGTACAGCTATTTTCTATAAAGTTGTAGTGACAAGCAATCTGACAGTTCATCTGATGGTAAGTGCATAATACCATCCATGGACTTTTGTAACCAACTTCAAAGCAGGCTACAGATGAGTTGTCACGTCCGAAAACTAAGACAGACCGCTTTATAGTCTGTAGTTATATTCGCTCAATATACCCTTCAGAATGGAACACATAATCTAGACCGAACTTCGGCCACGGTCAACTGTTTCAACGGAGACTAGCTATCTGCGCAGGACATGAGTGCTCGAGTGTATGCGCTCCCTATTCCCTTATTTTCATAGTCAGATGGGTGGATAATCCAAAATGACCGTGGAGAGTTCAGGCCCAGCAGTAACGGCTTTATATGTTTTCTGAGTCACGGGGGCGAAACACCCTGATTCCCTGGTGTTACTGAGAATTTATTGATAGAAAACTACAATAACTTTTTTTTCCTGTCCCAGGATTTGAACCCGTTACTCAATGATCAGCAATTGCATTTACAATCAGTAGACCAACAAAGCAGTTAAAGGTAGATAAAGTGACGCCTCACCAAAATCCTGCGCATAATATAGGAGTCAAACCACCCAGTAAAAGCTTCCAAATAATTATTCCGTGTTACTTCATGTATATAACGTACATTTAATACATTGTTACGTATTATTATTAATATATTTTTTAAATGCAACCTTTCAAACATCATAATTTACAACAATACGTGATTACAACTTTTATAAACGTCAATAGTAACAACTCCACGTTCTAAGTTTTAACCTTTCAGCTTAGCGCGAGTACGTGCCCTCTTTAACCAGCCGCGGGCGACACGTTTACACAACGAATTATCAGATCTTCCACTTAGAGCACACCTAGATTGTAACTAAGTTTTAAAGTTTTCAAAAAATTTATATTATTCGTCAGGTGGAGGTGTAAGAGAAACAATGATCTATAGAGGTAAGAGTGAAGAGCACACCATCCACCTTATGATAAGTAAATGCTATGGGCGTTAGGCCGCTCTTTATTCTCGCTTAAAAATCAAAATTCAGATACATTGCGTTTGCTTGTTACCGCTGAACTATTAGATATAATACCTTTTTTATAGAAAAAGGGTTACGAATTAACGAGCACAGCTTTGGCTGATGGAAAGGTTATGCTGTAGCACATAGACATCTACATGTATCTTCGATCGATAATCAAATTTTAAATGCGTAGTCACTTTAAGGGCTATAGAATGCCTGGTCTCCAACAAAAATAGAACGCCTCATTACCGATAAGTAATACTATTTCATGTAGACGAAGGAATATTACAAGCTCAAGGTAACAACTAAAATATCGTCCTAATAGTTATTAGTTATTTAGGCTACAGAGCGTGCCAAAGATGTAGATTGCTACTGGCGTAGTCGGGCAGAAACAGAAAAATAGACATTTGTAAGTCTAATTGTGGACCTTCATCTCTAAGAAGAATTCACCATTCAAAACTCAATGAAGTTATATAAAATATGATTATTTCTTTAACGTAATATAATAAATTTCAATTGTCAAAGATACTTTTTAAAATAGATTAAGGGTGACGCAAGAGCACACAGTCCACCTGATGGCAAGTCATGCTGTGCCCCACATGTACATCTATCCTCGGTTAATAGTTTGTTTGAAAGCAAACATATACTTCGTTCGTATCACTTAACCCGAGACAAGATAATGAAAGCGTGGCGTTACAAACTGCCGCCATCGTGCCGTAAGTCCGCGGTAACGGGCAGTTTACTTGCTATTGGAATTTTCTCAGTTCTTCTGATGATGATGTCACCCTTTATTTTTCGAGTAAACTAAAACGATAAACTAATAATGTGTAACAATAATATTTCAATCATATATACACCGTCTAGTGAAGAAAAAAAAATTAAATCAGACTTTTAAGCTATTTTAAATGGGGAAGAAATGAATCCTGTTAAGTCCTCTGTTTTTTCTTGGCATCACTCTCGACGCTAAGCTTCAGTGGGGCCCAGATATATCCAAACTAGCAAGCAGACTAAGCCCTGCGGCTTATGCTGTAAAAATGATTAGAGATCTCACTAGTTTCGAGACAGGTAGATTAGTTTATTTCAGTTATTTCCATAGCATAATGTCATATGGAATTTTGCTATGGGGGAATGCGGCTGATTAAGAAACTATTTTTGTTTTGCGGAAGAGGGCCATTAGAGCTATTTACAACCTTCAACCGAGAGAGTCTCTTAGAGAAGATTTTAAAGAAATAAATATATTAACTTTGGCCTCTCAGTATATCTATGAAAATTTGATGTATGTTCACAAAAATAAAGACAGTTTTAGTAAAAGAGTGACATACACTTTGTAAACACTAGGAACAAACACAAGCTTGTGCTACCAGTTTCTCGAGTCCACAGAGTCAGTAATTCATTATTGGGGCAATGTATACGCTATTACAACAAAGTCCCAGAAAATATACAAGGTCTCCCTATTAGCAAGTTTAAATATTTAATTAAAAAAAAACTGTATAAAAAGGGTTATTATGATATAAATGAATACATGGTTGATAATAACCCCTGGGAATGAGGTGGTCGCTTCCAAGCTGTTTCTAAAAAAAATTCCTAGCTTGGAGGAAACGTTATTCAAATTCAAATTCAAATTTATTTAATTGCCGTAAATAGGGTAAGTGATAGGTTTTTTACAATAAAAATAAGTTGCTTAAAGACCTATTTAGCCATGAGATACGGCATGCAACTGTTTTTTTTTAAATTACCAAATAATATAGGTGGTAGTCGATTCTAAAATGTCAAGTTATTAAATGTAAGTTATATAATTCAAAATGTCATAATTTACTACACCAATATCATAATTAAAATTTAAATACACTCAATCAAAAATAAAGGTCTGATAAAACAGTGATACGCAGTGATACACAGCAATTACGTCTATCATATGTCAACATGCATATTATTATCATTTTGAAATTCTTTAACACTATAATAACATTTTCTTATTAGCCATTCACGTAACTTTTTGGTCATGAGAATCATAGAGCCGTGTTTGAACTGCTTTGGAATTTTATTAAATATTTTTACACACATACAGTAACAACCTTTCTGATAGACAGAAGTTTTTGGTTTATGGTCTAAGACAAGCCGTTTACTATCTCTAGTGCTTCGTGGATATATATCACAAGCTGACTTAAATAACTCTGCATGTTGTTTGAACAAAATTTATATATTTCCAATATGTACATACAAGGGACTGTTAATATACCCAGCTTAATAAATAGGGGCTTGCATGTATCAAATGGACCTTTACCGCATATAGCACGTATACATTTTTTTTTTGCGATGAGAACTCTATTTACTTCAACGCTGTTGCCCCACAGAATCAGACCATAATTAATATTAGACGCGACGTAACCATAACAAGCAGACATAGTTACGCTAAGAGTCGTTATCTTAGTTAAACGCCTTAAGACGAAAGCAAACCTATTAATTTTATTACAAACTTTATCAATGTGGCCAGTGAAATTTAAGTTCTCGTTAAGTACTACACTCAAAAATGAGACCATGGTAGTCCTTTCAATAGATATGTTTTATACAGCACATTAAGTATATTTGCTGCTCGTCCTTTTATGTTAAAATTTGTGAAATTTGTTTTATTCAGATTTACATTTAGATTAATTAATTTAAGATATTGGACTATATTATTAATTGTGTTATTAATGTCATTTTCATAATTATTTAAATTGTCATTATAATTTGATTTAACAATAATGGAAATATCATCTGCAAACATTATGCATTGATGTTTAGTCACTCTCGGTAAGTCGTTTATATATAATAAAAACAATATAGGACCTAGAACGCTACCCTGTGGTACACCAAACTTATTTATTTTATAATTAGAACGATTGGATGTAGTTGTATTTCTCTCGCTTATTTTATTTATTTCTACGCACTGATGTCTATTTTCTAGATATGTTTTAAGCCAAGAGTGAGAAAGACCTCGAATCTAAAACATTATCATCGAGTCCAAGAATAACATTATGTATTAGATTAAAGCACGCGAGGGTAGTTGAAACCCATTTTCCTCCGGTGTAATAATTTTGAATTTCGTTAAATAGTTGAGCAGTCTTTTTTTGCATGGCCTTTTCAAATACCTTTGATAACACCGGTATTAATGTAACTGGGCGATAGTTACCGATTTCAGATTTATTCTGTTTTTGTGGATAGGTTTCACGATCGAGAATTTAAGAGCCTCAGGAAAGCATCCTGTTTCAAAGGATAAATTAATTAGGTATGTTAATACCTGGGCTAGTTCGTTTTTACAGAATTTTAACACTTTTGTTGAGATTTCATCATACCCACATGAGCTGGAATTATTTAGTGATTGTATAATACGAGTAGTTTCTGTTGAATTCACCGGTTCAAGAAAAATTGACTTTGATATATGATTGATCGTTGATAGTATCTTTCGCTTTTTATCCATATCATATGTATACCTTCCATCAGTTAGGTTTACGTAGTAATCATTAAATATTTCAGCTATTTTTGTCCCATTTGTTATTATACTATTTTCGTATTTCATTTGTGTAATGTAATTTTGTGGGGGTTCGCTTTCCGTTACATCTTTGATGAGTTTCCATGAAGCTTTACAAATATTCTGACTATTCTGGAGATATTTGATATTGCAATTTTTTTGGGCTATTGATATGCACTTCTTAAGCATTTTTGAATACCTCAAGTAAGCTTCTCTGTCCTCGTTAGTTTTTTGTTTATAATACTTGAAACGCAATAATCTTTTTAGTTTTTATGCAAACTTTTAATCCCTTGGAGATCCATTTTGGCTTTGAATTTTTATTGGTAATTTTAATTTTTAATTTCGGAAAGCAAGATTTATAAAGTGTGCAAAAAGATCATAGAATCTATCGAATGCTACATTCATGTTTTTCTCGTTGTAAACATCTGAGAAAGATAGTGACTGTAAGTAGCCACGAAACTTTAGAAGATTTTCATTGCAATAGTCTCCCTTGTGTAAGAACCAGTATTGTAGACTATGAGTATTTTCTATTGAGAATGACAATATTTGGGCAGTATTATGATTAGATAGATGAAGCGGCATTGTCATGCCCTTAGCTTGTTTAATATTACTTAAAATGTGGTCTATACAGTTATTTCCTCTAGTAGGTTCATTTATGTGAATTGTTAAATTAAAGTATTTAGCCATATCTTTTAATTGTTGCGATGCTGTAGATCCCACTAATGTATTTATATTAAAATCTCCAGTGATGATAACTTTATAATGTGTGAATGTCTTTAACAGTTCATGGGTCACCGCTTCCAGCCTCGTTAAAAATGAGTGAGCAAATCTATTGTGAGAGGTGTAAACACATAATATCATTACTTTGTATTTAGGGATTCTTATTCCGCAGCACTCAAATAATTCTGGTAATAAGTACTTGTCGAAAATTTTGAGTTCGTTGCAAGTAAGGCCCTTCTGCAGAAAGATGCAGGTACCACCACGTTTATTATTTCTAGAATAGCTTGCTGCTTGTTTGTAATTTGAGAGAGTAGCATTTTTCGCCTCACCTTTTTTTATAAATGATTCTGAGAAGCATATTACATCAGGTTCTGAATCACAGTCTTTCAGTTCAGAGAGCGTCACTTCTAAAAGGTCCTTTTTTGAGAGCAAACCCGCTATATTTTTGATGCAAAATAATAACACGTTTTTTGTTTAGGTCTTTAACAGATTGATTGGAGGATGTTTTTGGGTTACTGTGTGGAAAAGATAATTTTGCCGTAAAAAAGTCTAATATGGAAGTCTGCTTCTGTCTATATTCACAATTTGTCAGTTTTTGTTGTGATTTCTTTAACACTTTTCCGTTACATCCGCTCCTCTGAACATGGTTTTTGATAAAAGAATAGTTTAGAAACGTTTTCTCGTAATACAAAGAATCAATAAACATGTTAATACTATGACAGGCGTTCTTTAAATAACAATGATAATAATTTTTAGTTTCAATAAAGTGACTATTTTTAAACTTTTTACATATTAATTTTAATTGCGTGTTTATTGAATTATTATTTAAATGTTTACTATTAGTTACATTCATTACAATAACGGTGGCATACTTTAGTAATTTCAATGCAGCATATAATTCTGCTATGGCGGTTACCGGATCATCATCGTTTTCTCCTACACATAAAATTACCTTATCGTATGTGTCTACCTTTAAATTGGTACATATCTTTAGGACTTCTTCCGTAGATGCAAATGGCTTGATGAACGCTGTTACTTGGTAGTCCTCGTATCTGCTATTCATTCTTGACTTAGTGAGTTCTGCCGCGAGACCAATGCACTGTTGCGTCCCCATAATGAAGATATTCTGTTTGGTGAATGCATTATTTTTTTTATTGTTTTCAGTTTTGTCGCGAGATGTAAGCTGTTCTTTATCCCTTTGAGTAGTGAGCTTGATGCTAAGTTGTCGTTTTTGATTCTCTATCTCGGTAATCTCTTTTTTGGCATTCAACAATTGTTCTTGCGATTCTTTCATCTTGTTTTGTAAGGAAATTATCAAGTTGTTACATTTTTTATCACATTTCTTGGAAGAAATTGGAGAAAAGTGTAATGCGTTGTTAGTTAGTAAAGTTCAGAAGTATTTGAGGTGGTAAGTGAGACGTGAAATCCCTTATTTATCTCATTTGTGGTTTTAATTATTGGAGATCGACAGATGTTCTTTAGAACCTCAATTTCCTTTTTTAATTTATTTATTTCTCTTTTGTATTCATTGTTTTCTATTATCGTATTCTCTAACTCATTTTGTGTACTCGAGAGATTAATTTTTAATTCTTTAATTTCTTCCTTCATTTCCGGCATTTCGCATATTTTAATAGCTGAGTAATCTTCACTCTTTGAGAGCATTTCCAAGGAGGATTCCTCTAGTTCATCGCATTCTTCTTCCGTATCGATCCAGCATGAATCTAGCAAAGGAGATGATATATCTACAACTGATTCCGATTTAGGTGATGCAGTTTGTTTAGCTGCTGAGACAGTCTTTTTTCTTAATGTGATGTTTTTATATTCCGTGTGTGAACGTGTAGATTTTAATTCTTTTTTGGCTTTTTAAGCAGATTTTGCATTTCCACGCAGCTTTTTTTTCTGCTTGCATTAATCGATATAGCTTTTCTGAGAAGCCAATACAGTGAAAGTCGAATCTTTTATTGCATTGCGAGCATAATATCGTATCTCTTGCCTCTCTGTTACATTTGCATTTATCACATATAACAGATTGATATCGGCTAGTTTTCATGTCATTATTCTGTTTTCCGTCCATTTTTAATGTTCTTGTTTAATGTTTGTTATTTTTCTTTTTTATAAAATTTGTATAAAAAAAGATATTAGATAATTTTACAAAAGCTAGATTTAAGTGTTAAAAAGAATAAAAATAAAAAATTAATTCGAGGATTTGAAGCCTATCTCGTTGGCAGACCGTGCCCTCACTAAAGACACCACGCGTCACTTATGCTAGTCTTCGAAATTTCTGTTTATATTGTGGTTGCAATGGAATGACAATCAGGTAGTTCATTGACCTTAATTATGGACTGCTGAGTCACAATAGCTATTTCACTTGTAATTACCGTCATAGTCACTATTCACAACGATAAAATTTTAAGTTATTTTTGATAATATCACGTCACTTCATTGCTTACTATAAAATTTTATTTACTTTCTAACGGTACTTGATCTTAGCTTCACGTATATATATATATATATAATTTAGCTGTTAATATGTAACTTTTCGTTTAATTACGAAAAAGATCTACAGAGCTTCGATTTAAAACAGCCGCACGGTCGGATGTACACGACACTCTCCGTGTGTCCACGAAGTGTCCGCCGCGCTGCCCCAATGCGTGATGGCGAACTTCACATGTCTTCGAATGTTTTTTTCTTATTTCTCAGACATGCAGGTTTTCTCGCGATGTTTTCCTTCACCGCCGAGCACGTGGTAAATCAGCACTTAAAATTGCAATTAACAATTTCATTGGTGCCGGCGGGGATCGAACCCGGTTTGCTCGCATACTGTGAAATTTACAGCGAGCGCTAACCATCTGAGCTACCACGGCTTCGCAAACATTAGTTTTATAAAATAAAATGAAATGTATTGTTTTATATCATAGAGGGCAAACGAGCATGCGGTTCACTCGTAGCACGCGGCACGGTTCTTTGAACGCCTTCAATTTAGTCGTGAAATATTGCTTTCATTTTATAATCTATAGATGGAACTCACACTATCGCCTCATTTCCTGTATCATCTACGATACTTCTAAATTATTTGTCTTTAAAAATCCACTTCCGAACACGGGCTTTTTATTTATTTATTTACACTTTCATGCATAAAAGAGTACAGTACCTACAAGTGGCGGACGTAGTGCGAAAGAGTTTTTTCTCCCTGTCGTCCATTAGACTAGGCAAAGATAATGCAACTAAAAATGTAATAATCAAAAGAAAAGGAGAATTAAAAAAGTTAAAAAAATATAAATATAAAACGTTCTTCAATTCCAGGGAAGAGTTGCTTTAATCGTCACGCCTGACGGGCAGATTGACGACAGCAGTAGCAGAATAAACAGAGAAAGAGATAGAGAGAGAGAGAGAGAGAGAAGTGAAGTAAGCACCTTTGACGATGCTTCTCGTCGCAAGTTTGGGAGTTTTACGCGTGAGCAAAATGGCGTTGCCTACATCTTTAGTGAGCCACAATATATTTTTGTTATATCCTTTTTTTTCTTTAAAAAGGTTACCGCCTACGTAACTACTTTTTACTTATATACTAGGATTATTTCTGTACCGTGATGGATTTTTACATATATATTTCACAAGGACATACATGTAGACATGAAACAATTATTTGGAGGCCATATAGAATACTTATTTAGTGCGGGATTCAAACCCGCGGCCCTCAGCGTTCCAAATCAATAGTAAATTACTGATCCATGAATCCGGATCCTTTAGTCGCCTCTTACGACATCCTCAGAAAGAAATGACGTGATGGATTCCCTGACGCTCCCACCACACGGCATTTTATCAGAATTACTATGTCGCCACAGCGCTTTACAAGTCGTTTACGGTCCTGTTATGTGGTCATAATATGTAAATGCAATTTAATGACAGAGATTAAACTTAACCAATTTACTTAATAAATTATACACATAAATAAATTTCATAAGGACAAACATCCAGACAAGGAACAAATACGTAGGTCATACAAATATTTGTCCCGTGCGGTATTCCAATGCGTAACCCTCAGCGCTGCAAATCATTACTAAGCCACTGCACTACGGAGCTGTCAATGAGAGCATCCACGACTTTTCTTTGGAACGAGGTGAAATATTTGACAGATCTCATACCGAGGAAGTTAATTTGTTAGCAAAATAAATGGACCTATGTATCATTCAGTAGTATTATTTAATTCGATTCGCAAATAATTAACAAATTCGGATATTCATAAGTAGAAAAATTAAAAAAAAAGCGTTAAAAATGTGTGATCAAACCACTGCTCGCATTGTTTAGTGTATTAATATAACACTCAAGAAACTGGTAAACTTTTATTTAAAACTAACTTCTTACTTAAATGACATTGTGTAACAAAAACTTCACCTCGGTGCAAACTAGCGACATCTGTTGAGCGGAAGATTATTAGCCCTCATTGTCGAAATTGACTGCAAACTTATTACTTCTTTAATAAAAAAGGAGTAAAAGTAATGAAGATTACCAACATCTTTTTCGGTGCAAGCAAAGATTGATGCAAATCGAGTTTACACCACGTTTGCATTCAACGATCATATTCTGCTTCGTTGCGTGTAAGACGCTTGTGTAAACGATTTGAGGCGCTGTTCTTTGAGGGGTGCGATTATGTAGTTTAAGTTTTCATGCATTTCTAATACGAGCGATGGAAAGAATACGTCAGTTTATTCGTACTTTTATATACATGGAGGTTTTTTTATTTTACATATGTGTGAAAAACGAGCACAAAGTCCACCTGATGGTAAATGGATGCTATGACCCAAAAACAGACTCATTTATATTTATCCTCCATTAAAATTAAGATGCAGATGCGTTGTCACCCCTAAGGACTAAGATGGTATGCCTCGTTACCAGTTAAAACGGTGTCCGGTTCTCTACATTCACCATACGACACACAACAGCATTAAGCTGATATTTTACGCATTTATACTGTCAGAGCGTAGTTCTACCCGTCGAGCCGACCCATTGGTGTTGCAGCCGTAATGCAGCAGCAGCATGGCTTTACCACGTAAAAAATAAACTAAATAATTACTTATAAGTATTAGAGTTCTGCTAGGTGGTAAACATAGAAAATTGTTGTTTTTTTTTAAAGCTTTTATTAGCAAAAAGAGAATACAACTTATTTCATTGGAAAGGTACAACCAGATGCGATCCTAGTACTCCTACTGCGTGGTAGGACTCCTTCCACGCCTAGGAAGAAATCCATCTGGTAAGTGCAAAGCTTTTACCTGTTGCTACATCTGAATATTAGTCCCTACTTAGCATTCACACGTTACGAGACTAAGGAGAATTAAATATTTTTTTTCTCAAAACAGCTTATTTAGTAGGGTCTTAATAGCTTTTTCTGCAATGTATTTTTTTTAATCAATCCAATTATGTTACAAAAGTAAAAGATAAGCCTGTATGCATGTTCCAATCCTGGGCACATGAAAATCGTGTAATGGCGGTGTAAAAATGTCCACTTTCCCATATCATCCCGTGGGTGGAAACTGAAGCAGGAGATGGGCTGCTGAATCTTCCTGATAGCAACCCAAATAAACTGCGTACGGAACAATCCGCCTTTTTAAGTGTGACAACAAAAATCCTTCCTATGAGACAATCTATGTAGGCGTTTTTTCAGCTGTGGATATTCATTGGCTGTAATTAACGGAATAGAATTGTGGGTAGATACATGCTATAAATTATTTTTGTTTGTCTGATTGGTAGGTTTCTTCACGGTGTTTTCTTCACCGCAGAGCACGTAGGGAACATGTGTTAAAAAAGTGTGGGAGGACAAGATGTTGTCAGAACACAAAATATCTCCCAGAACACATTTCTTCGCGATACAAGGAACATAAACTGCACGTATATACACGTATATTATTATTAAATGCCCTACGGTGGTGTACCGCCAGGTAATTTTTCCTCCTTACTGATATCATTTTCCAAGATTTTATTTACGTATGTTAAAATTTTTTATGTTTATGATACAAAAATTTAGCGGAACAGTTTTGTTATTTATGGCAACTTTTTAATATTACCTTAGATAACAAGAGGTATTTGCTCCATTATATCTGATGCAAAGGCGGCGGCCGTCTAGGGTATAGATCTGAGGCTCTAGATATAGGATTTTTGTGTGTTTTTATAGTTCTGAATATTTGTGATCATGATGAAACATGAATATTTATGTATATTAACATAAATATTTGACATTGAATAATATTAATTTTACGAATAAAATTCGTAAAATTAATATTATTCAATGTCATCGGATATTAATTAATTTTTTTTAATGTTACTGTCTTTCTTACGTTGCACGCAAAGAAAAATTTTTACTGGCAAGATATGGATATCTACATGCCACAGCACCCACTTACAATCAGGCAGACTATGTTCTCGCTTCTCACACTTATTCTATAAAAAAAGCGGCTTATATTTTGGATTAAAGCCTTTTTAACACAAAATAATGACACCATATTTGTGTTACTCCCGTTTCTGAACGGCTGGACATTGGACTCTTCCAAGATAAGGAATCTTTCTTAATCTCTTCGATATGATAGCAGGCTGATTTACCATAGCATTGCTAGACGTTTCGCTCACATCCCCGGTCTGGGTGTTTTACGCATGGCGTAAACTAAATACTGATACCGCCACCTATCGGAAACCAGGAGTTCTTACTAGCAATTCCCAATGTTGGAATTTATACAGGTTGAAATGGGGTGGTGTATTCTTATGGTGCCACTCTATGGCGTAATAAAAAATTATATGTGTTATTTATACACCAGTTGATAAAATATAAAAATAATGTAGTGTCGTAATGGCGTACGGGGATTAACTAACCTATTTCGTCGCTTGTGTGTTAGGGGCGGAAGATGGAAATTAAACATAGGCATATTAACATATTTTCCTAAAACTACTGAGCATTCATCATCATCAATACAGACCTTCAGAAGTCCACTGCTGAAAATAGTCCTCTCCCTTCAAAAATGCCACAAAGCATGGTCCTCGGCATCCTTTATCTTCCTACATTTCTTACCAGGTCGTCACTTCATCCAGTGGGAGTCGCCCTACACTCCGATTACCAGTATGAGTCTGCCACTCGAGAACCTTTCATTCCCATCGGTTGTCGACTTTTCGTGGACAATGCTTGCTGTGAGGCAATCTATGGGAGAGGTCTGTGTTCAGCAGAAGACATTCGAAACAGTGTAGCGACGGAATAAAGGAAACTCAGGTATAGATGTAGGTATCCATGGCCTCCTCTTACCATCAGGTGAACTAGGCTCATTTGAAATAAAAGTAAGGAGGTTTTCACTTTGGCTCATTTGTAAAATTAACTTTAAAAAAATAATATCCAAAGTGCTAAGATATAGCGTGGAGAAGAAAGCTCCGACTTCAGAATGTGAAATTGTTTTATTCTTTTTAGCTTTTTGAAGTAGACTTTTTACTTTTTGTTAATATTTAAAAAAAATAACCATTTGAGTAGATTAAGGAGTATCCTAATCTCAATATTGTCTAAATCTAAGTTAAATGAATAAATACGCGTTGCAAAGGAAGTTATTAAATCCTCGAATTCATAAGCAAATATGAAACATATTTTATTCTCCTTTTTTTGTATTCGGGTTACTTTTTATTGAAAGTTAAACGTTTTGAACCTTTGAAGTAGACTAAGGAATATCACAATCTCAATATTGTCTAAATGGTTACATTAAAATCTTCATCTCCTATTTTGCCACTCCTCTGAAGTATAACCTATATATTAAAAAAAAAGAATCATCTAAATTTATTTACACTTGGCAAAGATATCCTGTAACATAAATACAAAAAAATATAATGATTTTTTATATTTACGTGAATACTACACGACGAAGCTAATTTTACAGTTTTTATTTTAACTTTAACTTCCGACGTTTCGAGTACTCTACAGCATCCACGGTCCCTCGGGAATTAAAAAGTTAAAATTAAACGCGATTTTCAAATATTACAAAAAATTTCTTTATGAGAGTAAACCCATAAAATTTACGTCGACATGGTCTCTGCACGACGACGTTCAGAGAGCGTCTCGTTTAACTAACGATTAGCGGTCGTCTTGTACTTTACTCTCCACAGGTCTTGCATTTTAATTTACTCGGATCTTCTTATTTAATTTGTTATTGCTACTAAAGATGTAAGCATTATTTAAATAAAATCTGCGTAATAAACCAAATAGTTGTGTCTTACCTA
This sequence comes from Parnassius apollo, assembly GCA_907164705.1. NCBI lineage: Eukaryota > Metazoa > Arthropoda > Insecta > Lepidoptera > Papilionidae > Parnassius > Parnassius apollo. The sequence goes on from CAJQZP010000649.1 coordinate 15,387, forward strand.
TTTTGAAGAGCACCTCGCGTCCTCTGTCAATCACGTGCACTGTGCCCGTCACCACTACTCCCAACGCCACTACACTAGTAAAGACGCAGTATCACCTCTAAATGAGACATCATCAGGTGCAGTACACCCTGCGGTGGCTGACCGCTGAGACTATAATATAATGTAAGGCGCAGTTGGGTGAGGGCGTTTTATTTTATTATACGGGTCTTGGCAGAATAATTAACATATTTAATATAACTTTTTTCCGCAAAATGACGCCTGATTCTATTAATGATTTATAATTAGCTACTCTTAAAAATTACGTAGGTAGCTTCTCGCTTTTACGGCTCGTTAATCGAGAGATCAATGACCTGTGTTTTCATCCATATCCATACAGTACAAAATATAAAAGTCCACTGCTGGGGATTTTGCCATCCTTGCCACGCTTGGCAGGCAGGTTGCTAGCCTCAGTAGTTTATAATTTTTAGTTGTTTTCAGGGAGATGCTGCTGCCCATCTCCTATTTCAGTTTCCCTCTTTCGTTTTCAGGACCCACACGGGAGGATATGGGACAATGGATATTCTTTCACAGCCACTACATGGATATGAACGGGAGTTTTGTAGGTCAGAATATTTCAATTAATTCAAGAATTTCTTTATTTTGTAATCTAATTACAGTTAAAAAAAATTTAAATAGTAATTTTTACAAATTTTGTGTCACATTAGTAAATTGTGGCATAGAAACAAATTTTGACCTGATTTGCTTATCACATTTCAAGGTTTGTTTAGTGAAAGTGCATGGAGTACTGCTATCACCTATAGACAAGTGTTGCAAAATTCACTCACACGCACACAACACACAAATTCGACTTGTAAATGCTGATGCTTATTGGTAACCTTGATTTGGTTGGAACCAATCTTGACATCATCGAGTATAGGCGCAGAGTATCCAGCCCCTCTGTATTATAAAAGATGCAAGTTGGAGAGTATTCGCAGGAAATAAATGCTTTCATTCCTCCCTCTCTTTTCCACTATCGGACAATCAGAGAGTAGGCGGTCTCCACCCCTTTGTTGTCGATATTCCAAGGATTCGAACCAAACGTTTGCTTCGTCTTTTGTAATGCGTACAGCAAAGAGGTGGAATAATTTTTCGGGGTGCGTCTTCCATCCAAACAAAATCTAGGTATCTTCGAAGCAAGAATGAATAGGCTTTTGTTACGCTAAGATAGTGCGAATTATCATCTTCATCACCACTTACCACCAGTTGGGATTTTAGGCAAGCGCTGGCTTATAATAAGTATAAAAATAAGTGTCAATTGCCTCAATCGCTATACTGTCATCGCTGCTGGTAATAAGAAGGCTGGTTCTTTTCTCACTCAAAAGCTAAGTATAGCCATTCAGCGAGGAAACGCGGCCGGCATTCTCGGCATTAAGCCGCGGGGAGGACTGTATGATAAGTTACGTTTTTACTTTACAGTGTTTTAATATCGTATATTATATTTTAATGTTATCTAAAAAAATTAATGCTAGGTAGGTTTTGTTTATTTCAAATATATTACTTAGCTTACTGTTTCATACTTATATACAAACAGAATCAACTACGTGTGCAATTCAACGAGCCACTCTATACCACAACAGGACCAATGTTTGTACTGTCCGGGATGTATCAACATTGCCCCTTTCACGTAGCTTCAGGAAATAAAACATTTCAGCTATCCATTGACAGGAATCAATCATAAATTTGTGACGGCTTGTCATATGATTAAAAATAAAAAGCAACACAAATTTCACTATGTAGAGGCGGTGTATGAATATCCACTAAACTTTGAAGTGTGCGGATTGCAGGAAGAATAAATGAGGACACGCGTAAACTCCACGGCTGGTTTATTACGACTGTTCGACTGACGTAATGCTGATCACATATTAATTTATAACTAAGTCCACAATACACAGGTACCGCACTACAACTGGTTGACCTAAGTGTGGAAAGAGGCGACAGCACAGTGAAATAAGAGACGGGAGGCAATGTCTTCCTCATAGCAGCTAAAAATAATAAAATACTGTGCTTGCCAACCCGCTTACAGAGCGTGTCAACTATGGCAGACATTCATTATAGCATCTAAAAATAATAACTTCCGTGTTAATTTTTTTCTGTCGCCTCTTATAACACTCGGGTGACGATTTGGAGTAATTAATATTCTTACGCCGCCATTACATGATTTATTTTAACAAATTAATCACAACCAAAAAGTCCCTTCGAACAATGTCAGATAGTAAATGGTATTTAATAATACTATTATTTGTCTAACATTGTTTGTGCAATAAAGTTTACCAAAATATGCATAGTTTTGTTTGTTGTTCACACGTGAGTGACAGGTTCCAGCAGCGCATAAGTTATTATGCATATTGGTTCATGATGCGAGATCCTGCAATAACATTTTATAAAAAACAATTTTTTTTTTATTTCTCATAATTTTTTAATAAAAAAAGTAACATTCATTCTGTAAACACCATGAACCAACACAAGTTAGTGGTACCAGTTTCTCGACTCCACGGAGTCAATAATTCATTCTTGGGGCAATGCGTACTTGAAAATTGACTGTGAGCTGTAGGTATTATTTTCAAACCAGTCGTAAAAAATGGTTTTCAAATAGTAATATGTACTCAAAATATTACTGTAGGTATATATATTTCTTATATTTATCTCTATTATATAAAAACCAATTGCTGTCCATTAGTCTCGCAAAAACTCGAAAATGACTTGACCGATTTTGATTAATTTTGTGTGTGTATTTGAGTGGGTGGTTTTGAAATTCACTTGAATCCGTTAGGTGGCGCTTTTGTCAAGATCAATAAATCACGCGTGCATAGCCGGGGCGGATCGCTAGTAATAAATAAAATTATTCTATTAAACAACTAGGAAACCAATTTATTTAAATTAATATACCATTTTTTTAAATTAACTGTAGGAACATTTTTAATAAATTCTTAACAAGCTTTATCTGATTAAAAAAAGACATGTAAAGCCTAAATCGTTTAATTGCACACGTTCTTAACTTTTTACCCGTTGCAAGCGCGTAAGTTTTATTCGGACGCTTTGCGCTAGTCTGCGCTTTCAAAGTTATAAAATTAGGTTAAAAACTATATAATAATATTACCATTAGAATACTAGGCTATAGTCTATTCGTTATAAATTTACAGCCTTTTTACGTCCCATGGTTATATTTTCTTAAAGGGTATTAGCGCAAGGAAGTGTCCGTTGCTCTGCCACGATGCGCGTTTTCAAATTTTACATGTTTTGAAAAGTATATACCTAGCCATGCTGTAGCTGTATTACGAATGACCACGCTCTCATAGAATACCAACGTAAAATAACAAACTAATGATGCTCTGTTTCTTATGGTGAGTGTATATAACCGGATACCCTACTCACTGGAAATCAGGTATTCAATTATAGTCCTCTGTGGTTGCAACGCATCTGCATTTTGACTTTTCGAGGATAGACGTAGATGCCTATTAGCCACAGCGTCAATTTAACATTAGGTGGACTTTGTACTCGTTTGTTACCCTTATTCTATAAAAAAATATAAATGCCTATCTTATTTAATTCTAAGATCGCAATAATTATTAAGCACCTGGGTAAGAGTAAACACAAGAACACGAGTATATTAAATTACTTTCTTTCATTTGTCAAACGTGCAGATATCCTCACGATGTTATCCATCACTGTCGAACACGTGGTAAATAAGAACTTTTGAATTTCAAAGGTATTAGCGGGGATTAAAGCTTGAATGCTTGCGTACTGTGAATTTTACTACGAACTCTTAGAAATATAAAACGTAGTAGGCTAGAGTCTGAGCTACTACGGCACGAAATAGAAGAGGAACATTACTATGCAAGAGCTGTGCAGTGTAATGCAGCGCTATTTTGCTAGATGAACGTATCGCTGGTAGCGACGTAAAAGAGAGCACGTCTTGTGAAATTAAGCCAGTATTACTTCGAGTACGCTTTGCTATGCAAAGAAGATTGTAACTTCTTAATTGAGAATTGTAATAGGTTCGATTTTTGTAGGTTCAATTTTCTTTTAATTTAAAACACTACTAAGATATTGCACCTGTAGTAAGTGATTACTGAGGCCCATATAAATGTACATCGATTTATAATTAAAAATATAAATATAGATACATTGTGATCTCTAAGGAATCGGATGGAATATCTCAATTATAAAAAAGGATCCAGTTTTGACGTGAATACGTCTTTTAATTTGCTTTCATACGGGAAGGCAATTATGAAAACTGGTAATAACAAAATTGGGGATACAACATCTACCTGTTATTTCACGCTGATAATCTGTGAGAGCGTGGTCTTACCCCGATTGAGCCGACTCGTTCGTGTTGCAGCCACTATGCCGCTATAGTTTGGCTTCACTACGTAAAATTTGCACCCCCATATAGAACTTGTTTGCTCGACACTAACGAACAAACATTATTGTCGTGTTCACGAATGTATCGACATCGCTTTGATGTTGCGTTAAAAAAGCAATTTAATTATTATTTGTACCGGATAAAATATTTATTACTTTTTTCTGTCTTGTTTTTTTAACACTGAACGTATTTTAACAAAACAAAATGTACGACGTCATATCTGAGTGAGTTGAACGATGCAGAGTCAAATCGAATTGAATGGACCATCTCGACTGGGAAAGTATCGGCGTAAAATATCTATTTACGTATAAAAGACCATTGCTGTACATAGTCCTATCCCACAACTTGCCTCGTAGGGGTTCTGACATAGTTACTACGCTTGGCATGCGGGATGGATCCGCAGTTGGCCAACACGCCTGCAAAGCGTGTTTTAAGTTTCCCTCTGTCGCCTTTTATGACAATCATGCGACGATATGCGGTAGTGGGTATTCTGACACCGCCACTACACGGTCAAGTTATCTAGTGGCTTACTTTTGCCATATCTAAATGTTAAGCTGAATTCTGTTTAAGAACTGTTGGTAGGTCACAGAATAGGTGCATGTCTTAAAGTTTCACTTCACGCGATCAAGCAAAGTTCGGCAGTAGCATGTTCCTTTAACAATTCAAACAATATAAAACTGTGGTTGCCAACCTGCTTACCACGCATGGCAACTTTGGCACAATATGCACTATGAGGCAATCTATTTGGGAGGACTGGGTTCAGCAGTGGACGTTTAAAGGTTTTAATGGTAATGGTAAACTACTAGATTTACTTTTTAAAACAAAACGGTGAGTGATTATATGTTAGTGGTGGCTTCGTCGTACATTTACGTGGTAGAGCCATGCTGCAATTATATTAGTAGTATAGTTGTAGCGCGAATGGGATGACCGGGGGAAGAACCACACTCTCACAGAATGCCGGCGTGAAATAGTGGCTTTGTGCTGCTGTGTTTCGTGTGGTGAGTGTAGAGAACCGGAGACCCTTTTTTACTGGAAACGAGGCATTCCATCTTAGTCCACGGGTAACAACGCATCTGCATTTTGATTTGTAATCGAAGATAGATGTAGATGTCTATGGGTCACAGCAACCACTTACCATCAGGTGGACTGTGTGCTCGTTTGTCACCCTGTCCTATAAAAAAACACACGTACAGAGTCCACTCTAACGAACTAATATTTGCTGTGAAGTAGACGCGTGTATCGACTTTTTTACCTTTTGACAACGAGTCACAAAATAAATCAGGTTATTTGACACAGGCTACGTATACCGATACTGATTGAACTGTTATGAAGGTAATCTTATAAATATGTTATTATGTGTGCTTTATTTAGGCCGAATCTATCTGACTAACTACGAATTATTTTAGCTAACCAGATTTTTAATTATTTTTAAATAAATAAACGTTTATTATATTTTAACACGCCTTGGGCGTTACACGCACAGTAAAATATTACGTAAATACATAATTAATGATGATGCCCAATAAATGAGGACTTTTTTTGCCATCGCGGTAGAATTTTTAAATGAAGTTGAAATAATACTAGTTTTTACGGATTTTATCGCGTATACTTAACTATAAATACCCGACGTTTCGAACGCTTTACAGCACCCATGGTCACGGGGGGGACTGAGATGTTCAATGTCCAAATGTCATAGTTAACAGCGGTTTTCATAGATAAAAATTAACTTTTGTTCCGATCTACACAGTATGAACTGGACCCAGTGACTGACTTTAATATCTCCGTTAAAATATAACTGATAGAAAAAAAAATAAGATTGAACTGCGAAACTGGAAATTTTGAAACAGATTCAGAAGAATCAGAGGTAGAAGTAGAACAAAATATCAAGAAAGGAAAGAAAAGAGTTGCAAAGCCAGAAAAGTGGGAAAAAATATATCAAGAAAAAGAAAAATGCAGGACCATATATTACGTGAAATAAATGACTGTCGGTGTAAATGTAAAGATAAGTAAACGAGAAAAACCATGGAGGCAATAAATAAAAAAAATATTAATTTTGAAAATCACTCGCAACAAAATATATATTTACAGGACTGTCTTGAAGAAATAGTTCCAACTAGATTCCGACCTCGTACTGAAGTCAAAAATGAAGCTAGAAATCGGCGAGTATTTAAGTACTATATTACTTTCAAGGGTAAGAAGATCGAATTATGTCAGCAGGCCTTTTTTAGCTATACATGGAATAAAGAGAGACCGATTAAAATGCAAAGTACAGCATTTTGAAAAAGACATTACTGATGGTCGAGGACGTGGCCGAAGCAAGATAATATACACTGAGGCTGTAATTAAAAAAAATCATTCATTTATAGAAAATATCACCGCAAGAGCGTCGCACTATTCTCGATCTTCTAGCAAACATAGGATCTATGTTGATTCTTATCTTAATATTGCTCAACTTCACCGCGATTTTCTTAAACACAATACCGATTTAGATGTATCAGTCACTTATGAAAAATTTCGAGAAATTTTTAATACAGATTTTAATATTTCGTTCGCAGTTCCTCGTAAAGATGTATGTAACACTTGAGAAAAATTTCAAGTAGATATTCAATCTGCTGAAATTATTAAAGACAAGGATAAAGTTGCAAGTTTAAAATCGGAGCGTGAATTGCACTTGCGCAAAACCGAAGTATTTTTTTAAAAAGTGTAGTAGTTCAGAAAAGGAAGACAAAAATGTGAATAAAAACAAATTATCTATTTGCTTCGATTTTGAAAAGAATCTGCCATTGCCGGTCACTAATGTAACTGATGAATATTATCTCAGACAATTATTCATAATTTTGGTATACATAATGTGACGGCCTAATATTATTATTAATAATTAAATTCAATATAGAGGGGCATCAAAAATAGTCTCAATATATATAGATATATATATATATATATATATATATATATATATATATATATATATATATATATATATATATATATATAAAGTTAATATGAATATATTTCAGACATTAGACCAATAACAGTAAATTAAAGGCAAAATATTGTCTTTCATAATAAATAAATTTATTTAAAAACTTGAAAAAATATTTAAAATAAGATAAATAATAGAAATACAAGTCGAAAATATTATAAAAATAAAGATAAATAACATTTATAAGATAATTAGAAAATTTGTTAAAAATTGTCTAAGTCTTGGAAGGAGTTCATGTATAAAAGAAAGTTATGGAAGGTGTTCATGTATAGATGTCTTGTATGGAGGAGCTGTCGGAGATACATACCTGTAGTTGTACAAATATATGGGGTGGTCGGGAGCCCGACTGCTTGAAGTACTGTAGCACAATGATTAGTCCTATATTAGGGACTTATGATATTAAATTCAATGATACAAAAGCAATACTATAGAAGGTTTCCATGATGAATTTGCATTGCAATAGTGAGGTCGTGGGTTGAAGTCCTATATATTGACTTATGAAAGTAAGGTCTATGATACAAAATCAATACTATAGAAGGTCTCTATGATGAAATTGCATTACAATAGTAGGGTCGTGGGTTCGAGCCCTATATATGAATGACTTATGAAAGTAAAGTCTATGATACAAAAGTATTATTATAGAAGGTTTCCTTGATGCATAAGCATTTTATGGGGTGGTTGGGGGACCGACTGCTCCTAGTACTGTAGCAAAGTGACTAGTCCTTATTAGGGACTTGAAAAGGAATATTATGGTGGCATGTATGCTGCTTCACGATCAATTGGTCCGAGGTAAACTTGGGCTCGCTAACCGATGTGTCCTAGACATAAATTATCATCTTGCCGGTGGTAAGCGGGTTTGTTGTAGCAATACGGCTTTTCCGTGAACATCGCACACCCATACCGTTTGTGGGCGACGTTGTAAGCATAGCGATGCGTCTTCTATCTTTCGGATTGGGATGAGTGTGTTTGGTAGCACTTTTAAGTGTAACAGGCATACTCAACTTCATGTCTTAGTGCATTAGCGCAATGAGACGTGGAGTTTTGTTCAATAGCGTCTTAGTAGCGCTAACTACTATGATACGTTGGTAATATTTTTTAGTTAACAACAATACAAACTTTGTTAACAAAGTCGATAGGGATCATGTGGGTATGTTGTGAGGGGGCGCCACCCGTATGATAGTTGCATTGATGCAAATTTTGCTAATAATTACTTCTCTAACTTAGGTAAACGTCTGGTTGAAAACTTATTACCGTCCCCTATGTCTTATAATTCTATTCATGGCATAAATAACATTAAATGTCCCTCTTCATGCAATTCCTTTGTTCTTTTAGCAACAGATACAGCAGAAATTAACACAATCATCTGTAACTTATCTAACGACTCCGCCCCCGGGTGGGATAACATCCCTACTGCTTTTATTAAAATGGCCAAAAATTATCTCACTCCTGTCCTTTGTCACGTGTATAACCTCTGTTTCGAAAAAGGCTGCTTCCCCTCTGTTTTCAAAAAAAGCTATTGTTACACCCATCTATAAAAGTGGAAATAAAGATGAAATCGAAAACTATAGGCCTATCTCTGTACTTCCAGTTCTGGCAAAAATTTTGGAAAAGCTTATTAACAACCGCATTAACAAATTCCTTTACAAAAACAGCTTGCTATCAGATAATCAATTTGGCTTTAGAAATGGCGTCTCCACTGAAGACGCAGTTCTGGCACTTTCCGACACTATCTGTAAGCACCTAGATGCAGGCTATAAATGTGTCGGCGTCTTCCTGGATCTTGCAAAGGCGTTCGACTCTGTTTCAATTCCAACATTATTACATAAACTATATCACATTGGCATAAGAGGGACACCCCATAAACTATTCACAGACTACCTAACGAATCGCCTACAGCATCTAAAACTTGGTGACGTTATCAGCCAGTCATCTCCCATTACTTACGGCGTTCCTCAAGGCAGTGTACTCGGCCCGACATTGTTTTTGATATACGTGAATGACCTCTGTAGCCTCAAACTTCCCAATTGCGATATATTTACTTATGCGGATGATACCGCGCTGATCTTCAGTGAAAAGAGTTGGTATTCTCTTAGAATTACGACTGAATCAGGATTACGACATATATCAAATTACTTAAGATCACATCTATTAACACTTAATGTATTAAAAACCCAATTTGTTCCTTTTACGATACGAAAATCTACCTTACCACGCTCGGACTTTGCTCTC
>CAJQZP010000650.1:0-20832 GCA_907164705.1 Parnassius apollo
GCTTAATAGGATGACCCATCTACTATATTGTTTAAGTATGTAGTCTTAAATAAATTAATAAGAATTTACACAACAAATAAACAACACTACGGTATAATACAATATGCAAAAACTATTCCGCAAAGCTTCACAGCAGTTATAAAATGCTGGCAAAATTGACAAGGATACCATGCACAACTATTTTATGTCGGGTAATTATTTAATTATGACATAATATTATTTATTAAATAGTAAGCTCCATAGTTTGATATACCATATCAGGCTCGAAGGATCAAATTGTTTAGTAATGTGGTTTTAATACCATTTACAGGTCACTAATATTTCATGTAATGACTTGGTCTGTTAACAAGAAATTATAATAGCAACTTTTTCGGCGAATGTCAGCTGTACTTCAGTATGTGCACCCTGCTGATTTACGGAAGCCCCTGAGAAATAACTGATAATTCAAAATTTTCGAATTCAACCGAAAACGGTAAACTCTAAACTTTACAAACAAGTGATTGGCAGCATTATTTTTTTATTGTAGTTGTAGTTCCTAGTTTTTTTTTCACAATCAAATATTTCTTTTTCTTTCTTTTTCGAGGAGCGTGTAATGTATGCTCATGTGAATGTACAATAGATCAATTAAGTCGGTATGAAATCTACGGTCAAGATCACAAGACATGTTATTTATTCCCCGAACCTCCCTCCCTACCTTGTATTAAAACTGAGGTGACAAACGAACTTGCGTTCCACCTGATGGCGAGTGGCTACTGCAGCCCATGGACACGAGAAATACGAAGCCACCATTGAGCACTAAGATAGAACGTCGCACACCTTGTTATTATACTGGCTTACTTAACTCTTTCAAGCGTAACGCTGCAGTGAAAGCTCTTCTATTTGGCGAGATAAATAAATCTATGTGCGAAATAGCAGCTGAAATAGTGCTTGTACTTTTGTAGTATGTTCAGAAGATTATATAGAGCTAATTTAAGTTGACGGGCAGATTGGCAACAGCAGTTTTTTTATTATTAAAGGCTACTGCTAATTACGGTCAACTGTAGTTTTTGTTATTTTTTAGTTCATATTAGTAAAGTACTGCTGCTCAACTCATGTTTCATTTCCCTTTGTCCCCTCTTACGTTATTCATTGAACGACATATTAGTTGTTTTTTTTAATAGGATAAGGGTGACAAACGAGCACATAGTCCACCTGATGGTAAATGGACGCTATGGCCCATAGACATTTACATTTAACCTCGATTAAGAATCAAAATGCGGATACGTTGTCACCATTGAGGACTAAGATGCATGCATACGAAACACAGTTGCATTAAAATGTTATTTTACGCTGGAATTCTGTCTGAGTGTGGTACTTCCCCGGTCGAGTCGACCCATTCATGCTACAACCATAATAGCTGCAGCGTAGCTCTACCACGTAGTTATTAGTAGTTTCTCTTACACCCCAGCGACGACGTTTAATTATCCGATATTGTTTAATCCTTTCAGTAACTGAACGTGAAGTTATCAACGAAATTCTTAACGTTAAGAACACAAAAAATCATTGTCTCGCTTACGTTTGGTACATCAACAATATAAACCTTCAGAACCTAAAGAAAGCTGGCAACTTCGTGGACATTCTTAACAGGAGCTTAGATGCAGAAGCTTCCAAACTATTGGCTGGTCTAAGAGATGTGAGGCTACCAGAGAAAATTGAAACAACAAACATACAAAAGTAAGTAGTAAAAAGTCAGCTTAAAATCTGTTTTGTGTTAAATTGGGAACACCATATCATGCTGAGCATTTTAATAGACGAATAATTATTGATATTATTTTTCTAATGTAAATTTTAAATTAGTTATTTTATTCACTGACTGTTTAACTATGACGTCATATCCCGCCAAGGTTCGATTTCTTGTACACTTCTCATATTTATTACCACAACTTGTTCTATCTCGGTTTCATAAAAAATACACAAAACTTTTTTTGTAGATGTATGAGGTATATGTCCATACTGAAATAAATATTTTAATATTTATTTAGGAAATGAGCAAGGCTCAACTGATGGTTAATTGACAGCTTACTCAAGACAACAGGTGCATTGCTGGTCTTTTATGGGGAAGTAAGGTAGGGAATGGGACCAAAAAGATCATTAGTTATTCACAAGTTTCCTTAGTCATGTCAACACTACTGCTGGTGACAATAAATTTCAAAATTCGCTAATTAAGGAATAACATAAAACCTAATGTTGTTACAAAATATGAATTGAAATATATAGTTAAAAAAACGTAACAAAAGAACGTAAGACATAAGTAATGATCGTATTATTCTTATCTCTTTATTTTCATCCGCGTGGAATTTATAACGATTGGATCTCATGAGCTTCAATTGTTTTGCGCAGAACCTTAATTATTTTTCTTAAATAAAAGTAGCCTAAATTACTCCGTATAACATTAGCTATCCGCCAGTGAAAGTTAGAGATTTGTCGAAACACACAGACAGAGAGACAAAAGATTTAAAAACAGTTTTTTTTTATTATAAGTACCGTATATACGTTCATATTTATTTAATAAAAAGCTATTATTTTGTCATTACAAACCGACACTTCAATTTTATTTAATTATATAGATGTATAGATTAACAAATTTAATAATAAACCATCTTTTTTAGGTATACTGTTGAATGGATTGGTCGCGATGGACTTGACACGGAAACTCGTGGAGAATATCTTAACCAATTTATATCACACTTCTACAAAAATATTATCAAGCTCGTTGAGAGGTTCGTTTGAATTTAAGAAATAATGAAATTTTTGACCGCGGCATCTCTTTTTCTCTTTTGTAAAATAAAGTAATATCCACACTAAGATTGTCTTCTGTATCGTGGGGGCAGTTTACATATATAAATTTTACAAGAGCAAACATCCAGGCCCGGAACAATTATTATTTGTAGGCCCTGCAAATACTTGTTACATGCGGGTTTCGAACCCTTTCTGTATTATAGTTGTAGCACGAATAGGTTGGCGCGTCTTGGTTAGGACCACTCTCTCACAGAATAGCAGCGTAAAATAACAGCTTAATGCTATATACACTCACCACTTATATAACAGTTTTGTAAGTGGTGAGTGTAGAAAACCGGAGATCCTTTTTACTGAAAACAAGGCAATCCATCTTAATACTCGGGATGACAACGAATCTGTATTTTGATTCGTAATCGAAGATTTATGTAAGTGTCCATTAAGATGTTGAATGTGTGATGTGTGCTCGTTTGTAATTCATATTCTGTAAAAAATATAGGAAGGCCTGTGTTTATTGAACAAAATTTAAATTAAATTAAATTAAATTAAAAAAAAATTTAAACGATTTATTAAAGAAAATTTGTATAAAAAGGGTTATTGTAATATAAATGAATACATAAATGAAAATAACCCCTGGAAATGAAGTGATCGCCACCATGCTGGTTCTATAAAAATTGATACAAAAATTGTATAAAATAAATTTATTGTAAATTGAAATATGTTTAAAAAATATCCCGCTGGGTTTCTTGCTGGATATTCCCAGGACAGAGGTTATTTTTGCAAACCAGTGATAATTAAAAAAATGACTTTCAATAAGTATTATACAGTATTATTATACAGTAATCAGTAATGTATATAGAATGTTTAATAAAATTATTCATTTCATTTCATTACATTCATTAAAAAAAACATTTCATTTAATTTCACTTCATTCATTTCATTTCAGCAATAGATTGATAATCTGTAATGAATGACAAATTGCTAAGTCGCTTTCATATCTATTTCAATAAAATAATACTATTATTATTATATGCAAGCGGTACAGAAAATCCATATTAATAATATTTAGAGAGAGGAAAATATATGCATTAATTACCTTTAAAATAGTTATTAGTATTAAATTAAATCAAGGTTTAACAAAAATAGCACTGTTATTCCCTACGCTACAGTACAACCAACAAAAGGTCGCTCACAACACTGATTTACTGCGCGACCCTCTTACAACCAGGGATAGGTCGTACTCAACTCGATTGTATTTAGATTGTGTTTAATTAGAGTTGTTAGCATTTTTATTATTAAAATATATTTAATACACTATGTGTATTTTTATTTGTTGTATCATATCACTTATATAAAATCCTCGTCATCATCTTCACCATTACAGTCCATCACAAGTCAACTACTGAACGTAAGCCTCTCCATGGCCTGCAATATGAAAAATCAGAATATTGCACGCCTCATAACTCGATGCGTTATCAAGATTTACTCTTGACATGTCAAGGTCAAGCAATTTTGTGTTCTTAAAATGCCTCTTATCATAATCACATTGTACTTATACGATAATATGAGTAGCCGTATATCAAGAAAACTTTATGAATAATCCATCTTACATTTTCCAAAAAATTACTTTATATTGCTACTTTAAAAAATAAACATCCTGAAAAATAATTTTGTGGACGTCTGGATGTTGATTTTGTATGTGGTCCCGAATAACTAACGAAAAAATTGACGTATCGTGACCAGGCCTTTTTTATTAGCTTCAGAATTACATCAAATGCTTCCCGATTTTATATCAATAGACTAGTACGCGTAGTTTGTAAATAAAATGATTTTCAACTTTAATAAGTTTTATTGCTATTAAAAATTTAAAGACGCTTTTATATTGTTTTAGCTCTTGATAGACAAAGGATAAATGTAACATACATCCTATATTGATTTTATACTTTGTTTAGTCGATTTACTTTGGTAAACATTATTAATTTTTCCCTGTAGGTAACACTACCAGTTTAAATGATAGAACGCTAAATTTAAATCACGTAAATAATATATTTTGAAAGTCAGGAGTACAATTTTTTTTTACCAACGTTAAATAAAACGCTCATGAGGCGTGCACTTTCTGATTTTTCAAACGGTTTTATACTAATGCAATATACCAACAAAATGAATCTGCTTCAACATTAAGTTGCAGTGATATAACCATACGTGACGACATACTGTCGTGAACCACCCCTAACACAAGCGTTTCAAGCTTACCAAGAGTGGTTAAGGGGTATATTAATAATGTTAATTAATAAGATTACTAATATTTTTAAATAAAAATAAAAAAATAAAAATACATAATATACCCAGACTGGTAAAGAGAAGAGCTTCAAAGGTGCGCAAAACTGGTATACCACAATCGTTAATCAATCTGCCAGACGTTGCGATTAAGGCAAAGATCCTGCTTACACCGGGAGAGGCCATCTCGAACAATGAATTCTTATGGAATGATATTAAAGAATCATATAACCGCACCGCTAATATTCTGGTCGTGTCCTTATTCAAATTTTAAATATATTTTTATAGCATTGGGATAGGGTGACAAACGAGCACGCAGTCCATCTGATGGTAAGTGGTTGCTGTGGCCCATAGACATCTACATTTATCCTCGATTATGAATCAAAATTCACATGCATTGTCACCCGTGAGGATCAAGATGGAATGCCTCGTTTCCAGTAAAAAGGATACCCGGTTATCTACACTCACCATATGAAACACAGCAGCATTAAGCTACTATTTTACGCTGGTATCCTGTGAGAGCGTAGTCCTTCCCCGGTCGAACCGACCCATTCGTGCTACAACTATACTACTTATATAACTGCAGCGTGGCTCTACCACGTAATAAATCTTTCTTATATTATAATACTTTCTTAGAAACTGCAGAGCAATGCGTAAGGATGACAGTAGTGCTCAAGGCCAAATTGTTACGGAGATTCTACAACATTTACATGCGTGCAATAACTCTGTTAAAGTATTCCACGGCACAGAAGATGATCTTATATTTATTGCGAATTATATAAAGAACGACTCCGACAAACCCTTTGTTCTGTATGGAGAAGGTAAAAGTTAATCAAACTTTATTTTACTTCGTTTTTTCTAGTGGCATGTAAACTGGCTTTTTAAATAGTAAATGAGTTGGTGAATGAGTTGGTGAATGGAAAAAAACACTTGGAACTTGTCATTGCTATTTCAAACAGTTATTTAAATTTATTAAAATTTTATGCTATATATTGAATTTTAAATTAATTTAGTGGAAACTTAATTTTCTTATCCCCGTCCATGTGATTTTCTCTTTTGTAACTTGACTTTTTTCTGTCTTATACTTTCCATTTTGTGTTTAGTTTGGTTTATTTACACCTTCATTAAAACTGTTCACTCGTTTTTTTACCAAGAAGCCTCAAGAAAAAACGAGATAGACTTAACGACTAGACGTTTGTAATAATATTGTGACATAACCATAATATTTTTAACCGACTTCAAAAAAGGAGGAGGTTCTCAAATGGACTGTATTTTCACTTCAGAACTTTTTTCTAAGTGAACTGATTTCGATGATTCTTTCTTTATTTGAAAGCTGGTACTTTTCATGTGATCAGTAAATGTGACAAGTGTAGTAGAAGTCAGTTGACTTTGACTGTATAGATGATGTTCTCATTTGAAGTCGGTTATACAAATGTTTTACCTCTTGTTTAGCTTAATACTTTTTCCAATAGGAAAATGCCTAAGCGTATATTTGCCCTATAAGGGCACCTACTGATTGCAGTAATATCGTGACCTAAATAAAATGTCAAAAGTTTTTTATAAATCTTAAGGCAACTTTTCCGATAGGAAAATGCCTATGCGAGTACCTGCCGCACAAGCAACAACGGATATATCAAGTTTTCACACATTGAAAACCAAGGGGTTTTACCTTTTTTATGATTTTGAAACTTATGGAAATTTTTTTTATGGAGAACTTGAGAATGCACCTCGCCAACACTAGGATTTTCCCGTGTTTTATATATACAAAACATAAAATAGATAAAATGACGACCAGATAAGAGATTCAGGAAGTCGATACATGCAGATAGCTCAGATCTGTGCTTTGTGGCGTTCCTTGGGGGTCTATGTTCAGAGATGGTCACGTGATGATGATTAAAAAATTTTTTGGTCAGGTAAACGTACTTGTCAACAACTTCAAGCATAGTGCTCGCATCAATTACCGGAATAGGTGTGACATAGACATTAAACATGATCTTTGTTTTGTCCATGTTCATCTTAAGACCTATCCGTTGGGAGACACCATTGAGGTCATTGAGCATAGTGCTAAGGTCCTCCAGCGATTCTGCCATACGGACTATATCGTCGGCAAATCGAAGGTGAGTAATGTACTCGCCATTGATGTTAATACCGTATCCTTTCCAGTCCAGTAGCTTGAAAACGTCTTCCAACGCAGCGGTGAAGAGTTTTGGGGATATAACATCACCCTGTCTTACACTTCTCTGCAGTTGGATAGGTTTCGAGCTCTGATTCTGTACTCGGATAGCCATCGTAGCCCTACTGTACAAACACTTCAGCTCTTCGGTATACCGACAGTCAACTTGGCACCGCTGAAGAGACTGTAGCACCGCCCAAATTTCGACGGAATCAAAGGCTTTCTCATAGTCCACATACGCCAGGCAAAGTTGTAGTTTGTACTCTTCGGTTTTTTGTACAATCTGCCGCAGTGTATGTATGTGGTCTATGGTACTGAAGCCTTTTCGGAAACCGGCTTGTTCGGGAGGCTGGAAGTCGTTGAGTCTGCGTGCGAGACGATTCATAATGACTCTCCAAAATAGCATGTAGATGCGGCTCAGAAGGGAAATCGGTCTGTATTTCTTCAAGAGAGCGTTGTCGCCTTTCTTAAGGAACAAGACCACCGTGCTTCTGCTCGACGCCTCTGGAGTAGTGGCACCATAGAGGACGGAATTGAAGAGCTTCTGAAGGACTTCAAGTACCGGTGTTCTACCCGCTTTCAGAAGCTCCGCTGTAATTCCATCCTCGCCCGGGGCCTTGCCGTTTTTAAGGTGGTGGAGAGCCATTCTAATCTCGCTCAGAATAACGTCCGTGATATCATCGGTATAGTGTCGGATAAGACTTGCTCTTGGATCGTTACTCACACTTGCGTGTGGCTCCAACGATGATGTTTACAGCTGCCCATAGAACCTCTCAATCTCACATAGAATCTCAGGTGTCCCGGAAACGATGTTGCCACACTCAGTCTTCAGCTTTGACAGTTGGCTCTTTCTGGCAGACAGATCTCTGGCAAAAACTTTGGAGCCCTGGTTCCGCTCGATCGCTTCTTTAATACGAGCAGTATTAAAGTTGCGTAAGTCTTGCCGCATGCATTTGGAGATCTGTCTGTTCAGTAACCTGTATGCAGTCAAATCTGTTGACGATTGCAGCCTCATCTCCCGTCTAAAAGCCATGAGATTAAGAGTGTGATCGAAGAGTTTTTGTGTCCTTATTCAGCGGGTCTTGCAGAACTTAGCTTCGATCGTATGGACAGTTTCCACGAGCTTGTCACTCATATCGTCCACTGCATTGCAATATTCTAGGCACTGAAAACGGTTACGTAACTCGAGCTGAAAGGTTTCGGGATTCTGAATTAGAGCATGAGGTGGACGGAGCGTTGACTTCATTAGACGAGACCTCTCCAACTTAACGTTTAGGTTCAGTGTGCCTCTAACCATTCGGTGATCGCTGCCAGTCTTCACCCTTGCGATCACTGAGATATCACTTAACAGTTGGCGTCTGGTCGTCATAGTAAAGTCAATCTCATTTTTTGTCGAACCATCAGGGCTCGACCAGGTCCACTTCCTGTGGGACCGCTTCTGGAAGAAAGAGTTCATCATAAAGAGTCCCTCTTTCTCCATAAAGTCGGCCAGCTACTAGCTCCTTCGGTTCCGTTGCCCTACTCCAAATTTCCCTACCTTCAGCTCACCGCTTTCTCTTGTGCCTAGTTTTGCGTTGAAGTCTCCCATCAACACCGTGTAGTGGGTTTTGGAAGAATGCATGGCTCTGGAAATATCCTCATAAATTTCCTCCATCTTCTCATCAGGATGTGCCGAAGTTGCTGCGTAAACCTGTATGACCTTCAGCGAATACCGTTTGGTGGTTCTGAGTATCAGGTACGCGACCATCGTCGACACACTCCCAATCTTTTCAACGTTGTTGACGAGAGACTTGTGGACGATAAATCCGACACCTCTTTCGGACAGATGTTCGCCCTCCCGGTGATAGAACAAGTTGCCGGGCTCGAGGTTTGCCGTGTCCTCTTCCTCTCTTCGGACTTCGGATAATCTAATAATATGCCAGCACAACTTGTCTACCTCATCTTCCAGCTCCAATATCTTCTCGTCAGTCCTCAGGGTGCGTGCGTTATATGTTTCCTGGTTGAGTCGTCGTAGGTGGCAACCGAACCTCCACCGGAGTTTCTTAGCACCCACCTCCTCGCCGTTACCATCGTCGCCACCGTAGCCAGGAATAGCGTGGCCACCGGGGACTGGGGCCGTCTGTTTGCGTCGTTATTCATGGGTGGATATTTGCCATAGTTGCCTCGCTTGGCGAGCGGGTTGGCAGCCGCAGTTTTTTATTATATCACAGTTGTTATCAGGAAGATGCTGCTGCCCATCTCCTGCTTGTCTCCCTCTGTCACCTGTTACGACACCCATGGGAATATATGGGGTAATGGATATTCTCAACCGCCACTACACGGCAACGAAGGGTACTGAAGCCATATTAGTGGTTTTTAGAATTTTTGTCTGTCTGTGTATTAAAGATTCACGCAAAACTACTGAACAAATTTCCATGAAATTTTGTGTGCGGGTAGTTAGAGACCCGGGGCTACATATAGAGTACTTTTATCCGATTACAGTACTTCAAAAAAGGAGAGTTAAGTATTTTCCTTCCTTTAGATGTTAATTTCTATTTTATACGATTGTTTTTTTTATTAAAATATATAAAATATTTATAAATAAAGCCCAACATTAGTTATAATCGTTGTATAATAAATAGAACTACGCCGACAAACTACAATATTATTGTTGCATTAAATTTTTCAAAATAGTGTCATCTAGCGTAAAATACAAAAAGTAATGACATTTTGCCTCTACTAACAAATTAAATTATATAGCATTATATAGTTATTTTTATTTGAAAATTCTAATGTACATTTTTTAGTTTTTGTTATTTCATTTTAGTAGATAGTAATAAATGTTATACTAACAAATGAATTCTAAACAAAGAAAATAGTGACATCTAAGGAAAATCAAAAACTCAACGATGTTTCTAAGTTTAATTTTTAATCAATAAAAAGTTTTAGTGTTTAGTTTTTTTATCAATAAATAAACTCATAAAAAATGTATTTAGTACAAAAAACTTATTACCCTTATAGTTTCAATAAAAAAGATTTTTATATAATTATGTATTGATAATATCTTTTTATAATATCATAATTTATATTATCATAAATTTATCGATTATTGAAAGTGAAATAGCGGTATTTCATAACATTTAACAGTGATAGTTGACTATAAGATGATAAAGCTTGACCAAGTCAATGAAAAGAGATTGTTTGGCGATATTAACAACTAAACACGACATTGCTACTTCTAGATGCTATTACAAATTCTTTATCTATATAATAATACCTTTAAACGAGTAATTCTTGTATATATATATATCGGTATCTCGGAAACGGCTTCAACGATTTTCATGAAATTTAGTGTCCAGGGAGTTTCGGGGGGAAATAAATAAATCTAGCTAGGATTCGTTTTTAGAAACTGTCGTTTTATCCGTGTTTTCAGGCAATAAAAAAATTGTTACAATTTCATTAGCATACGAAGGTAAATTTTGCCAATACCTCACAGGTCAATAGCTCAAATAGTATATCGGTCGATCTCGAAATCGTGGTACCCCCGGTTCGAGTCAAGATTTCGTCAGTGTGACTTTTCTCCTTTTCTTTTCAAGTTCCCTTTCCCTTATTATTTCGAGCCATTTTTCAGTATTTTTTTTTTAAAAACACAAATAATTAAATTAATTGCTCTCATGATTTTTTATTTAAATAACCAATTCAGTTTTTTATTATGTCGGTAAGATCGAAAAATATTATTCATATTTCATCAGTATGTAATTTGCATCTAAACATAATTTCCAAAAAACACGATTTCCAAAAAAATTATCTAGATACTTTGCATAAAACATAGTTGACAGAGTCTTCAGTATATCTATATAATGTAGCAGGTACATGTGTTTAGTCTGCTCTCAGACGTGCAAATATTTAAAACAAAAACTATCTATAAGTGGAGCACATAAATAGTTAAACTAATTTTTCCATTCTAAATATTCTTTTAAGCCATAGAAACAATTTTCAAATAACCATTTCGTTTTTTTTTTTTGAAAGAGGTTCCTTTTTTTAAAGGTAATGTGTTATATAATAATATGCTCATGATATACGAATAAAAAAAAATACAGTCGAATATTTTATGTGTCGTTATCGGCATAGCAATATTTCACCAAATTCTTTTTGTATCAAGTCCGATATAAATGTAAATGAAAATTAAATGCACTTTGAGATTTATATTCACAATTGATGGAATAGTTCATGATACTGTTGATGAAGCCTTTTTTTATTTTGAGATTTTTAAAAAAGTTTGTCATATATTAAGATAGCTTTCATATTTTCAGACATAACAATTAAAATTTTTGTGACAGTCCCGGTTGTATAACTCACACGAGTAAATTAACAGACTCTCGTGAAAAAGTAATATAAATATCAAAGACAGCAAAATATAAACATGGGTTTGTAATGTAAATTTCATAGTTAGTACGTAAGTAACTCAAATTAGATCCGCGCCAAGTCCACTAATATTTATAACTGCAATTGGAAGTTCCGATTAATATCGCAGGAAACCTGCATATCTTAGATGTTAAAAATATTTCGGAAATTATTTTTAGGTATAGGTATCTGAAGTCGATCACTCCGCATTAGAGTCAACTTAATCCACTCCTTTTTGACCTAAAACTCGCTGTGCCCTGTGCCCAGGATGTATTTAAGCTGCTACTGTTTTACTTTTAATGGGGCTTTTCACTGCTGATCATAGGCTTTACTCATTGCCTATGTAAAATAAACAGTGTATTTGCAGTAGTATTCACGCTTGGCAAGCGGGTTAGAAAACGCAACTCTTTATTACTTTGCGCTGTTATCGAGATGATAATAATAATATTTTTTTTTAAATCGTCTGTCGCCTCTTAAGACACCCACGGGACGAAATGGGGTAGTGGTTTTCTTTTTTTGCCGCCTCTACGTGGCTAATATATTTTTCTACTCCCGTTCATCAATTGGATTTCCTCCACAAACTGACAAAGTTGGATATTTGCCATAGTTGCCACGCTTGGCACGCGAGTAGTCTACTGGAATTTTTATTATTATAAGCTATAATCAGGAAGACGCTGCTTCCCATCTTATGTAGATTTCTACTGCTGTTCATGAATTTTGTTCTTCTCACACGATCTCCGTGAATAGAACTACATTTATGAGATTTTGAAAACTACTCGAACGTAAAAAAAAATACTGATATGTGGTGGTAATCAATATTCAATGGGACTAATATTAATAAAGATCGTGAAATAAAACCTTATTTTATCAAAACTGTATCAAATTTAATAAGGATATTTATGTAAATAACGCATTTCCGATTCCACGACAATTTTTCCTTCATAATGACACACGAAAGATAAAAAAAGGTGTAACTTGATGTATGGTATTTATGTGATTCTGATAAACCAACTTATGTGTTTCTGTAGTCTATAATATTGCAAATATAGTAACAGATACGGACGTCTCTCTACAAGTGATCTAGTTTTGCTAATTTTATAACGAAATAGTATTATCGATGTTTCTAAATACAAGCCCACGCGAGCGAAGCCGTGGGTAAAAAGCTAGTAAATAAATAATTCGTTTAAAAACTATCGAAATTAAAATAATACTTAACCAATTAGTAGTATTTTTTTGAAAAACATACTAAAGTTGCAAATTTCTACGAGACAAGATTTTTCATCCAAATGTTGTACTATTTCATGATCAGGTAGAAAATAAAAGGCTAGATTCCAACTATTATATTTTATTTCATTTTCTTCAATACTATCTCGAGTCCAGGTAGAAAACAAAACGGTAGATTCAAACTATTACCAGCCATCAGATGGCGTAAAATTAAGAGTGCTTTGGGCCCGCCCTTTATTTGCACTTTACAATTTTGTATTTTTAGAACCATTAATTACATTGCACAAGTGCTGCTATGTAATTAATGGTTCTTTATATTTCTTGTGCTAATCGCTAGTTCCTATTAATAAAATAAAAATCGGATATTTTTAAAATGTTTATTCTTTAAAAATTCTTTGCTTATATTATTAACATTAGATGTGTTAAATTTAACAATATTTGCACAATATCTATTGATTTCTTTAAACACATTCTTTTTAAATGATTAGTTAAAAGAGTAAATAAAATAGTAAATATATTAATATGTTACAGAGAATACAATACAATAGAATTACTATTATTAATTATAGATTATTACATAATACTTATTGGAAGTCATGTTTTATTTACTACAGATACCTCTGTCCTGGGAAGAACCAACAAGAAACCTATATTTCACTTTACAATAATTTTGTTTATACATTTTTTAAATAAGTTTTAATAGTACAAGCATGTTGGCGATCACTATATATATATATATATATATATATATATTATAACCTCGTTAGTCTAGTGGTTGTAGTAGTGCGACTGCTGATCATGAGGTCTCGGGTTCGAATCCCGGGTCGGGCCAAAAAAATCAGTTATTGAGTTTTTTCATTAAGAATTTCTCAGCAGCTGCCCGGAGTCAGAAAGTTGGCGATGTCTCACCCACGTGCCTCGGAAATCACGTAAAGCCGTTGGTCCTGCGCCTGATCTCTCTCCGGTTGTTTTTTACCGTCCCATCGGATTACGAGGGTGAGGTAATAGAGAGTGCACTCGTGCTTGCGCATACCCTTTTGCATTATAATCCTGTTCTGCGCAGATGGCTGATCTCCGTTGAGGCTGGCCGCCGTGACCGAAATTCGGTCTAGACGACATTATTATTACAATGTAATAATATTATAATAAAATTCTGTTGTCTATACAAGCGAGGTGGTTATAGCAAATGCTTTCTATATTGTGAGATTCCTATGCCCGACTGTAGGCTACTACGCGCCGGCAGATTACTCTCTGTATTCGTGTTGAAACAAAACCTATATTTTTTTATAAATCTGGAGTGACAGACCAGCACAGTCCAGCAGTCCATGGACAAATTCAAACGAAGAAGGCTACGATGCGTTGTCACGTCTGAGTATTAAGATGGAAAGCCTTATAGCGAGGGTTAAATTTTTATTGCTATTAGACGAGGAAAATCAGTAAGCGTTCTAAGCACCATAACACAGTAAAATTCTTAGATAATTTAGTTTTGAGTTTCCTTTATTTCAATTTTGAGTGCTAGTTTACGACCTGCTCGGCAGTAAAAGAAAACATCGTAAGGAAACCTACATGTGTGAGAAGTGAGAAAAAAATATTTTGAAGACATGTGAAGTTCGCCAACACACATTAGGGCAGCGCGGCGGACACTTCCTTGCACTAAAACCTTCTCAGAAATGAGGGGAGCCCCGGCCCCAGCATTAGGACTTATATAGGTATTAACTTTAACTTTTTAACTTTACTGTAGTAAATATTGCACATTTTAATGTAGTTTTACCACCTTATTCGTCTTTATATTTTAAAAACGAGTGTTAATATTCACCTTCATCTAATGGATTCTCGATAGTGATATACTCGCTTGTCAACATGTTCAGAAGCATCGACTAAAAGTAAAAAAGGACATTTTATTTTCATTACTATCGGAAACTGCTCGAGATAACTAATGGAAGCTATATTACTCGTGTTAATGCTGATATATGCGAGTGGTATTTTATCGTGGTAATGACTTGAAACAGGATCAATGTTTTTTTAAACTTTTTATTTACCTCATTATAACATTAGAAACTTAAAGTTTGATAATATTGTTGCGCGCGCTCTTAGTAACAGGCGCTGGAAGGGTGTGCCTGCGGTGCGGGCGGGGGGATATGGCGCCACTCTGTCGCGGCACGGAAAACTACCGGTACTTTTGACTCAGCGTGCGCGCCGGATTGTGGTCTTTTATTTTAATATAATTTGAAAAGTGTTTGTCAAAGATTAATTAAAGATTGTACCTAATAACTGTGTTTAGACTTTCTTGTTACATTCAGAAGTGGGATAATAGGACGAAATGAAGCGTACAGTGCCTAATAAAGACAGTGCATATACTCGTGCAACAAAAAAATCTAGACTTTTTGCGACTAGTGCTGGAACATTACACGTGAACTCATTACCTGGTGTGAACGTGATGTCAAGTGCTAGCGATTCCGAGGAAGATGTTTCTCCAAACGTTCTTCTTGAACGATTGATGACACAAAAGCTAGAACGCATGGTGGAGAAGTATTGTACAACTTCACAGCCGTCAAGGAATGTCTCTGGTGAGAAAATTATACCTGTTTTTGACCCTGATAACCATGAAGTCAATGGGAAAAATTGGCTAGCTAAGATTGATCAACTTGGGTTAGTCCATAAATGGGACGATTATTCTAAAATTGTAATAATGCAAACAAGACTATCAGGTCAAGCACAACTGTGGTTTAGCCGATTGGAGGAGTATGATTACACGTGGGATCAGTGGAAATCTTTATTGATCAATGCATTTCCGAGGAGTTTCGAATACGCTGACATGCTCGAAGAACTAGTGGATCGAAAGAAACAACACACGGAAAGTATCACACACTATTATCACGATAAATTGGCTATGTGTCGTCGTTGTCGGCTAGATGACGCTGCATCACTTTCATGTTTAATTAAAGGCTTACCCTCAGATTTACAAAATAATGCAAAGGCTTTTAAATGTGAAACTCCTGAGCAATTTTACACCGGATATTTGTCATCGTTTGAAAATTACCGTAATAAAACAGATTTGAGGAAATTAGATAGTGGATTTGCTAACCACTTTCGTATTACGAAAACCGATTTTGACAAAAAGCGGACATCCGACTTAATGGGGCCTACAACATCGCGCCCAGCGCTGACATCAACACTTCGGAAGATGCTTTGCTTCAGGTGGAATTCTGCTGAGCATATGGTTAAGGACTGCCCAGTTCCAGACAGACGTATTTGCAAGTTTTGCGGTCTAGTGGGTCACAACATCAATAAATGTTTAAAACTAGAGAATCTGTTAAAAAAATCTAAGGATGAAACAGTTCCACTTAATATTGTACAAAATCTTAACAATATATAAAAGAAAGAAGTTCGCGTTGGAAGAACGCAGTATCGTGGCTATTTGGACACAGGTGCCCAAGTGAATATTATAACACTGGATATGGCAAAGTCCTTAAATTGCCCTATTTTGGAATCAAAAACTACTCTACAGGGATTTACGGGTGACACTGTGCCAGCTATGGGTCAGGTACAATTAACAATGACAATTGATGGATTGGTATTTGATACAACTGCAGTAGTAACACATATGAAACTACCAGCGGAGGTCGATGTGCTCGTTGGGCAACCAGTAATTAATTCGGAAGGAATATCGTTGATTACTACTCAAAATTCAGCTCAGTTAAAAAAAATATCGTAGAAGATGAAAACATTTCAGACGGAAAATTTAGAGTAACCGCTAGCTCTGAAGTACGAATATCGTCTAATGAATCTCAAATGGTGCTAGTAAACGTAAAAGGAAATTCTGATGACTGTGATGTATGTACTACGCCGAGAATCCACAACATAAATATTCAATATTTCGTCATACCTGCAGCTCTAATAACAGGAGAAAAAGGGCTTGTGCGAATATATAATATGGGAACAGATCAAGTCAGCTGGAAGGAAGGTGAGACGATAGTACGAGCAGTACCATGTACTCCAGTCGGTAGTACTGTTGAGGGAAAGACCACTGATGATGATGGAAGCGAATCACACATGCTTCAGGCCGCAAACATTGAGGTGCGTAAGAAATTTTAAGTATTTAATCTGTCTGGGAGGTTTCCCGTGATTCTGATACTCTGTCTAATTTCTGTCTGACTTCTGTTCTGTTTTTTTTTTTTTAAAAAAATCTATTTATTGATTTCTGTTCTGTTTATATGTTCGATTCTGCTCTGTTTCGTTCTGCTCTGTCTGACTATTTTATAATGCTGTGAGTGTACAATATTCCCACAGTATGCGTTTGAATCTAATAATAAGGGCCTTGTCGTCAGCCACTCGAAATACTAGAGCGATAAGCTCGCTAACATAAACAAAAAATAAAGAGGGAGTAAGAATTGTAACTAAAATTAACTTTTGGTGTGTTGCGCCGACAATACAAAAACAGTTATTCTTCGAAATACTTTTAAAATGTGTGTGGTAATTTTTTTTAAGTACATATTGATTTATATGTATATTATTTATTGTATTTATTCTTATCGATATTTTGTTATTTTAACTCTGTTTGTTGTTTGATTATTATACTACAGGATTGGCTTAACCTACTTGAAATAGAGTAGGAGTATTTTTTTGTCATAGATATTTTCTTTACAAGTATTAAAAAAAAAAAAAAAACTTATTTCTTCTCTCCTTTCACAGCGGCCTTACTTACAACATGAAGAAAATAGGAATGAAATAAATAATGTAGGGAAACTTAGGAAGGAGCGTAACATCGAATACTTACGCACTTGCGTTATAGCTAATACACCGTTGTCAAATATTGATGTAGGAAATTTAAACTGTAATGAACAATGCCGATTATTTGAACTACTTATACAATATCAGGATTGTTTTGCGAAGGACACGAATAACTTGGGTTGCACTAACTTATCTGAAATGGAAATAGAATTAAATTCATCTACCCCCGTTTTTCATAAGCCATATCGCATGGCCCATAGAGAGCTCGAAATCGTAAGAAGTAAAGTAAAAGATTTACTTGATGCCGGAATAGTTAAAGAATCACAGTCGAATTACGCTTCACCAGTGATACTTGTGAAAAAGAAAAACGGAGATAGTCGTTTATGCGTTGATTATCGCGCTTTAAATGCGATTACGATTAAAGATAGGTTTCCTTTACCACACATAGACGACCAACTAAACAAATTATCTGGAAAATGTTACTACACTAGTTTAGACTTGGCGCAAGGTTACCACCAGATACCACTTTCTAATAACTCTACTAAATACACGTCGTTTATAACTCCTGATGGGCAGTGGGAATACACGAGGGTACCATATGGACTTGCTAATGGACCCGCAGTATTTCAGAGAACGATATACAAATTGTTAGGGACACTGCGCTATGAGGAAGTGTTAACATTTATGGGCGATTTATTGTTGCCTTCAATAAACATTGACTGCGGTCTTGTTATATTGGAAAAGGTGTTAAAACTTTTGAGGGAAGCCAATTTAAAACTTAATTTACAAAAATGCGCATTTCTCAAATCAGAAGTAAATTATTTGGGACATGTGGTATCTCCTGACGGAATTCGGCCAGGAGATCGAAAATTGGACGCGGTCAGTAACTTTCCCGTACCCGTCAATGTCCACCAGGTGCGACAGTTTATTGGTCTATGTTCATATTTTCGCAAATTCGTTCACAATTTCGCGATTATAGCAAAGCCACTCACTGATCTGACAAGGAAAAATGTCCAATGGGTTTGGAATGATAATAAGGAAGAAGCTTTTACCAAATTAAAGACTTTGCTAGTAACCAAACCTGTTCTGGCTCTGTATAACCGGGAGTATGTAACTGAGATTCATACCGACGCCTGCAAGATAGGCATAGCAGGAATTCTGATGCAAAAGCAGCCTAGCGGAGATCTGAAACCAGTTATATACTTTAGCAGAGTTACCACGAAGGAAGAGATGGTCTATCACAGTTATGAACTGGAAACCTTGGCTGTGGTAGAATCACTAAAGCGGTTAAAGATCTATGTAACTGGCATCCATTTTAAGGTTGTAACCGACTGCTCTGCTGTGCGAAGTACACTTACAAAACGCGATCTCGTGCCACGGATCGCCAGATGGTGGCTCCAAATTCAAGATTTTGACATGGAAATAGTATACCGACCTGGCACTAGCATGCGGCATGTTGACGCTTTAAGCCGCAACCCCGTTTCCGATGTTTTAAACATCACAGAAATAGATGACTGGTTCCTGGCGGCACAGTTACAAGATAACAAATTGCATTCCATTTATACCCAGCTCAAAAGTGGAGATCCTAGCAGTGACGTCAAAAATAATTACAGCCTTAAAGATGAGCGAATTTATAGAAAGACTTTGAATGGTGAGCGTTTAGCTGTGCCTAAAGCAGCTAAATGGCGTATTGTAAAGAAGTTTCATGATGATGTTGGTCATGTAGGGTTTAAACGCTGTGAAGAGACGATAAAAGCTGATTATTGGTTCCCACGAATGACCAAATTTATTAAGAAGTATGTTGAAGCGTGTTTGGAATGCTTGTTTAAAAAGGGTAACTATGGAAAAACAGAAGGCAAAATTTACCCTATACCGAAACCGGACGAACCAATGCACACAGTGCACATTGATCATGTGGGTCCATTCCCTAAATCGACAAAGGGAAGCCAGTACATACTGGTAATAATAGATTCCTTCACTAAATTTGTCGTCGTTAAAGCAACAAAAACCCTTCGGTCTACCGAAACTGTGACAGCGTTACGTGATGCATTTGCCATTCTTGGTTATCCGGTTAGAATAGTTTCTGATAGGGGATTGTCATTTACCAGCCGATATTTCCGAGAGTTTTGTATTACGTATAAAATTCGACATACGCTGAATGCTGTATCAGCACCTCGTGCCAATGGCCAAGTAGAGCGAGTCAATCGGACTGTGCTTGATGCTATCCGTACGAGTACCAATGAAACTAGTAGTTGGGATACCGCGATACCTGATATAGTTAGTGGAATAAATCATACAGTTAATGATACGACAAAGTTTAGTCCGTATGAACTAATGTATGCGAATAAAAAAAATTTGATCCCGGGTTTGTCAGCTAGAAACGGAGAAGTTAGTTGTGAAGAGAAGCGAGCAAAAGCCAGTGAAAATATCAGAAAGAAACAGGAATATATGAACACCAAGTGCAACAAAAACAGGAAGGAAGCCAGAAAATACAAGAAAGGGGACCTAGTTTTGTGGAAGAAGGCATCTACGAGTTCTGAAACGGGAGTTAATCGAAAGATTGACAAAATATATGCCGGACCATATAAGGTAGTTCAAGTGTGTCCGAACGACCGATACAAAATCCGAAGTATTAAAGGCATGAAGGGTTATAAAAACTTTAATGCAATGGTGCCTGCTGATACTCTGCGACCTTACAGAAGTTCTGTCACCTGTGAGACTGAATCTGAAAGTGATGCTGATCTTGTAGACACACAGGATTTGATTGATCTTTTAGAAAGTTAGACAATGGTAAATTCTGTTCTGCTCTATTCTGTTGGGTTCAGCCAATTCTGAGTAGGTATAAAAACAATTCTTCTTACTAATGCTTCCTAATGTGAATACCTGACGGTATTCACTTTCAGGATGGCCGATGTTACGCGCGCTCCTAGTAACAGGCGCTGGAAGGGTGTGCCTGCGGTGCGGGCGGGGGATATGGCGCCACTCTGTCGCGGCACGGAAAACTACCGGTACTTTTGACTCAGCGTGCGCGCCGGATTGTGGTCTTTTATTTTAATATAATTTGAAAAGTGTTTGTCAAGATTAATTAAAGATTGTACCTAATAACTGTGTTTAGACTTTCTTGTTACAATTTTAATATAACTTGAAAAGTGTTTGTCAAAGATTAATTAAAGATTGTACCTAATAACTGTGTTTAGACTTTCTTGTTACAATATATAGAAACATAACCCTTATAAGAGCCCTACACGAGTCCACTGGAAAGTATAGGC
>CAJQZP010000651.1:0-40135 GCA_907164705.1 Parnassius apollo
TGGAGAAAGAGGGACTCTTTAAAATGAACTCTTTCTTCCAGAAGCGGACCCACAGGAAGTGGACCTGGTCGAGCCCCGACGGTTCGACAAAAAATGAGATTGACTTCATTATGACGACCAGACACCAACTGTTCAGTGATGTCTCAGTGATCGCAAGGGTGAAAACTGGCAGCTATCACCGAATGGTTAGAGGCACACTGAACCTTAACGTTAAGTTGGAGAGGTCTCGTCTAATGAAGTCAACGCTCCGTCCCCTCGTGCTCTAATCCAGAATCCCGAAAACTTTCAGCTCGAGTTACACAACCGCTTTCAGTGCCTACAAGATTGCAATGCAGTGGACGATATGAATGACAAGCTCGTGGAAACTGGCCATGCGGTCGGAGCTAAGTTCTGCAAGACCCACCGCAGAAGAACACAAAAACTCTCCGATCACACTCTTAATCTCATGGCTGTTAGACGGGAGATGAGGCTGCAATCGTCAACAGATTTGACAGCATACAGGCAACTGAACAGACAGATCTCCAAATGCACGCGGCGAGACTTACGTAACTTTAATACTGCTCGTATTAAAGAAGCGATCGAGCGGAACCAGGGCTCCAAAGTCTTTGCCAGAGATCTGTCTGCCAGAAAGAGCCAACTGTCAAAGCTGAAGACTGAATGTGGCAGCATCGTTTCCGGGACACCTAAGATTTTGAGTGAGATTGAGAGGTTCTATGGGCAGCTGTACACATCATCGTTGGAGCCACGCGCAAGTGTGAGTAACGATCCAAGAGCAAGTCTTATCCGACACTATTCCGATGATATCCCGGACGTCAGTCTAAGCGAGATTAGAATAGCTCTCCAGCACCTTAAAAACGGCAGGGCCCCAGGCGAGGATGGAATTACAGCGGAGCTTCTGAAAGCGGGTGGAACACCGGTACTTGAAGTCCTTCAGAAGCTCTTCAATTCCGTCCTCCATGGTGGCACTACTCCAGAGGCGTGGAGCAGAAGTGCGGTGGTCTTGTTCTTTAAGAAAGGCGACAACGCTCTCTTGAAGAACTACAGACCGATTTCCCTTCTGAGCCGCGTCTACGTGCTGTTTTCGAGAGTCATTACGAATCGTCTCGCACGCAGACTCGACGACTTCCAGCCTCCCGAACAAGCCGGTTTCCGAAAAAGGCTTCAGTACCATAGACCACATACATACCCTGCGGCAGATTGTACAGAAGACTGAAGAGTACAATTTGCCACTTTGCCTGGCGTATGTGGACTATGAGAAAGCCTTTGATTCCGTCGAAATTTGGGCGGTGCTGCAGTCCCTTCAGCGGTGCCAAGTTGACTGTCGGTATATCGAAGTGCTGAAGTGTTTGTACAGTAGGGCTACGATGGCTATCCGAGTACAGAACCAGAGCTCGAAACCTATCCAACTGCAGAGAGGTGTAAGACAGGGTGACGTTATATCCCCGAAACTCTTCACCGCTGCTTTGGAAGACGTTTTCAAGCTACTGGACTGGAAAGGATACGGTATTAACATCAATGGCGAGTACATCACTCACCTTCGATTTGCCGACGATATAGTCCTTATGGCAGAATCGCTGGAGGACGTAAGCACTATGCTCAATGACCTCAATAGTGCCTCCCAACGAATAGGTCTTAAGATGAACATGGACAAAACAAAGATCATGTTTAATGTCCATGTCACAACTGTGCTCGAAGTTGCTGACAAGTATGTTTACCTGGGACAAATAGTCCGACTAGGTAAGTCCAACTTCGACCGAGAGGTCAATCGACGGATTCAACGAACTCCCAAAAACATCAAAGAAACTGATAATATAAACAAATTTAAGAAATTTCTTTCGTGTTGTTTTATAAATAATGCATACTACTCTATCTCTTCTGTACAACGTGTACGTCTTCTGTACAATCTGCCGCAGGGTATGTATGTGGTCTATGGTACTGAAACCTTTTCGGAAACCGGCTTGTTCGGGAGGCTGGAAGTCGTCGAGTCTGCGTGCGAGACGATTCGTAATGACTCTCGAAAACAGCACGTAGACGCGGCTCAGAAGGGAAATCGGTCTGTTGTTTTTCAAGAGAGCGTTGTCGCCTTTCTTAAAGAACAAGACCACCGCACTTCTGCTCCACGCCTCCGGAATAGTGCCACCATGGAGGACGGAATTGAAGAGCTTCTGAAGGACTTCAAGTACCGGTGTTCCACCCGCTTTCAGAAGCTCCGCTGTAATTCCATCCTTGCCTCGGGCCCTGCCGTTTTGCTTGCTGGAGAGCCATTCTAATCTCGCTCAGATTGACGTCCGGGATATCATCGGAATAGTTTCGGGTAAGACTTGCTCTTGGATCGTTACTCACACTTGCGTGTGGCTCCAACGATGATGTGTACAGCTGCCCATAGAACTTCTCAATCTCACTTAAAATCTCAAGTGTCTCGGAAACAACGCTGCCACACTCAGTCTTCAGCTTTGACAGTTGGCTCTTTCTGGCAGACAGATCTCTGACAAAGACTTTGGAGCCCTGGTTTCGCTCGATCTCTTCTTTAATACGAGCAGTATTAAAGTTGCGTAAGTGTCGCCGCATGCATTTGGTGATCTGTCTGTTCAGTTGCCTGTATGCTGTCAAATCTGTTGACGATTGCAGCCTCATCTCCTGTCCAACAGCCATGAGATTAAGAGTGTGATCGGACAGTTTTTTTTGTGTTCTTCTGCGGCGGGTCTTGCAGAACTTAGCTCCAACCGCATGGACAGTTTCCACGAGCTTGTCATTCATATCGTCCACTGCATTGCAATCTTCTAGGCACTGAAAGTGGTTACGTAACTCAAGCTAAAAAGTCTCGGGATTCTGGATCAGAGCACGAAGGGGACGGAGCGTTGACTTCATTAGACGAGACCTCTCCAACTTAATGTTAAAGTTCAGTGTGCCTCTAACCATTCGGTGATCGCTGCCGGTTTTCACTCTTGCGATCACTGAGACATCACTGAACAGTTGGCGTCTGGTCGTTATAATGAAGTCAATCTCATATTTTGTCGAACCGTCAAAGCTCGACCAGGTCCACTTCCTGTGGGGCTGCTTCTGGAAGAAAGAGTTCATCATAAAGAGTCCCTCTTTCTCCATAAAGTCAGCCAGCTGCTGGCCCCTATGGTTCCGTTGCCCTACTCCAAATTTCCCTAACTTCAGCTCACCGCCTTCTCTTGTGCCTAGTTCTGCGTTGAAGTCTCCCATCAACACCGTATAGTGGGTTTTGGAGGAATGCATGGCTCTAGAAATATCGTCAAACATTTCCTCCACCTTCTTTTTCACTCTTCGTCGGGATGTGCCGAGGTTGGTGCGTAGACCTGTATGACCTTCAACGAGTATCGTTTGGTGATTCTGAGTATCAGGTACGCGACACTCGTCGACACACTCCCAATCTTTACAACGTTGTTGACGAGAGACTTGTGGACGATAAATCCGACACCTCCTTGGGACAAATGGTCGCCCTCCCGGTGATAGAACAAGTTGCCGGACTCGAGGATTACCGTGTCCTCCCCCTCTCTTCGGACCTCAGATAACCTAACCTAACCTAACCTATGATTAAAACTACTTTTACGGATTTTATCGCGTTTATTTTTACTTTTTATTTTTAATTCCCTACGTTTCGGGGCGCTTTCCAGCACCCATGGTCACGGGGGACTGAGATGACTGACGTCCCGATGTCATTGTTAAACCCGGAGTACCTTCAGCTTTTTTAATTATTGTTTATGGTCCGATCTATGCAAAATGAACTGACTATGTCCTGAGGTCTTGCAGTGGTATGCTTGGGTTTAGTTTTAATTTTATTGATTATAGGACCCCAAGCAGGTGGTAGTACCCAGTTCTATTGAAATTAGGATGTTTTTTTAATTTCAATTTCTATTGAAATTAGGATGTTTTTTTAATTTCAATAATTTATTTAAATTATTGAAATTAAAAAACAATTTTTAATTAAATTATTGAATTTAAAAAACAATTAATAAAAAAATTTAATTTCTGGGTACTACCACCTGCTTGGGATCCTATAATCAATAAAATTAAAACTAAACCCAAGCATACCACTGCAAGACCTCAGGACATTGATATTCAGTTCATTTTGCATAGATCGGACCATAAACAATAATTAAAAAGCTGAAGGTACTCCGGGTTTAACAATGACATCGGGACGTCAGTCATCTCAGTCCCCCGTGACTATGGGTGCTGGAAAGCGCCCGGAATGCTGGAAAACGTCGGGAATTAAAAATAAAAAGTAAAAATAAACGCGATAAAATCCGTAAAAGTAGTTTCGATCATAGGTTAGGTTAGGTTAGGTTAGGTTAGGTTGTTAGGTTAGGTTAGGTTAGGTTAGGTTAGGTTAGGTTAGGTTAATAACGTACGCATAGGCATTCCCCCATGTAAAAAAAAGATTAGGTTAGGTTCCCCCCCGAACGGGTTCCCGCCTTTACGTGGCGGGGGAAGCTTAGAAGCCGTGGCTTGGTCACCCACGGTGAAACAAAGAGGAACCCACATGGCTGGTCCGAGGTGAAGGGCCAGCCCAAGGTGACCACTCCGAATGGGCTTGGCGAGCCCATTTCGGATGTGTGCAGGTGGACTGCAGCGAGAGGGCTGTCCGCACCCCCTACTGCTGCAGCCGAGGTGAAGTCGCGGAGGAAGAGGAGTGTTGGTATGGCAATGCGCCACTCGCCCTACCCTCCGCTACTCAAACGGGGCCGCACCGTTGATGTGGTGGTGGTGGTTTGGCTGCGAGGGAAGAGAATTGGAGGTATTGCGAGGCACCGCTCTCCCTACCCTCCGCAGCCGAATCTTGGTTGGTGGCGGACTCAAAGACCACATCCGCCGCTGGGGTCAGGAAGGCTAGTGCTTCTGAGTGCTCGTTTTTCCTGGCCCCATTGCCTTCGCGTATCGGACACGGGGGCGTCCGTTGCGCAGTTGTAATTGAAGGCCGTGGAGGAAGGTGCGCCATCTGTTCTGGTTCGCCTTACCTGGATAGGAGAACGGGGAGGAATATTCCTCCCCCGAGGAGGTGCTGCCACGGGGCGGCAGGCGCTGGTAGGGCCGCGGATGTGTGCGAAAGCATTCCCGTGGCCCTGCCAATATGCGAAGAAGGTGGAACACCATGGGGTTTTAGTTGGTGCGAGTCCGAAATAACCCGTCATTGCCCCCGAGAGGCGGGTATGCGTAGGCGTGTCCCCATGTAAAAAAAGGTTAGGTTAGGTTAGGTCCCCCCCCCCCCCCCGAACGGGTTCCAGCCTTGTCGTGGCGGGGGGCTTAGAAGCCGTGGCTTGGTCACCCACGGCGAAACAAAGAGGAACCCACATGGCTGGCCCGAGGTGAAGGGCCGGCCCGAGGTGGCCACTCCGAGTGGGGTTGGTGAGCCCACTATGGATGTGTGCAGGTGGACTGCGGCGAGAGGGCTGTCTGCACCGTCAACCGCTGCAGCCGAGGTGGAGTCGCGGAGTGTTGGTATGGCGATGCGCCACTCGCCCCATCCTCCGCGACTCAAACGGGACCGTACCGTTGATGCGGTGGTGGTGGGGCTGCGGGGGAGAGGAATTTCGGTATTGCAAGGCGCCGCTTTCCCTACCCTCCGCAGCCGAATCTTGGTTGGCGGCGGAGCCATAGACCAGATCCTCCGCTGGGTTCGGGAAGGCTAGTACTTCTAAGTGCTCGTTTTTCCTGGCCCCATGGCCTTCGTGCATCAAAACGCGTGCAAACCTGTTGTGCAGATGTAATTGGAGGCCGTGGAGGAAAACGCGCCATATGTTCTGGTGCGCCTTAGCTGGGAAGGAGAACGGGTAGGAATATTCGTCTCCCGAAGAGGTGCTGCCATGGGGCGGCAGGCGCTAGTGGGGTCGTGAATGTGTGCAAAAGCGTTCCCGTGGCCCTACCAGTAAGCGACGAAGGTGCAACACCGTGGGGTTTTAGTCGGTGCGAGTCCGACATAACCCGTCCATGCCCCCCGCGAGGCATTTCTCCATGTAAAAAAAAGGTAAGGTTAGGTTAGGTTGGGTCCCCCCCCCCGATCGGGTTCCCGCCTTGTCGAGACGGGGGGGGCTTAGTAGCCGTGGCTTGGTCTCCCGCGGTGAACAAAGAGGAACCCACCTGACTGGCCCGAGGTGAAGGGTTAGGTTAGGTTAGGTTAGGTTAGGTTGCGGAGTCCCCACACATATCTTACCAGGTCGTCCATCTCCATCTAGAAACCAAAGAACCATGACGAGAAGATGTGTCGTAATTTCCCGAAGGCTGCCCAGCCGAGTTGGATCCGTCGGTGGACCTCTTATATCGATATATTGACCATTACACATACAGACATATAATAAGAACAAGACTTGTTATAAGTCTGCACCATTGACACTCTTGTAAGAGTTTACACTACCCCATATCGTTCCGTAGGTATCGTAAGCGGTGACAAAGGGCAACAAACCTAGAGACGGGCAGCAGAATCCTCCTGATACCAACTCAAAGTCTTAAAAACTGTTGTTGCTAAGTGTGGCAACTATGGCAAAATCGCTCCTATGAGACAATCTATGGAGGAGGCTTATATTCACCACTAGACTTTAATTGAGTGTAATGGATGAATGGAATGGATAAATAAGTAATATCTGTAACAAAAAAAGAGTTTCACTTTTATATTATTTTAAGTTTTAGCACTTGTGAAGTACAATAAAAATTTTAATCTGCTGCACCAAAAGACAATCTCCGCAGGCTATCAGTATCCGCATTGGTGGATTATATAAAGTTATTTTCTTCTCGTAGTGACGAGATCTCTTCGGAAAATTGTTTCGTATTAAAAATTTGTTGGTAAAATATGTTTTGATTATTTAAAGTATATTATGTGTTAAAATTTTATTACTTAATTATATTTTGACCGACCTTACAGGTAACAACGACAAGCTACACAATGTGTCGTTGTTTTGTATTGATTGAAATTAATAGACGTAAAGCTTTAGCATTTTTATCGGTAGCTCTTTGTGTCGGAAATGACGTAAAATTTTTACATTCTATTATAATAGTTTAAATTATTTCAGTCATTCTATCGTGATCAAAATATAAAGATTAAGGTTAAGAACTAAATTTAAATTTTAATTAAACAGATTAGACGCGAGACCATACAGCGTATTCTCCAAACTTTGTGTATGAACGGCCTCAGTATAATATGCCTCTTATTCTCCATGTCCATAGACTTGCACCATGCAAAAGCCACTGTGAACATTGGCTAAAATGTAATACTTGAGAATAAAAGCCTCACGCAATCTTATATTTCAGTAAAACTCTCAAAAGAATTTTTTGCAAATTTTATAAGGAAAAGAAACTGTGCAGCACAATTTTTTTACTAAAGAATTTCAAAAATGTCAAGCGTTGTTCTTTAAATTATTTTTGTATTACTTTCTTAGTGTTTTTGGACTGTAATCTATACTTTGAATTTAGTTTTTGATTAATGCCAGAAATTTAGGCCTTTTGTGTTCATCTTCGATGATTTTGTGTAGGACAGACGGTGAATGCAAAACTCGAGATCCAGATATGCCGTCTGATAGCGGGGATACTCCAGAATCACATACCATGGCATGGCATGTGATTCTGGAGTGTGTGAGTGAAACATATTTGTCTTTATACAACTAATGATTTTGTATTCCGCTACATTATCTATTTGAAACTGTTTTTATTAAATTGCTTGACTAACTAATCTTTTGCCATATATACGAGTACAATCCTTTATTTCTTTTAGGCTTATCCTTCCTATTTGTTTGTTAATTTAGTGTTAATTTACATTAAAATTACATTGTGTATTCAATTTTCATTGTGAATATAAACTTAACTATTGCTCTTTTCTACACTATTATCTTTTATATACGTTTTTATTTATTTTCTCTAAGAATAATTTTAGTGATTTGTATTGCGAATTTTAGAAAATTAAATCGACTGTCATTGCCGTTAATAGCTTCACATATGGTTTCCTCTTTTAACACAAAGGCCATACTTTGCTCGCATGATAGTCTCTTGTAGGTTGGTGCTGGCTTAGAAGTCTCTGCTGCTGATTTCGCTAATTCGTCAGCTCTTTCATTACCTGGAATTCCACAATATGCTTTAATCCAGAAAAGCTTCACATCGCCTTGATTATTTCAGATTTCTCGTATATTTTCTAGGATTTCAGCTCCCAAAGGATTAAGAGTGATTGAATTTGACAGACTTTCCAGTGCTGACAAAGACTTGCTCAATATATTTGACTTCCTAAATCCACGTTTCATCATCTCTGTCTGTGTGCCTCTTTTGACAAAGGCCTCCTCCAACTGTGACCATTTTTCTCTGTCATCAGCCACTCTTGTCCATGTGCCACCTGCAACAGCCTTTATTTCATCGATCCATCTTATGGATGGTCTTCCTCGTTTCCTTCTCCTGTTTCTTGTGAAACAGAACATTTTGTTTTTGACCATTTTCTTTTGCTCCTAATTGTATGCCCTATCCATTTCCATTTTAGTTTTCTTATGGTTACCGTAATGTCCCTTGTTCCGGTGTGTTTCTTTATGGTTGTAGTTCTTATTTTATCTTCCAGTTTTATACCCATCATACTCCTTTCCATAGCATTTTGGCACACTGCAAGTTTTCTGTTGAGAGATTTAGTAAGTGCCCAGGTTTGGCAACCATATGTCACTACAGGCAGTATACAAGTGTCAAACAGTTTCCGCTTGATGGTCATACTTATTTCTCTGTTTTTCATAATCTCTTTCAGACTCCAATATTATTTCCATGAGTTTCCAATGCGTCTATCAATTTCTTTTGAAGTTGCATCTGTTGGCGAGATTACTTGACCCAGATATACATATTCATTTTCATAATCAATTTTGTTGTTGTTAACACATATAGGTTCTTTCCTCCCATTTGTCATGACTTTTGTTTTTTGTTCATTCATGACTAATCCCACTCTACGACTTACAATGTCTAGGTCATTTAGCATTGCCTGTAGTCCCTCTGCCGATGGTGAGAAGATTATCAGATCGTCTGCAAATCTTAAGTGCGACAGATTTTCTCTCAGATTTTATTTTATTGATAGTCCGCATTTCTCCCAGTTCAGGTGACGGAAAACCTCCTCCAGAACAGCTATAAAAAGTTTGAGTAACATGGGGTCGCCTTGGCGTACACCTCTTCAAATTTTTATTTCCTTGCCTTCTCTTTCTAGTTGGATTCTAGCTTTGCTGTTTTTATATATGTTTTTATTATTCTTATGTATTTGTTTTCAATACCCTGGTTTTTAAGCGCTTGCCAGATCTCTTGATGTTCAAGTGAGTCAAAGGCCTTACTGTAATCAACAAAACCGCAGAGAAGGTTATATTAAATTCCTTACCTTTTTCAAATAGTTGTTTTACCACATGTACATGGTCTAATGTTAACCACTTCTAAATCCTGCTTGTTCTCTCGGTTGATTATCCTCTAGCGTTTTGGATATTCTGTTAAGAATTACCTTGGCAAAAACTTTGTAGATGTTCGACATTAAGCTAATAGGCCTATAATTATTTATATTATTCTTACCTCCTTTCTTGTGTAGCAGTATTATGTTTGATATTGTCCACTGATCAGGTATTATCTCACTCTGCAGTACTTCGTTGAATAGGTATGTCAGGATTGGTAAAAGGTGATCTTTATTTTCGATAAGAAATTCGTTACTGATTCCTTCTGAACTGGGAGCTTTATCTTTCTTTTGAGTTTTACAGCTTTTTCCACTTCTGCAGGTATTATATCAAGTACTTCATCTCCGCCCGCTAGGTCTGTTGTTTGACTGTTTTTTTTATTTACATAGAACTCTCGGAAAAAGTTTGTGGCTATTGAGATAATTTAGGTGCGTCTGGTTTCGCAATTGCGGTTTCTATCTGTGATACTGGGCATCCACTCTATTTTTTTCCTTCAATTTTTTAAATGCTTTTTTGTTGCCTCCGGAATCTTGAATACATTTTTCTATTAATTCTTACCTGTGTTTTTGGCGAAAGCAAAATTAGTCTATAAAAAAGAAAAAATATATGGAAGAAAGTATAAACTAACATTGTCTGAATAAAAGGCTTTTATTTATTTAAATCCACGTTTGCATCTCATGATAGTGAGTGCCTTCAAAATTGATACTAGTTTCGCCTGGTAAACGCTACAGTAATTACCTAATTTGATTTTAACTTTATGGATTTCCTTACCGTCTTCCCAGCAGCTTACAGCAGCTCCTACCTTTCCTGAGATTTTACTGCCGTCAGTATCAAATCAAATCAAATCAAATAATTTTTTTGTGAAACATAGGTAAAAGTTACAAACTTGATGGAAAAAGGTATGATAAGTAACACTTTGTTTTGCCTTAAAAGGTATACAAGTATTCGTTTATCATTATCACCCGGCAATATGAAAATTAATTTTTAATAAAATAAAAATTTCAATTATTATTGTTATGTTTGGAAATAACATTAATTATTAACTTAATTATAAATTGCACAATTCTTAATAACATAAAGGAAAAAATATAATAAATAAATCGGATATTAATTAATGTAGGTACTAAAAAAACTATTGTAGGTACTGTGCCGTGTAGTGACGGTTAAGAATATCCACTACCCCATATCTTCCCGTGGGTGTCGTAAAAGGCGACAGAGGGAGACAGGCAGGAGATGGGCAGCAGTATCTTCCTGATAACAGCAACTGTACGACAAAAAAAACTGCGGTTGCCAACCCGCTCGCCAAGCGTGGCAACTATGGCAATATACCCCCCATGAACAATTACACAAATAGACGGCCCCCAGTCCCCGGCGGCCCCGCTATTCCTGGCTACGGTGGCGACCATGGTAACGGCGGGGCAGGGGGTGCTAAGAATCTCCGGTGGAGGTTCGGTTGCCACCTACGACGACTCGACCTGGCAACATTTAACGCACGCACACTGAGGACTGACGAGAAGATCCTGGAGCTGGAAGAAGAGATAGACAAGTTGCGCTGGAGTATTATAGGATTATCCGAGGTCCGAAGAGAGGAGGAGGACACGGTGATTCTCGAATCCGGCAACTTGTTCTATCACCGGGAGGGCGACCATCTGTCCCAAGGAGGTGTCGGATTTATCGTCCACAAGTCTCTCGTCAACAACGTTGTAAAGATTGGGAGTGTGTCGACGAGGGTCGCGTACCTGATACTCAGAATCACCAAACGGTATTCGCTGAAGGTCATACAGGTTTACGCACCAACCTCGGCACATCCCGATGAGGAGGTAGAGGAAATGTATGAGGATATTTCCAAAGCCATGCATTCCTACAAAACCCACTACACGGTGTTGATGGGAGACTTCAACGCAAAACTAGGCCCAAGAGAAAGCGGTGAGCTGAAATTAGGGAAATTTGGAGTAGGGCAACGGAACCGAAGGGGCCAGCAGCTGGCCGACTTTATGGAGAAAGAGGGACTCTTTATGATGAACTCTTTCTTCCAGAAGCGGACCCACAGGAAGTGGACCTGGTCGAGCCCCGACGGTTCGACAAAAAATGAGATTGACTTCATTATGACGACCAGACGCCAACTGTTCAGTGATGTCTCAGTGATCGCAAGGGTGAAAACTGGCAGCTATCACCGAATGGTTAGAGGCACACTGAACCTAAACGTTAAGTTGGAGAGGTCTCGTCTAATGAAGTCAACGCTCCGTCCCCCTCGTGCTCTAATCCAGAATCCCGAAAACTTTCAGCTCGAGTTACACAACCGCTTTCAGTGCCTACAAGATTGCAATGCAGTGGACGATATGAATGAC
Organism: Parnassius apollo; assembly: GCA_907164705.1. Taxonomy (NCBI): domain Eukaryota; kingdom Metazoa; phylum Arthropoda; class Insecta; order Lepidoptera; family Papilionidae; genus Parnassius; species Parnassius apollo. The sequence continues at coordinate 11,753 of CAJQZP010000651.1, forward strand.
AAGCTCGTGGAAACTGGCCATGCGGTCGGAGCTAAGTTCTGCAAGACCCACCGCAGAAGAACACAAAAACTCTCCGATCACACTCTTAATCTCATGGCTGTTAGACGGGAGATGAGGCTGCAATCGTCAACAGATTTGACAGCATACAGGCAACTGAACAGACAGATCTCCAAATGCATGCGGCGAGACTTAGGCAACTTTAATACTGCTCGTATTAAAGAAGCGATCGAGCGGAACCAGGGCTCCAAAGTCTTTGCCAGAGATCTGTCTGCTAGAAAGAGCCAACTGTCAAAGCTGAAGACTGAATGTGGCAGCATCGTTTCCGGGACACCTAAGATGTTGAGTGAGATTGAGAGGTTCTATGGGCAGCTGTACACATCATCGTTGGAGCCACGCGCAAGTGTGAGTAACGATCCAAGAGCAAGTCTTATCCGACACTATTCCGATGATATCCCGGACGTCAGTCTAAGCGAGATTAGAATGGCTCTCCAGCACCTTAAAAACGGCAGGGCCCCAGGCGAGGATGGAATTACAGCGGAGCTTCTGAAAGCGGGTGGAACACCGGTACTTGAAGTCCTTCAGAAGCTCTTCAATTCCGTCCTCCATGGTGGCACTACTCCAGAGGCGTGGAGCAGAAGTGCGGTGGTCTTGTTCTTTAAGAAAGGCGACAACGCTCTCTTGAAGAACTACAGACCGATTTCCCTTCTGAGCCGCGTCTACGTGCTGTTTTCGAGAGTCATTACGAATCGTCTCGCACGCAGACTCGACGACTTCCAGCCTCCCGAACAAGCCGGTTTCCGAAAAGGCTTCAGTACCATAGACCACATACATACCCTGCGGCAGATTGTACAGAAGACTGAAGAGTACAATTTGCCACTTTGCCTGGCGTATGTGGACTATGAGAAAGCCTTTGATTCCGTCGAAATTTGGGCGGTGCTGCAGTCCCTTCAGCGGTGCCAAGTTGACTGTCGGTATATCGAAGTGCTGAAGTGTTTGTACAGTAGGGCTACGATGGCTATCCGAGTACAGAACCAGAGCTCGAAACCTATCCAACTGCAGAGAGGTGTAAGACAGGGTGACGTTATATCCCCGAAACTCTTCACCGCTGCTTTGGAAGACGTTTTCAAGCTACTGGACTGGAAAGGATACGGTATTAACATCAATGGCGAGTACATCACTCACCTTCGATTTGCCGACGATATAGTCCTTATGGCAGAATCGCTGGAGGACGTAAGCACTATGCTCAATGACCTCAATAGTGCCTCCCAACGGATAGGTCTTAAGATGAACATGGACAAAACAAAGATCATGTTTAATGTCCATGTCACACCTATGTCGGTAATTGTTGGGAGCACTATGCTCGAAGTTGTTGACGAGTATGTTTACCTGGGACAAATAGTCCGACTAGGTAAGTCCAACTTCGACCGAGAGGTCAATCGACGGATTCAACTCGGCTGGGCAGCGTTCGGGAAATTACGACATATCTTCTCGTCAGGTATACCTCAATCTCTGAAAACTAAAGTGTACAACCAGTGCGTGTTGCCAGTGATGACTTACGGATCAGAGACCTGGTCCTTCACTGCTGGCCGTATGAGGACGCTCAAGGTCGCTAAGCGAGCTATGGAGAGGGCTATGCTCGGAGTTTCTCTGCGTGATAGACTCAGAAATGAGGATATCCGCAGTAAAACAGAGTGACCGACATAGCCCAACGGATTAGTAAGCTGAAGTGGCAATGGGCCGGCCATATAGCTCGAAGAACCGATAACCGATGTGGAAGAAAGGTTCTCGAGTGGCAGCCTCGTACCGGTAGGCGTAGTGTAGGGCGACCCCGCACTAGATGGAGTGACGACCTGGTAAGATATGCAGGAAGTCGATAGATGCAGGTGGCTCAGGACCGTGCTTTGTGGCATTACTTGGGGGAGGCCTATGTTCAGCAGTGGACTTGTGAAGGGCTGTAATGATGATGATGATGAGGTACTAAAAAAACCGTTCATTTTATCTTCAAAATATTCGTTGATAGAGTACTAGGCATTATTTATAAAACAACACGAAAGAAATTTCTTAAATTTGTTTATATTATCAGTTTCTTTGATGTTTTTGGGAGTTTATTAAAAATTTTAGGAGCCATACCCAGGAAACTTTTTGAATACAGGGCTGTTTTATGAAGTTTTGTACGCAGTTTGTTCCTATATCGTTTATTATTAGCGTTAACTGCCTCGTTGGTCTAGTGGTTGCAGTAGTGCGACTGCTGATCATGAGGTTCTGGGTTCGAATCCCGGGTCGGGCCAAAAAATTAATTATTGAGTTTTTCCGTCAAGAAATTCTCAGTAGTTGCCCGGAGTCAGGAAGTTGGCGGTGTCTCACCCCCGTGCCTCAGAAAGCACGTAAAGACGTTGGTCCTGCGCCTGATCTCTCTCCGGTCGTGTCGGTTTACCATTCCATCGGATTATATTAGTGAGGGAATAGAGAGTTCACCTGTGCTTATGCGCAAGCATGCAACAATTGGCACTATATTCCTGTCCTGCGCCGATGGCTAGCCTCCGTGGCCCAAATTCGGTCCGGAGGACATTATTATTATTATTAGCGTTTTAAAATATGCTAAAATTTTTCTTACAAACATAGTTTATTCAACTATATATAAAGATGGTAGGGTCAAAATGTTAAGATCAGTTAAATGCGGTTTGTAACTATCATTATCATCATCATAATTACAGCCCTTCACAAGTCCACTGCTGAACATAGGCCTCCCCCAAGCAATGCCACAAAGCACGGTCCTGAGCCACCTGCATCCATCGACTTCCTGCATGTCTTACCAGGTCGTCACTCCATCTAGTGGGGGGTCGCCCTACGAGGTACGAGGCTGCTACTCGAGAACCTTTCCCATCCCAAGCATCATCCCAAGCAGGTGGTAATACCCAGTTCTATTGAAATTAGGATGTTTTTTAATTTCAATTTCTATTGAAATTAGGATGTTTTTTAATTTCAATAATTTATTTAAATTATTGAAATTAAAAAACAATTTTTAATTAAATTATTGAAATTAAAAAACAATTAATAAAAAATTTAATTTCTGGGTACTACTACCTGCTTGGGATCCTATAATCAATAAAATTAAAACTAAACCCAAGCATACCACTGCAAGACCTCAGGACATAGTCAGTTCATTTTGCATAGATCGGACCATAAACAATAATTAAAAAAGCTGAAGGTACTCCGGGTTTAACAATGACATCGGGACGTCAGTCATCTCAGTCCCCCGTGACTATGGGTGCTGGAAAGCACCCGAAACGTCGGGAATTAAAAATAAAAAGTAAAAATAAACGCGATAAAATCCGTAAAAGTAGTTTTAATCATAGGTTAGGTTAGGTTAGGTTAGGTTAAGAACGTACGCATAGGCATTCCCCCATGTAAAAAAAAGATTAGGTTAGGTTAGGTTCCCCCCCCGAACGGGTTCCCGCCTTTACGTGGCGGGGAAGCTTAGAAGTCGTGGCTTGGTCACCCACGGTGAAACAAAGAGGAACCCACATGGCTGGTCCGAGGTGAAGGGCCAGCCCAAGGTGACCACTCCGAATGGGCTTGGCGAGCCCATTTCGGATGTGTGCAGGTGGACTGCAGCGAGAGGGCTGTCCGCACCCCTTACTGCTGCAGCCGAGGTGAAGTCGCAGAGGAAGAGGAGTGTTGGTATGGCGATGCGCCACTCGCCCTACCCTCCGCTACTCAAACGGGGCCGCACCGTTGATGTGGTGGTGGTGGTTTGGCTGCGAGGGAAGAGAATTGGAGGTATAGCGAGGCACCGCTCTCCCTACCCTCCGCAGCCGAATCTTGGTTGGTGGCGGACTCATAGACCACATCCGCCGCTGGGGTCAGGAAGGCTAGTGCTTCTGAGTGCTAGTTTTTCCTGGCCCCATTGCCTTCGCGTATCGGACACAGGGGCGTCCGTTGCGCAGTTGTAATTGAAGGCCGTGGAGGAAGGTGCGCCATCTGTTCTGGTTCGCCTTACCTGGATAGGAGAACGGGGAGGAATATTCCTCCCCCGAGGAGGTGCTGCCATGGGGCGGCAGGCGCTGGTAGGGCCGCGGATGTGTGCGAAAGCGTTCCCGTGGCCCTGCCAATATGCGAAGAAGGTGGAACACCATGGGGTTTTAGTTGGTGCGAGTCCGAAATAACCCGTCATTGCCCCCCGAGAGGCGGGTATGCGTAGGCGTGTCCCCATGTAAAAAAAGGTTAGGTTAGGTCCCCCCCCCCGAACGGGTTCCAGCCTTGTCGTGGCGGGGGGCTTAGAAGCCGTGGCTTGGTCACCCACGGCGAAACAAAGAGGAACCCACATGGCTGGCCCGAGGTGAAGGGCCGGCCCGAGGTGGCCACTCCGAGTGGGGTTGGTGAGCCCACTATGGATGTGTGCAGGTGGACTGCGGCGAGAGGGCTGTCTGCACCGTCTACCGCTGCAGCCGAGGTGGAGTCGCGGAGTGTTGGTATGGCGATGCGCCACTCGCCCCATCCTCCGCGACTCAAACGGGACCGTACCGTTGATGCGGTGGTGGTGGGGCTGCGGGGGGAGAGGAATTTCGGTATTGCAAGGCGCCGCTTTCCCTACCCTCCGCAGCCGAATCTTGGTTGGCGGCGGAGCCATAGACCAGATCCTCCGCTGGGTTCGGGAAGGCTAGTACTTCTAAGTGCTCGTTTTTCCTGGCCCCATGGCCTTCGTGCATCAAAACGCGTGCAAACCTGTTGTGCAGGTGTAATTGGAGGCCGTGGAGGAAAACGCGCCATATGTTCTGGTGCGCCTTAGCTGGGAAGGAGAACGGGAGGAATATTCGTCTCCCGAAGAGGTGCTGCCATGGGGCGGCAGGCGCTAGTGAGGTCGTGAATGTGTGCAAAAGCGTTCCCGTGGCTCTACCAGTAAGCGACGAAGGTGCAACACCATGGGGTTTTAGTCGGTGCGAGTCCGACATAACCCGTCCATGCCCCCGCGAGGCATTTCTCCATGTAAAAAAAGGTAAGGTTAGGTTAGGTTGGGTTCCCTCCCCCCCCCCGATCGGGTTCCCTCCTTGTCGAGACGGGGGGGCTTAGTAGCCGTGGCTTGGTCTCCCGCGGTGAACAAAGAGGAACCCACCTGACTGGCCCGAGGTGAAGGGTTAGGTTAGGTTAGGTTAGGTTAGGTTCCCCCCGAACGGGTTCCCGCCTTGTCGTGGCGGGGGGGCTTAGTAGCCGTGGCTTGCGATGCACCACTCGCCCTATCCTCCGCGACTCAAACGGGGCCGCACCGTTGATGCGGTGGTGATGGGGCTGCGGGGGGAGAGGATTGTCGGTATTGCGAGGCGCCGCTCTCCCTATCCTCCGCAACCGAATCTTGGTTGGCGGCGGAGCCATAGACCAGATCCGCCGCTGGGGTCGGGAAGGCTAGTACTTCTAAGTGCTCGTTTTCCTGGTCCCATGGCCTTCGCGCATCGGACGCGGGGGCGTCTGTTGCGCAGATGCAATTGGAGGGCGTGGAGGAAGGCGTGCCATGTGTTCTGGTGCGCCTTACTTGGGAAGGAGAACGGGGAGGAATATTCCTCTCCCGAGGAGGTGCTGCCATGGGGTGGCAGTCGCTGGTAGGGCCGCGGAAGTGTGCGAAAGCGTTCCCGTAGCCCTGCCAATATGCGACGAAGGTGGAACACCATGGGGTTTTAGTCGGTGCGAGTCCGACATAACCCGTCCTTGCCCCCGCGAGGCGGGTATACGTAGGCATTTCCCCATGTTAAAAAAAAAGTTAGGTTAGGTTAGGTTAGGTTAGGTTAGGTTGCGGAGTCCCCACTCGCTGGTGGACTGCAGCGAGTGGGGACTCCGCACCCTCTACCGCTGCAGCCAAGGTGGAGTCGCGGAGGAAGAGGAGTGTTGGTATGGCGATGCGCCACTCGCCCTATCCTCCGCGACTCAAACGGGGCCGCACTGTTGATGCGGTGGTGATGGGGCTGCGGGGGGAGAGGATTGTCGGTATTGCGAGGCGCCGCTCTCCTTATCCTCCGCAACCGAATCTTGGTTGGCGGCGGAGCCATAGACCAGATCCGCCGCTGGGGTCGGGAAGGCTAGTACTTCTAAGTTCTCGTTTTTCCCTGGCCCCATGGCCTTCGCGCATCGGACGCGGGGGCGTCTGTTGCGCAGATGTAATTGGAGGCCGTGGAGGAAGGCGTGCCATGTGTTCTGGTGCGCCTTACTTGGGAAGGAGAACGGGGAGGAATATTCCTCTCCCGATGAGGTGCTGCCATGGGGCGGCAGTCGCTGGTAAGGCCGCGGAAGTGTGCGAAACCGTTCCCGTAGCCCTGCCAATATGAGACGAAGGTGGAACAGCATGGGGGTTTAGTCGGTGCGAGTCCAACATAACCCGTCCTTGCCCCCGCGAGGCGGGTATGCGTAGGCATTTCCCCATGTAAAAAAAAGGTTAGGTTAGGTTAGGTTAGGTTAGGTTCCCGTGTGTAGTTGCCAGAGCTCCCATTGGGCGCGTCCCCAGGTGGCGGATAGGGGAACACCACTCAGATATGGGTGGTAGCGGGAAACCGCCGCGGACCAAAACTGGCCGGGGTTTGGCGTACCCGTGGTCCCATTAGGACTATAAACGCCCGGGGCTTATTGTCCTAGGAGATGGGCCTTCACAGGCTTGACGTTGCTCCCGGTATCGCTCTTTGATTAGAGCGAACAGGGGATGCAACACACGCGGCGATGTGCCAAGCGCACCAATGCTGGGTGACCCCGCGCAGTAATGTGCCGAGCGCACCGATATCGGGCGATCTATGTGCGGCGATGTGCCAAGCGCGCACCAATGCCGGACAACCCGTAAGCCCGTTATCCGGGCCCGGGGGCCCCCGCAGAGCCGCGAGGAAGAAAACCTCTTCAAAAATAACCCCAATCCTAAGGTCTAAGGTGCCGAGGGGATGAATGGCTGGGGGGGAACCCAGTCCCAAGCTTTTGGGGGGTTAGGGGTTCAGGGACCTCACCCTGTATAAAAAAAAGGATAACAAGTATGCAGTGTGACAAAAAAATCTATTCCCCAGGGTGGTCCCGCCAAAAAGCGGGAAGTCCACCCCCCAGCAGCTTTAATAAGCTCTGTGGCAGCCCCATCGTATCTGGGGGGGCAATCCACTGCATCGCGAGGGGATGCACAAGCGTCAACCGCGGGCCCCACAACATCCACGGGGCAAAGTAAGAAGACTGGAGCCGTGTCGGGGGGTAGAACTGTGACGACACAAGACAAACGTGGGCGTTCTAAACGCCCTAATATGCCAGTAAATCAGGCTATTGAAAGCGATGGAGGCGGGTCCGATGGCTCAATGATTTCACTTACATCGGCCCCACCGGAAGGGGGAAGAAAGAGAAGGGCCAAGCCCCCAAGCGCTGCGGTTGTGGCGCCCAAATTCGCGGCAGTGTCAGCCACAGCCTCTGAAGAAGAGGCCGCTACAGGGATAGAAACGGAGGAGGACCTTTTCGATCCCTCCGTAGCGCCCACAAACACTAGGGCTAAAAAAATCTGCCGAGCCTAGAAGAGTTAGCCCGCGAAATGGCGACTCATAGTGACGGGGAGCTTGGTCAGGAAATCGACCTCAACCTTCAGGCCGCCGAAAAGGTAGCGGATCGCTGCCGCAACCTAAAGGGTAATTTTGTGAGGGGCATAAGGCTAGCCGTACTTAATATATAGGCAGCAACTGAAGAACTTGCACGAAGGACCGCTACAGAAAAGGATTTTGCGTGCCCCGAATTCTGCGGCAGTAACGGTCACGGTGTTGGAAAGCTCCTCCGTTACTTATGCTAAAGTAATGGAGGAAGCCAAAGCCAAAATCCATTTGGCAGACTTTGGCATAGAAACTGTTCGTCTTAAGCGCGCAGTAACTGGAGGACTCCTGCTGGAGATAACAGGTCAGGACTGTGGAGAGAAGGCGGACAAGCTGGCGGCAAAGATGCGAGAGGTTCTCTCGGACGAATTAGGGCGAATTAGTCGCCCAATCAAAACAAGCGACGTTCGGCTGAGGGACCTCGACGATGATGTCAGAGCTGAAGAGATTGCAGCGGCGATGGCTGAAGCAGGGGGTTGTTCAGTAGACAACATAAAAGTCGGGGAAGTCCGACGAACACCCACTAGCATGGGGACGTGCTGGGTACGATGTCCTGTCGTGGCGATCCATAAGATTGCAGCCGTTGGGAGAGTACGGATAGGTTGGGGGTCTGCCCGAGTGGAGGTACTTGAGCCCAGGCCCATGCATTCTTTTCGATGCCTTGAAAGAGGGCACGTTGCTAGCAGGTGCCCGAATGAAGTAAATAGAGCCGAACGCTGTTACGCTTGCGGTTAGCCTGGGCACGGAGCCAAACAGTGCACTGCGTCGGAACCCAGGTGTCCTCTGTGCTCAGATCTTGGGCGGCCTGCCAACCACAGACTGGGTAAGAAGTGCGTCCCACCTCCTAAAAATACAGGGGAGGGAAGAACGAGCGGACTCCGTCTGCATCCATAAATACGCCGGACACAGCGACATCAGTCCCTGCACCGGGTCCTAACTCGGCAATGGAGGTGGTCGAAAAATAAAATAAATTTCGCTCCCCTTAAAGTTCTCCAGGGCAATCTGAGCCACTGCCGCAATGCACAGCATCTGCTTATGCAGACCATTGCGGAGTGGCGGGTTGCCCTTGCAGTAGTAGCGGAGCCCTATTCTGTTCCCGACCATCCTCGCTGGTTCGGTGATGAATTGGGCTCTGTAGCCATCTACTGGGGGAGTGAGAAAGAAACCCCACCCTGCGCCCTATTAAGAAGGGGACAGGGCTTCGTTGCAGTGCAATGGGGCCCTCTGGCCATAGTGGGCTGCTATGTCTCTCCCAATAGGTCCCTTGCCGACTACGAGGTGTACCTAGACGAGGTGGCGAATTGTGTTCGCGAATGTCAACCTCGTCCGTTGATCGTTCTAGGAGATTTTAACGCCCACACCAGGGCTTGGGGCAACTCCAGAGACGATCCGAAGGGAGAGACAGTGATGAAATGGGCGGCTGGGCTGGACCTCCGATTAATGAATCAGGGGTCCGTAAGCACATGTGTGCGATGGCAGGGGGGAGTCCATCGTAGATCTTACGTGAGCAACTCCTCCCGCAAAGCAAATGCTGTCGGGCTGGCGAGTGGCGGAGGAGGCGGTCACACTATCCGACCACCGCCACATCGTGTTCGATGTCGCACTTCGCCAGCCTGACAGTAACCCCAGTCGCCGAGGGCGCAGCCCACCGCGGCGTTGGTGTCTTAAGCGGCTCAACCGGGATAAGCTGGAAGCCGCCGCCATCGTCGCGTCCTGGCCGAATAACGCCGAAGAGGTTCAGTCCGATCCTGAAGTGGAAACATACTGGTTTCGGGGTACGATGGCGCAAATTTGCGACCTGTCCATGCCCAGAACCAGTCGCCCCAAGCGCAGAGCAGTGTACTGGTGGTCGACAGAAATCGCACGGCTCCGTGCGCTCTGCTTGCGGAGTCGGCGCCAGTACACCAGATCTCGAAGGAGAAGAAGGCGAGCTCCGCCTGAGGAAGTAGCCAGACTCTACGGGGCATACCGAGCGGCTACAAAGGCGCTTCAAATTGCTATAGCTAACGCCAGGTCTCGGTCCTGGAAAGAGCTTCTGGAGGGACTCAACGAGGATCCCTGGGGGCGTCCATACAGGATGGTACTGGGTAAGCTCCGGCCTTGGTCGGCCCCCTTGACGGAGACTCTCGATCCGGATCTGCTGGGAAGGGTGATCAGCACGCTCTTTCCAGAGGACCGGTCAAGTCCCTCAGGTCACCTACCGTCTTCATGGGAGTGGCAGGATGAGATGGGGGTGACCGTCGAAGAGCTGGATCGAGCCGTTAGCCGCTTAAAAGCCCGGAACACAGCACCGGGGCCCGATGGAATCCCGGGCCGGGCCCTAGTGATGAGTCTGGCTGCCCTGGGGGACAGGCTCAGGCAGCTGTTTAACAGGTGTCTGCGCTGTGCCACGTTCCCCACAGCCTGGAAAGTAGCAAGGCTGGTCCTCTTGAAGAAGGAGGGCAGGGCCGCTGATTCTCCCTCTGCGTACCGCCCCATATGCCTATTGGACGAGATTGGCAAATTATTCGAGAGGATAATTGCCGGTCGGCTCAATAGGCATCTGTCGCGCGTCGGTCCCGATTTGGCCGATAGCCAGTTTGGGTTCCGACGGGAGCGTTCCACTTTAGATGCGATTATGCGCGTCCGCTCCCTGTCGGAACAAGCAATATCCCAGGGTGGCGTGGAGTTGGCGATAAGTCTTGATATCGTCAACGCCTTTAACTCCTTACCCTGGGATGCAATCAGGAGGGCACTGGCACATCATCAGGTGCCCCCTTACCTGCAAGGTATTATCGGGGACTACTTGCGCGACAGGTACATTCTGTACATGGGGCAAGATGGCAGGAAGATCCGGAGGGAGATCAAATGTGGGGTTCCACAGGGCTCGGTGATGGGGCCGCTACTGTGGAACCTCGCCTATGATGCGGTTTGCGAATCGATCTTCCCGCTGGTGTAGATATCGTCTACGCTATGCTGACGACACATTGGTGATCACCAGCGGGATCACTTTCGAGAGGGCCACGGAGCTCGCCGAACTCGGGGCGGAAGTCGTCGTCGCCAAAATCCACGAGTTGGGATTAGAAATAGCGCCTCACAAGACCGAGGCCATATGGTTCCATAAATTACCAAGGAGCAGGGAACCACCCGACTCGTGTATCCGCGTGGGTGGGTCTGAAGTCAGAGTGGGGAGGTACATGAAGTACCTAGGCCTCCACCTGGACAGTCGCTGGGGCTTCGAAGAACATTTCGAGCGCCTAGTCCCCCGGATCGAAAGGGTAGCGGGTGCTATGCATAGACTGCTGCCCAATCTAGGGGGTCCGACGGAGGAAGTACGTCGCCTCTATGCGGGAGTTATACGATCCGTAGCTCTATATGGAGCGCCTGTATGGGCAAAAAGGCTGGCCATCCGACGCTGTAGAACTAAAATCTACAGTGTTCAGCGGAGGATGGCCATACGGATCGTACGAAGATACCGCACAGTATCCTTTGAGGCGGCGACTATCCTGGCTCGCTTTCCACCACTAGATATACTGGCGGAAATGGACGCGAGGGTGTACGTTCGTATCCGTGCCCTGCGCCAGAGTGGTGGTAGTGAGCCAGAAGAGGCGCTCCGATCAATTAAACGGCAGGAACGACAAAACGCTCTGGTATCATGGCGCTCTCGACTCGAGGAGCGCTATGAACGCAGACGCATCATTGAAGCAATCCTGCCGGTCTTCGAAGCCTGGATGCAGCGACGAGCAGGAAGACTCACCTACAGACTTACTCAGATAATTACCGGGCATGGGTGCTTCGGTGATTATCTGTGTAAGATTGGACGTGAGGCAACGGCGAATTGCTTCCACTGTGGTAGAAGGGACCAGGACTCCGCTTCCCACACACTCGCAGTATGCCCTGCGTGGGAACGGGAACGGACGATCCTGGTGAACCGCATCGGACGGGACCTCTCCCTGCCAGCAGTTGTGTCGGCGATGCTGAGCGGGGATTCGGCGTGGAGGGCCGTAGCCACCTTCTGTGAATCTGTTATGATTCAGAAGGAGGCTTCAGAGCGGGATCGGGAGAGGGCGGATTCCGCGCGGAGACGTCACCAAGGCGTTCGTCACGGCCCTCCGGGGCCTCCGGGGTTGCAGACGCTCGGGGCGGGGGCCTCGAGCGCCTAGTTATGTAACCCCCGAGGAGGACGATGGCTCGAAAGTGGTCTCGAGACATCGTGCTAGCACTGCGAGGGTGCTGGGGGCAGAAAGTACTGCCCCTGGGACGTGCCACTAGTGTAGCAAAGCGATGGAGGGGCCCCGGTTGCGTTCCGAACGGAGATCCCGGGACCCCTCTTATACGCTGATGGTGAAGTGGGTTTTTAGCCGGTAGGAGTCCGGCATAACCTTTTGTTGCCCCCGCAGCGGAAGGTATCCAAAAAAAAAAAAAGGTTAGGTTAGGTTAGGTTAGGTTAGGTTTTTTTTTTTATTTGTATGTTTTGCTGCTTCCCTCTGACATGGAGGTCAGAGACATTGTCAGCTTGGCATGCACTTTATTTCATGTTTTTTTATTTACTTTGTCCTTTTTGTTTTATAGAGGGTGTAGAGAACTCCGGGTTTTCATTCGGGGGTCCTACTACTCTTAACCTAATACACGCAATAACATTATATTTTATCATTTACTTATAAATTCCTCTATATTTAGTGCACATACAATTTGTAAATAAATCTTATAATTTTGAATTTGGAGTCACCGCATTCTCTCTGTATATACAAGTATAAACACAAGGAAGCGCCGATTTTACTTCCAAAATGAATATTAAGTCCTAAAGAATAATTGAATTAATAATTTGTTCAAATTACACAAATAAGAAAATAATAACAATAGTAATAATCAACAATAGTCATTAGTCATATTTATCATATTAAAAATATTCGTCATATAAAATTATATTAAATTTCTATTATTTACTTTTGGTTATGTTTAGTGACTTGTTTAACTACACCCTCACAAAATTTAATAAACTTATTTCAAGTTCTTTTTTCAATAAGCAGCACGTGTAAATTTTATTTATTATCTGAATATCGGTTTCGGACTCGAAATCGTATCTAGATTTATCAAACCGAGAACACTGTAGGACGATGTGCAGCACCGTCTCCTCGATTTCAGGCTAACAGACACATGATGGGCTCTCCTTGCACCTAAACCGATACAGGTACTCGGAGAACCCACCATGTCCGGTCATTGCTTGGATGATCGTCGGAGACAGCGCTGTTTCCCTAATAACCTTGTGGGCTGTCTCAAAGTCCGGCAGAAAGGCTTTAGTTATTCTGGCGTTCTCTCCCTCTGTATACCTCCGGTTCCATTCTTTAAGCGTCTCAGATCGAATGAGTCGCTTTACAAAAGAGACTGGGCAAAAGTCATAGTCCAGTTTTCTCTTTGTTCGCAGCACCGCGTGTTTGGCCAGCTCGTCGGCGCGTTCATTTTCTACAAGACCCGCATGGGCTTTTATCCAGTGTTTTTTGTTGCCTTAAGATGTCAAAAATGTTTTTGCGGGTCTTGACTGCTAAAGGGTGTTGAGAGTCTTGGTTGATAATGGTCTCCAGAGCGGACCTAGAGTCACTGTAAACCCCGAAAGTTGTCTCCGCACTAGAGAGAATTCGCTCAGTTGCCATGTATATGGCCAGTAATTCCGCCTGGTAAACGATACAGTGGTCCGACAGTTTGAGTTTCAGAGTTCAAAGAGAGTATTCTTCCAAAGAGATAATGCCGCTCCGACCTTTCCCTCTATTTTACTCCCGTCGGTAAATATTCGGAGACTCTGGTTGTTGTTTAGTCTCGTTTCGTCCTCGTTTACCAGGCATATGAATTGCAGATCCATATAGGATGCGGGGTGAGGCAGTTCTATGAAGCTCGCCTTTGTCTCCACCACTTGGTCTGCCAGCACTGACTGGAGTTTTCCTCTCCTCGCCTCAAAAAGGAATGCTGCTTCTTGGACCCTCAAGTCCAGAAGAAGCAGACCAGACAGTGCTAGCGCCGAGTGTAGGGATACGGTCCGGTACGCTTTAACAATTTTTTGAGCGAATCCTCTCTGCACGGTATTCAGTTGCTTCCTGACTCCCAACTTTTTAGCGGCTGGCGCCCACGCACTCGCTGCGTACAAAACCACCGGTTCAACGACCGCCGTGTACATCGTCCTAATAATTTCGGGTTGAAGGCCCCAACTGATCTTGCCGCTAGTTAAAATTTTAAAGTTACTAACTTAAATAACTTTTTATTTTTACTATATTTTTATTTTATTTTCACTGATATCGTGTTTCGGACTTACAAGGGACTTGTTTTGCCAAAATGGGGGACGAACCCCCCCTTTTTGTGCCGCGGAAGTCGCTGGCGCGAACGCCCCCCCAGGGTGCTCCGGCGAGGCCTGCTGCAGGCCCCAGCTCGCAGAACCCAAAGGGAGGCTCGGGTGCGGCTCCGGAGAAGCGACCGCTCGCGTCCCCGGACCAGCCGCAGCCCGTGACTCAGCGGCAGAAGCTGGAGAAGAAGAAAGGATCGGCTGTGGCCCCAGCTGCTGGGATTCCCACCTCGGAGCCAACGAGGCAGACTCTAGAGGAAGACCTAGAGTCTCTGGAAGAGGCCTTTGACGCTTCCAAGGCCACGCCTTTGGAGATAATAGAGCATACGCGGGCTGCTATCAGGACAATTATGGGCATTGTGACTGGCCCGGGCTCCAAACTGAACAAGACCGAAGTGAACAAAATTTCGGCAACCGGGCAGGACCTGATAGCGATGGTTGCTGCAATGGAGGTTCACGTTATGGAAGCCCAGCTTGCACTTTGCAGATCAGAACGTGACAAATCGCAGGCTGAGGCTAAGCTGGCGCATCAGGAGGCCATGCGTGCACCCGCAGGTGACGGGGACCATGCCCCCCCACAGCAGGGAGTAGCTTCGCATCGGTATTGAGGATGCCGAAAGGTGTGTCGTCAGTGCCTATCCCGGAGAAGTCTGGCCCAGTCTTGGCCTTCTATCCAGCTGGGGAACAGGCACACCTCAAGACAGCGGACGACACGAAGGCCGAACTGAAGAAATCGGTGAAGCCTTCGGAAATCAACATTCAAGTATCTAGATTAAGGAAGGTGGGGAATGCTGGGGTGGTGGTCCAGACCACGTCCCAGGAGGCGGCACAGAAGTTAAGGACTGCGGCACCACCAACGCTCCGGATTACGGAGCCCAAGCAGCGCCTGCCTTTCGTGGCGTTAAGAGGTTTTGAAGATGACATCAAGAATGAAGAGCTACTGCCCGCCCTCCACGACCAGAATTTTGGAGATGATGAGAATTGGACCCTAGAGGAACTAAAGAAAAACTGTAAGGTGGCATTCAAAAAGTCGTGGAGAGGCAGTCGCAGGACTACAGTGGTGCTGCAATGTAGTTCTGGTCTGAGAGACGCGTTGACAGCCCGGAGGAGGTTGTATGTAGGGTGGGACGTGGTCGAGCCATGCGACTACGTCGACGTCACCTGTTGCCAGCGATGCCAGCAGTACGGCCACCCCGCAAAGTACTGCAGGGCTAAAGAGGCAACGTGTGGCAAATGCGGAGAGGAAGGCCATGCAAGGGAGGTTTGCACCTCAACTGAGGTCTGTTGCGCCACCTGCAAAAAGTTTGGCAAGCCGGGCGCCAAATCTCATGCCACGATGGCGAAGACGTGCCCGGCTAGGGTGTACGCAGAAGAGAGGGCCATAAATACCACGCAGTATGGCTAAGGATGACAAAATATCTATTGGGCAGCTTAACCTGGGGCGGGGTGAGGTGGCCACGAAGGAGCTACCATCTCTGGCCTGTAGCCTCTGCCTGGACCTTGTTCTTGTCCAGGAGCAGTGGGCTCAATCCAGGGATTTCATTCAGTTTGGCGCGGAGCCCCAGGCAGGAATTATGATCTCACGTGGGCATATGGGTGTGGCTGGATTGCCTCACCTCAGCAATTCCTACTGCGTGGTTTGCCATGTGGAGAAGTACGGTCTCTATCTCATCTCTGCGTACTTTAAGTACAGCGACTCCATAGACCATCATATTCAACACCTAGAGACCGTACTTGACCAGCTAAAGGGCAAGCGCATTGTAATTGGAGTCGACAGCAATGCGCACTCGCCGCTCTGGTACAGTGAGATGGCCCAAACAGTGGGAAGAGGGCATGAAGCAGAGCACCGCCGGACAGCTATGGAAGATTTTATCGTGTCGCGAGGTCTCACCCTGGCCAACGTGGAGGGACAACCGCCCACGTTCTCTGGGGCCAGGGGTGAATCCAACATCGATTTAACCCTCGCGACCAGAGGTGTCACAGTATCAGAGTGGCGAGTACTGGATTGCGCCAGCATGAGCGACCATCGCCTCATTACCTTTAAGGTCGCAAGAGAGCGACATGCGGAGCTCGCGGGGCCGGTGGAGGTGCCCGCCCGTTTTCGTGATCGGGGGGGTTGACTGGCGGTATTTCCGCGGTACAATTCATTTAAGAATGGGCAATTTGGAAGTTAAACAGCCGGCTGACCGACTCTGCGCGCAGTTCACGGATATCGTCATCCGATCAGCGGAGGACGTGCTGGGGAATGCGCGACCGAGGCGGGAAGGCGGCTATGAATGGTGGACGCCTGAACTCGACAGGATGAGAAAGAAGGTATGTAGCGCGAGGAGGGTGTGGCAGAAGACCAGAAAGAAAGGCGGCAGGTTAGAGGAACTAGCTATGGAACGATTCCATAGTATGCGAGCGAGATACCGACAGATGATGGGGGAAACGGAGTTAGCTCAGTTTCGGAGAATAGCCGAAACAGGCAATATGGAACCATGGGGGCGAGCTTATCAGGTAGCTAGTGGGAGGTTCCGTCCTCCCACCAACGTGATAAATGGCATAAAGTTTGCGGAGGGATACACGGGGGGGTTGGGAGAGGCCATGCGGGGCTTGCTCGTGGCGCTGTGTCCGGACGACGATAGGTCTAAGGACACGGGATACCACGGGCGAGTGCGTCTCATGGCAGCTCTCACTCCATCGGGGCCGACTGCCGTTCCCCCCCTCCATTGGGGGTCTGGAGGGCATAGTTAGGGCTCTGCCCAACACTGCTCCGGGACTGGATGGAATCAGTGCAAGAATCGTTAAGAATGTGTGGAAAGCTGCACCTAGGGAATTCCACTGGGTGTATTCCAAATGTGTGGGTTGTTGTGGGGGTTTTCCCCGAAGTGTGGAAGAAAGGACGCCTAATAGTGATTCCGAAAGGGAATGACAGGCCACTAACGGATCCCAAGGCGTATCGCCCGATAACGCTCCTTCCCATCTTTGGGAAATTGCTGGAGCGAGTCTTGCTGCGGTGTGCCCCGAGTTTGATAAGGGGAATATCGAACTACCAGCACGGGTTTTCGCCGGGTCGGTCAACAGTAACGGCGCTGCAAGATGTGCTTAGCACTGCTCGCGAGTCGCAGCGCAAGTATGTGCAGGCCGTCTTCCTGGACATATCGGGAGCATTCGATAATGCATGGTGGCCAATGATACTGTTGAAAGCAAAACAAGGAGGGATTCCGCCTAACATCTACCGTATGCTGGTGGATTATTTCACCAACCGACAGGTGGGTATATTCGTAGGCGAGTGCGTCGAATGGAAACGCTCGACCATGGGCTGCCCGCAGGGGATCAGTTCTTGGACCGACCCTGTGGAATCTACTGCTGGACGATTTGTTGAGGCTGCCATTCCCCTTAGGGACGAAAATGTTGGCGTATGCAGACGACGTGACACTTCTGATTGAGGCAAATTCTAGAGCTGAAATAGAAAGAGCGGCCAAATCTGCACTGGAGCTGGTATCGTCGTGGGGAGAGCGGAACCGGTTATCCTTCTCCTCCGCGAAGTCATGTACTATGACCATCAAAGGGAAGTTCCAGCGACCACCTGTCATAAAGATGGGGACGGAGTCTATAAGAAGCGTAATGTCGACTAAGGTATTAGGTGTCACGCTAGACTCAAGTCTATTTTTCATCCAGCACGCCAAGGACATGGGAGAGAGGGCTGGGAGATGTTTTGGGAAGATGTCGCGAGTTTCGGCATCTTCTTGGGGCATGCGCTACCCGGCCCTCCGTGTACTATATAAAGGAACATATGTTCCGATAGTGACTTACGCAGCAGCTGTTTGGGTTGATCGTGTGGGGAATTATACAGTGCGCACGGCACTGCTGAGATCGCAGAGATCCTCGCTCGTGTTGCTGACGAAGGGCTACAGGACGATAAGTACTGCGGCGCTTCCGGTATTGGCCGGCGTCCTTCCGGCCGATCTGGAGGTAACTCGTTTTGGTAGGATTGACCAGATGCGTAGAAACGCTGAGGATGGGGAGTTGAGCAGGCGTAAGCGCGAAATTTGGGCTGAAGTTGTGAATGTATGGCAGGAACGATGGAAGAACGAGACGAATGGCAGGGAATTGTTCTGCTTTTTCCCGGACGTGGCGGCGCGACTCAATGCAAATTGGGTCGTACCGGACTACCAAGTCTTACAGATTCTCAGTGGGCATGGATGCTTTAGGAAGAAACTGTATGATATGAAACTGGCTGAATCGAGTATGTGTGAGTGTGGAGCTGCCAACGAGGATAGGCACCACGTTCTGTGGGAGTGCATGCTCTATGACGACCTGCGGTGTAAGATGATGGATGGAATAGTACGCGGAAGGATTGGCCCGGTCTACTACCCGGAACTTGTTGACGGGCGGGAGAACTTTGGCCGGCTGCGCGAGTTCGCGCACGGATGGCACGCAAGGAGGACTGCCCTGGGTAGGAACCATACAGGTGAAGAGCAGCCCGGAACCGAAGACGTGGAGTGTTCGTCCAGCCCAGAATGGGAGAGTGGAAACATGGGACAAGGAGTAGATTAAATAACTTGTAGAGAGTCAAGAAAGTGCGCGCGGGAAAGAGCCCTGAGCAAGTACCGCGTGCACCTCTCGTGATTCGGCCCGTATAACCGCAAGGTTGGTGGGGCCATGGGAGGTGGAGGGTTGATCTTGCCGCTCTTGATAACTGTGTGTAGAGAGAGGCGGCCTTTCTGCACACATTTCTAACGTGTGTATTAAACGTAAGTTTTCTGTCTACGGTAAGACCAAGCACTTTGATCTCCTCCGACAAGCGTACCGCCATACCGCCCATGCTCAGACGTGGGGAATCGTATTTTAGTTTGTTGGGTATTACCATTGCCTGGGTCTTTTGTGGCGCAAATTTAAGCTTATTACGTATTCCCCACCTCATAACATGTTCCAGAGCAGCATCCGCCCGTCTTTGGACATCAAGCGCCGTGTCCCCCGCAAACAGAAGGACGATGTCATGGCGAACGCTTGACATCGGTCGCTTTTCCCTTCCATTTCTCTTAGCAAAGGGTCGAGAAGGAGATTCCATAGGACTGGTCCTCCTATGGAACCCTGTACGCACCCCTTTGTAGTTGCCTGTGTTTGTTCCACTCCTGCATATCTTAGTCTCACTTTCCTATCCCGGAGATAACTGTCCATCAATGTTCTTATATTTTTGGGGCACTTTTCCTCAGCCAATCGGCATCTTATTGCTGGCCACCAGACGCTATCGAAGGCTCCCTCTATGTCCAGAGATATTATCACAATGATCTTTTTGTTGCGCAATTTTAGTTGGATGTATTGCATCATATCATAGAGGGAGTCTTCGGTGCTCCTTTGTGGGGTAAAACCGTATTGGCGAGTACTACAACCGGGTTGGACATGGTATCTGATCCTTTTGATTATCATTTTCTCCAGGATTTTGCCTAACACAGGTAGTAAGCCTATTGGTCTGTAGGCTTTGGGGTGCGTATAGTCATCCTTTCCAGGTTTCCGCAGAACAACTACCACTGCTTCTTTCCATTTGGTAGGGAAGTGTCCCAACTCCAGGCATTTGTTGGCCAGGCTCAGATAAATCTCCGGGCTGTGAAAGATAGCTTCTCGGCAGATGTCAGCCGTAAAACCATCCCCACCGGGGGCCTTTTTTGGGTTGAAACTGCTTGTAGCATGCCTTAGCTCCGCAAGAGTAAATGGTGGGTCACAAGAACTATCTTGCATCCCTGCATTTATCTTTTCAGCTAGCTCTCTTATACGCCGGTGGTCTGCGTTATCAGTTTCAGCGTCATCCTTTGGGTAGAAAGTCTCGGTCAAATATCTTGCCGATTCGGCATTATTTAGAGGTACTCCGTCTTTTGTGAGTGGCAGATCTTCGTGCCGTTTAGCAGTTCTGCCGATAACTCGGTATATGCCTTCCCACAACCCCTCTCTATCTTGCCTAGCACAAAACTCTTTCCAGCTTTTTATCTGAGCCTTTTTTTACTTCACTTTCGTAATTTCCTTTTGCCTTCAGGTACTCCGCGATGACAACTGCTTTTCGTACTGTAGCTGCACATTTTATGCGTCGTTTTTTGTTGATGGTATCCTTTTTTAGCATAGCAAGTTCGTCACTCCACCATGGTAAGTTAAGTTTGTTAGTATTTTTCTGTTTTCGAATTGTACTTTCACAAGTTTCTTTTATTGCTTCCAAATAATTTTCAATTACATTTTCTAGGTTGCACGTGTTATTTATTTTTCTAATTTCTATGGGACTAATATTTTTATCTGCCAATAATTGAGCTAATTTCTTATGAAACTTACTCCAATTGGCTTTTTTGCTATTATATAATCTTGTGGTTCTTTGTATAGTTACTCCTGATGTTTTTACTGAATTAATTTTGATTATTATAGCGTTATGATCCGAGCTTGTCATGCCAATGTCAACCTTCCAGTCCTCCACCTTCTTCAGCAAATTTTCCGAGCATGCTGTAATGTCGACATGACTCCTATATGTTTTCCCTCCTCTTATCGTGTCAAATGTAGGAGTATCACCTTCATTTAGTACGTGGAGGTTTAGCTCGTTCAGTGTGCCTGCTACTATTTCCCCTCGTCCATCTTCTCTTACATTGCCCCACCACGGACTCCACGCGTTTCCGTCCCCTCCTATGAGTACGTCGATTTTCCCTATTTTGGTAAGTATACGTTTTAGTTGGTCCATGTATGGTTCAATGGGTAAGTCCGGTTCGAGATACAGGGATATCACTACCATCTCCCAGACACCCATATCAATTTTGATCACCGTAAAATTGTTCGTGGTGAGAGTAGGGTATTGAGTGACGTTGATGTTATTGTTAAAGACGGCAATTGCCGTCTTCACCACCCCAGATGTTTTTTGAACGCATTGATATATTCGAGCGCCTCGGTAGTTCTTCATGTTCCCCACTGCCCCCACATACGGTTCTTGGATTAGGGTGATACTCATCCCACTCTTGCTGGCCTCAATCATCAATTCGTTAGTAGCAAGCTCTTTTCTTTGAAGATTTGCTTGCACAAAGAAGATGGGTCCGTTTTCTGTTTTTACCTGTCTTGTTTGCTCATTGCCCCTGTTCTTAGCTACAATTTTAGCAGTACGCCACACTTGACCTTGCTATAGCATCCCATTTCCTACGTACTGGACACTCACTGTCAAACGCGTTGTGATCTGCGCGATCCAACTTTGCTCTAAGACAGTTGATGCAAGAAGGTGTTTTCCCAGCAGTATACGCTGTACATTCACTTTTAACGTGTGAGCCTCCACAGTGGGAACATTGATCTTCTGCCTCCTTGCATTGTCTTTTGCCGTGCCCATACGCAAGACATCTAGAACATTGCACCAGTGGTGACTGGTCTGCTACCACTACGCACTGTAAGTCAACGTGTACGCGCCCTATCTCTATCAAATGTTTCCTTAATAATGGAGACACCTGAAGGATCACGTGGTTTGTATACGGGTTCCTGGTCTTTTTCCGGTAACGTACTGCTAATCGCACCTCTTCGCTTTTTAATGATTCCAATAGGTTCTTATTTTGGTTTCTAATTGCGGTAATTATGTCTTCATCGGTATTGATCTGCAGTACGTCCCTTAGAATTACCAGTGGGTCTTTATTCTTAGCTTCTTCGACTGAAAGTCCTATATGACCTGCTTTCAGTCGTTTTGCTACTTTCTGCAATTCCTCTCTAGTACCGCATCCCACGATCACTTTCTAATCTTTGGCCTTTCTCACTTTTTCAATCCTTAGGCCACTCTGTTTTGCATCTACCGCAACTATTATCTTATTAAGTACTTCACCACTCGTGTCATGATGTAATGATAAAAATGATGTAACTATAATTGAATGCATTTGTGGATGGACGGTGTTTTTCAGGTGAGTTGGGATAACTTTCAGGTGTTGACTCTTGGTGTAATTTGCCGTCACACTTGCATAGGTAGTTAATTTCTCGGTGTGGCATTTTACCTCTTCACTAAACCGTTGAGTTTCTATTTTATACTCTGTGAGCAGCTTACTGTGTTCTTCTAATTTCTTTATTAGCTTGTGTTCTACCTCGGTCTTTTTCTCTGCAGTGCTAGATTTTTTTACTAATGTGATTTCCTTTTCTTCTCCCTCTTCTTTTGCCAACCTATATAATTTGTCAACAGCTTCTATAATTTTGTCCTTTAATTCTGTCTTTAGATTTCGTGAACTATTTAATAAAAGTTTTATTTTAAGCAGATACGCTTTCGCTTCTTGTGCCCTATTTGCATAAGTAGTCATTTCTGGGTCAGCTTGGTTTTCTACACTGCAAGCTGCAGGGGAGAGTTTGTTTTGAGATTTCTGTTTGGTCGGTTGGATGTTTGTCTCAGTTTTAGGAGCTGCACTAAGTGCCACTCAAGCTCACCGACACTTTTTTCTTACTTGAGATATCCCTTCCTGCGCTCTCCCCGCTGATGATTCTATTTCTTCGGTGTATTTTACGGAGTTATCCGTCAATACTGTAGTCTTATTAAGTGGGGGTGTTTTAAACATTTTGTCTTATTTCAAAGGGTTACTGTCAACAAAAATTTGAGAATTTATCAGATAAGATTTTCATAAATATATATAAATCAATAAAATAAGATAAGATAATTTAATATGCAAATTTATAAAGTCAAACGATTTCCGATATTATCTTTATAATATGTATACACATTTCTCTAAAACAAGAACAAATAAAAAGAGGTTTGTATAAGTTATAAAATACAGCAAAACAGTAAATAACAGATAAATTGTTGTCAAATTATGAAAAGTTTTTAAGTTTGTATAAGTTATAAAATTATTGAAGATTTGACGAGATTGTAGTAATATCAAATTTAAAAGGACCACAGAGATCCAGTCACCATTTCTGTCAAAATACTTCTCTATATAGAGTCGTAACTCTACCTTCGTTTGGGTACTAAATCAGTCTTATATATACACAATATTTGTAAGTCTTTGGATCTCTACTCTACGTAGAGTCAATTACTTGTGATCAGTTAAGAGTACTCCCTGAGCCCTATCTAAAGAACCCAAACTCGGTAAACCTAGCCCAAGAGGTTCAGTAGTTATCGCCTTTTATAATTTCGGTTTTAAAACAATATGGCTGCCAAAATTAGGGTAAAACGCTATTAAGATTAAAAGTTATAAAAGGTATATGTCTAATAATGTTAAAATTTTCAAAAAACTATTTCTAAAATGAGAGTTATATACTAACAAGTTTTTTGGCTCTACATAGAGTCTGTTTCTAACTATCAGGTAAAAGCACTTCTCGAGCCCTATTCAAAGAACCCAAACTCGGCAATCCTAGCACAAGAGGTTCCGAAGCTATATCGCTTCAAAACTTTGGTTACAAAGCAATATGGCTGCCTAAAATACGGTTAAAACGCTATAACTCCCGAACGAATGGGCCTACAGCTCCGTGCTTGGGCTCGTTTTGGTGGGCTCGACCAAGGCTGTAATTTGGTATAGATTTCAGGACACAGAAATTATGGGCTCTGAATTTGCCTGAAAGCTATATAGCCTGTTTGAAAACTCCTTACTATCTCCTACGGTCAAAATCCCAGTCTTCTACGATTCCTAGTTTAGCAGATATAGGCCTTTAAAGTTTTTCAAGATGGCCGCTGAAGTGTCAAAATTGAAGTTTAACTGACGATATCTTTACTTCTAGTTGTCGCAGAAGACCCGCGCTTCGACTATTTTACTATGCTTTTACTAGTCTTTCCGTTAAACGCACTTTCAGGACATCAAAAAATATGGGCTTCAAAAAGCCCGAAATTTTAAAGGTGGGTAAGACTTGATCTCTTAATGTCGAAATCAAAAACCGCAGATTTCTACGACAATCGGAGCCAAAGTTATGGTAGTTTGAAAATTTTCAAGATGGCCGCTCAGCTGTCAAAGTCAATGTTTAGAAGCCCGTAACTTTAAGACCAGAGGTCGTACGGAAACGGGGTTTCGAAATTACAGCTGGGCTGGGCCTAAATTGTGTCCTGAAAGTGGTTTCAGGAGAAAAAAATTTCAGGCATCCAATACGCCTGAAAATTTATTGTTATTGTAGAGTATGAGCTCCTCCAACATAAGTTTAAAATCCGAGCTTTCCACGACCAGGATTTTCGAAGATATGAGCAATTCAAAAATATAACCAAAAAACCAGATTGTTGAAATTTTGACAAAATCGCCAATTCTCGGATTTTTCGCTTGAAGTTTGGGCTTAAATGAAACGTCTCCTATATAATAAGCTTATATATAATGATAAATTTAATTGATTTCTATTATTTTACTAATATTCATGAAAAAATGCCAAAAAAATTCATATCTTCGAAACCGAATGCCGTAAAAATCCCGAAAAATTTTTAAAATTAAGAAGAATACAAGCTTATTCTTATTATGGACTAATGTTAAAAGATTTTTTACAATTTTCTTTAATAAACTTAAAAATAATGATTTTTATCAAATTTAATAGTTTTATTTAATTGTACAAAAAATCGTTTATATGTAAATACGGTTAGCACGCAAAAGACAGCAGTTTCAAAATTTTTGCAAACGCTATACAAACTAAGAAAATTATACTTAAAGTTTTAATTTTAAAAATGTAATTATTTAAAAAGTATATAATATAAAATTCTACAAACTATTGCGATGTAACTCCTTGCCTCAAACTTGCTTCCTGTAATTTTTCAGCTTGCTGTCTGCTTCCGTTCTTGGTTTTCAGCAACACGTGGTTTTTGTTTTTTGAATATAACTTCAAAATGCGTGGTCCAAAATTTTTTCTGTTGCGCCCAAAAGTTGCAGACCACTAAGACCTTACTTGTGGCAGTCAAACATTTAGAGGGCACTCGTCAAAATCACCGGATACTGGCATTTAAAGGTTAATTCCTCGAAAACTAACCTCAAAAAAGGTAGTTTTCCGGGTCCTGTGCTTCAGCCGTAAAAAGTCCGGGTTGTTTTCTAGATCAGGAAATATAGGCCTCAGGTTGCCCGATCTATCGACACTTCACTTGTCCAAATCGGACCACAAAAAACCACTTTTATGAATTTTTTTAGTGAGGAGCACGTGCAAAATGATGCGTTTTCGAGCGCGGATCGATTGCAACTGGGTTAGGTTAGGTTAGGTTAGGTTAGGTTAGGTTAAGTTTCCATGAGGATTTCCCCCCCGTAAAAAAAAAAAAAAAGGTTAGGTTAGGTTAGGTTAGGTTAATTAAACCAAAAAAGAAAATAATTTATTTAAAATTTGTAAAGATATTTACAGTTTCTTTTATAAAATGTAAAGCCACAATTAAAAAATATAGAACCTAACCTAACAACGAAACAACCAAAAAAGAAAATAATTTATTTAAAAAAATTGTAAAGATATTTACAGCTATTATTTTATAAAAAAATATTATTTTTTTATAAAAAAAAGGTATGAGGGTGATGATGGGCTGTAGTGATGATAGTGAATTACAATTTTTAAAAAAAAATAAAAGTTAATAAAGATAAATGAGTACGGAAACAATGTATGTACAGGCTATGCCTGTGGTAGATGCACAGCGCCTAATCTAGGTACACGCAGCGCTTGAAGTAGGCACACACAGCGACCAGAATGAGCACACACAACACCCGGAGTAGACACACACAGCGCCTGGAGTAGACACGCAGCGTCTGGAGTAGGTCCACGCAGCGTCTGGAGTAGGTACACACAGCGTATTGAGCAGGTACACGCAGCACTTAGAGTAGGCACACACACACCGCTCGGAGTAAGCACACACAACGCCCGGAGTAGACACACACAGTGCCCGGAGTAGACACACACAGCGCCCGGAGCGCCGGAGACACGCAGCGTCTGGAGTAGGAACACGCAGCGCTTGAGACAAGCACGCTCAGCGGCCGAAGATAGCGCGGGCACTAATAGGTGGAGGCGTAGGCGTGGCTAGGCGACGACTTCAGGAGAAGGCAGAGGCTTGCAAGATCCCGAGGCAGTGCGGATAAAGCCTTTAAGAGGTGCTTCTCGTATCAAAGCTGAAGTGAGAACCTCTATTCGCCGATTCTTCGGCTTTTATACTTTTTGACGGATCTGGGATAAGAACGAGAAATTATTTGAAATTATTTAAATTAAAAGCAAATTTTTGTAAATGGCCAAGAAGAAAAGAGTATTTTTGAAGTAAAAACATCAGGCCGGTAACGATATTTGAATAAAAATTGCCATGACAACCAGATAAACAACGATGTCAAAACATGTCAAATTTTGGTTTTAGGCTCGTAATAGAGAAACGGCAAGATTTAAGTGAAAAATGAGATATTATTGATATAGGAAAAAAAGTAGCGCAACAGTGCGCACGAAGCCCGAAATTGCAGAGTTACGGAGAACTAAATAAAATACCGAAAAAGGTAGACTCCATTGACACCGATTTAAAAAGTGCTGATAATGTGAAAATACGATGTGAAAATGATTTGTTATTGTGTTCTTATGGTTTAAAAACGTTACAGGATCCTATGAAAATAAAGGTGATGCAAAATATCCAGTTTTGAGGCTAATGCCGAAAATCAAAAACAGAATGGAAAAATAAATTTAAAATAGTGTAAAATGATATGTAAGTAGCATAACACTACAAAGGCTAGGTACCTTAAACTTCTGTCTAAACATAACAATTCCATAACATACTTTGGGTATCTTAAAAACTATTTTTTTTTATATAAGGCAGGAGTAAAGCAACAGGACATTAGGTATTGACTACATTTTATTTTAACAATTTTTCTCATATGAATAACAACATTCTATATAAGACTAATAACCAACTTAATGCTAACTTAAAACTATGTTCCTAATTACAATTTATTTATGCTAAAATTATTTATATATCAATATAATTACTTAGCATAACTTACACTCTATTTCTTTTATTTACAGCAATGCACAGTTTTATACAAAATTTGAGGAACAAGTCTCTATTTTTACCCAGTACAATATCCGGAAGCGTACTTAATTCCAGTTTGCAGTCCAATAAGAACTCCAGCTCCTGCCTCTCACGGTCATGGGCCGGGCAGTCCAGGAGGACGTGGAGAACAGATTCCGAACACGCAGGATCGCAGACGCACGATGGACTTTCCTTACACTTGAAACGATGCAAGTACTCGGAGAATCCACCGTGCCCCGACAATACCTGAGTGACAAATCTGTCCACCTTTATTTTACCTATGACACGGTATGCGGCTATCGCGTCCGGGAAAAAAGACCCGGGTGACACCGGCTGTTTCACCAGCCCGGTATCGTTGGTTCCATTCATCAAGCGATCGCATACGAATGCTTCGCCTGATGAATGAAACCGGGCAGCTGTCATAGTCAAAACTGCGTTTAGACTTTAGCGCAGCTTCCTCGGCCAGATGGTCGGCACGCTCATTCCCCTCTAGTCCCGCGTGGGCTTTGATCCAGAACAAATTGACAAGTTTGTCCTGTATCGAAGTCCTGTGCAGGTGGCCCCGCGCCTCGACGGCCAGGAGGTGGAGGGCAACTGGATTTATCGTTGTCTGCAGTGCCGACAGAGAGTCAGAATAAATTCCGATTGATCTGGCCGAGTTATCTGCGGCCGTCCGCGCCGCCCTGCATATCGCCAGGAGTTCCGCCTGGTAGATGGTGCTGCAAAAGGACGGCAAAGTAAGGTCGAGGGTTTTGGTTTCGGCGGCGCCCCTCCATATGGATAACGCCGCACCCACCTTGCCCTCAATCTTACTGCCGTCCGTGTAGATATTAAGTTCGTGGTCAATATTTACCGCGAGTTGTTCCTCGCCCGCCAGGCACTTGAACTCCAGGTCGATATGCTGAGCGGGATGCGGAGACAGCAGAGCTGAGGATATTTGTTCCACCTACCGATCTCCTATCGCGTCCTGGGGTATACCCCTCCTCGCACCATACAGCGCCGCGGCTTTCGAGGACGCGCAGGTCAAGGGGGAGTATGCCAGCGAGCAACAGTGCTGAGTTCAGGGAGGTGGTGCGGTATGCCCTACACAGCTTCTGCGCAAAGCCCCGCTGAACCACGTTCAGCTGCTTTCGAACACCGAGCTTATCAACAGCCGGCGCCCAAACGGCAGCCGCATACAGTATCACGGGCTCAACCACCGCTTTGTAGATAGTGCGGATAACTTCGGGGTGGAGGCCCCAGCTCGCCTTCGCGGCTCTCGAAAGCTGGGCGTAGAAGGCTACGGCCTTCTTACACACATTCGCGACGTTCGTGTTGAAGGTCAGGCGCTGGTCTAGGACGACTCCCAGTAATCTGAGTTCTCCGACCATGCCAATGTCGACCCCGCCCATGTGGAGGCGTGGGGTGTCATACTTCAGTTTGCGCATGATGACCATGGCACTGGTCTTGTGCGGCGCAAACCTCAGTTTGTTCTGGACTCCCCACTCCCTCACATGCTCGAGGGCGGGATTAGCACGGCTTTCGACCTCATGAGCCGTCTCACCTTCAAAGACCAACACCACATCGTCAGCGAATGCCTGCAC